>CM053596.1:127734321-127760343 GCA_028646575.1 Pseudocheirus occidentalis | reverse complement strand
GGGATAGGAAGGAGGGACATATGATCACTGTCACAATATGTCCACTATGAAGATGTCCTGTATAATCACACCTACACAGCCTGTATTGAATTGGTTCTCCTTCCAGAGGGTGTGGGTGACAAGGAAACAATCAAAAGAATCTAGAATTTAAAGCTCTGCAATACCTGCAACTAGGAATCAAGATATACAGGAGCTGGGATAGGGAGACCCTCCCTGCCCTACCAGAAAGTTAGAGAGCAGACCAAGGGAGGGGCTCCACAGTGGGATTGCTGTTTTGGGGGTGTGGTAGGGGAAAGATGGGGATAAAATCTGTAACTCAAAAATCTCATGAAAATGAACAATGTAAACAAGAAAACAAATAAAATTTGTCACATTAAAAAAAGAAAAAAAGATATCACCATACCACTTTACCATTTTTGCCTACCTTGAAGTCTTGTGATGGTGAAAGGCAAGTGATGAAGCACCAGGAATGGTAGTCACAATTCTGCGTGCAGACATAGGCCATGTGGTCATCTTCTCACTGGACTGGAGCAGCGGCAAGATTTGATAGATCTCTGAGTATCTGAGCAGCCTTTTTAAGGACCATGCTACTCACCTCCAAGAATGAGGAACGGGCAAGAAAAATTACCCTAATGATATTCTGCTTCCACCTAACCCTGGACTGCCTACCCCAGCAGACAGAAATTCTGCTTTGTGGTTGAAACATGAAAAAGTATACAAACATTTTGGCAAAGATGATTACTCTCATCAGTGGCATGTGGAATGTGCAGATGCTTATGGAAAACACTGAATCCATTAGACCTGGATGGTGAAAAGTTCTTCACAGCATGCTTGCTATGGTTTAGGATTATAGACAATTTCCCCATACTTTCCCAGTCACCAAGGAAGAGAACAAGGCTTGGGCTCCCATGTTTTTAGCATGATATTTTCAATGATGTTGTCAGACTCCTTAATTAAGGACAAAAATGGCATCAATGTCAGCTACCTATTCTGATGATAAATTAATTTAACTTGAAAAGGCAACAAAGACTAAAGTGGAGGGAAAGCTGGTGTATGACTTTTGTTCACATATAATTGTGTACTCAGTGCAGCCTCTGAGACTGAGATGTAACAGACTATGGATAAATTCGCTGCCACTTATCATAATTTTAGCCTGACAATTAATGTCAACAAAACAGAGGGTCTCTACCAACCAGCACCACAACTTCCATATGTGAAACAATTGGTTACAGAAAATACAGTATACTTTACATCATATAAATATATAGATGATGAATTTGATGCACACATTGCCAGAACTAGCTCAGTGTTTGGGAGGTTCCAAAGGAAAACATGGGAGAGAAAAGGTATTAGGTTGCCTACCAAACAGAAGGTTTAGAGAGCTGTTGTACAGATCACCATTGTTATGTGCCTGTAAATCTAAACAGCATGCCAGCAGCTCCATACCAGGAAATGGAATCACTTCAATTTGAATTGTCTTGGGAAGATTCTGACCACCTGGAAAGATTAAAGTATCAGACACTTCTTGAACAAATATTTCTTGAACTGAACTGCCAAGTTTTCAAACCCTACTACAGAGAACTCTACTCCAGTGTACTGGTCACACTGTTCAAAAGCCAAATATATGTTTGCCTGAGGGACTATTTTATAAATAACTCACAAAAGCCAAGTGTTCACATGGAGTTCAGAAGAAGTGATACAAGGATGATACCAAGGTCTCCCTGAAGAATTCTGAAATAGATTGTGTGACATGGGAAACACTTGTACAGGAATCAACAAAATGGCATGCCTGTATTAAAGAAAAGACTGTGCTCTATGAGCAATGTAAATTGCAGTAGCTCCAAAGAAATGTGAGATGTTCAGATTTAGAGAAATTGTTATTCCAAAAGATCATATAGACTATTTGCACATGATTTGTGATAGAGCCTTCTGAGCTTATATTGGTTTGATCCACCACAGCTGGACATACTGTATATTCAGCCCACCACAGTGATATTTTACCCCTACGATTATGAAGGACAACAACATACCAACAATGTTTGTTACACAGTTGATTGCTTAACATATATTTTGCTGACTTAAAAGTGAATATTAAGCTGAACATAGTAGAGGCTCCATAATTTATATGGGTCATAAGTCACCAAATTTCATGATAAAAGCTGTATTAGGCTCTACTTATTATGTTTTGTGGGCTCTGACTTCTTTTCTTCAGGAGGAATCACACAGGGAATATCACAGAGGGGCAGTGAGCAATCCTCCACTCTAGAAGACATTAACCTGACCACCCATCTCAAAGGATTTTTGTTGTGAATTTACTAACATCACCATCCCAAGAGTCCTCATGAACCCATAGTAAGTAGGCATCCTCTTTTTCAGACTGGGGGAAAGTGCTGTCAAGACAGGGCTCATTTTCCCTACCCAATTCCTCTTTAAGGCTGCATACAGTATACAAAGTCAGATTGTGCTGAAACTCTCAATCTATGGCTCTATAATTTACCATGGGAACACCTGAGAATTAGCAGTTTTCAAGTATCCTAAATCTATTGTGTTTAATTTATTTTTGGTGCCATGGCATTGTTGAAGAAGATGTCTGCATTAACTCTAAATGGAAAGATATTATACAGAATTGCTCTGGGCTTATTTTTTCCCCAATTCAATTTCATATATTTATCTTTGAGGACAGAGTTGCTATTTTGTGATTTCATGAACGCTTTTAAATTTATTCCACTTGTAATCCAAATGTGAATTGCTTGACTAATAGCCTATTTGACCAATGATATGGTCAATTTTAGTGTTGAAATAGATTTAAAATATCAGAAACATGTACTTCTATCTTAGAAGAAATAAATAACATTATTCATTTGTCCCCTAGAAGTGCAATCCAGGATTTATTCCTCCCATAGCCTCTGGATATGGGCTTTGGAAAGCATATGTCCATTTAACATATGGAAATTTGTGAAAGCTATTCAGGAGAAACAAAGATAGTTATTTTAGTGGCATTACTGTGAGGAGGTTTACTATGTCCAGCTGCACATTCTGGTACTCGAAGAACAATATCAATGACACTTTTCTATCCTCATGTTGAGTTCAAAGTGTATTTCTTGGCTTTGAATTGGATTCCTGTGAAGTCTACGTCTCACAATATCATTCTGTTTATTCTGATGTAACAATCAGGTTCTCTTCACACCAGGTCCTCAAGTTCTACACAAGAAAACTCAAATAAAAATTTTGATGACATAAGAAACAGTCAAAGAATTAACTAGCAGAACACCCTAACACTTGTTGGAAAAGAAATGTCTTTAACTTTGATGTAAGGCATGAACAGATGTGTCAGGGAGGAATCAATCTATAGAATGGGTTCCAGATGGGTGTGCCTAAGAATGTAAAGACTTTATAGATGTTAGTAACTACAAAAATCATTGTACTTGGGAATTAAGTGTTTGTAATGACTTGTGAGAAAATACACTTAAAAGGTAGCAAGGTTTTAGTCCATTTGGAATTGTGTTATTTCTGACATTTGAACTTCCTTTGTTTATTATGTGTAATGCCGAGTAATGGGGGAGGGGACTCCTTCCTTTTTTGTATATACTGAGGCATAAAACATACATATGCTATCTGGGAGTTGGTAATCCTTAAATGTTACACATGTATCCTCAACATATCAGAAGAATGAATAATTTCATTTATTATATTAACTCAAAAAGCAGAAATCAAAGTATTGAGAGAATAGTACTGAGTAAAGATATGTTAAACTTGAGAGTTCAGAGTTGAAATATGGGTATGAAGAAAGTATTAGGTATTCCATGGCAAAGCGAACAATAGCGGAAGGTTATGGGTATCCATATGAGTATCCAAGGAAGAAAATGAATACATGCTTATAAAGATGAAAAGGACAAATGACTGGAAGGAGAAAAGAAAGAAGGTCATAGGCAAAAATCCCCATGTCATAATGTTTGCTTAGTTTGGATTTAGGATTATATAGTCAGATGTAGAGCTAATGACTTTGTGTCCCTTTGGAGAATATCAGGAACTGTCAAAAGGATAATCTTCTAGTGACTAACCATTGATGATTAGCATGTTTTAACTTGACTAGATTGGTGTCAGGTGACAGAGAGACCTGACAAAGTTTTTACTTCATGAGATTGCATGTCAGTCTCTAAAGTTCACTGCCATACCATGATGAGGATTCAGGTTTGGCCCTCAGGGGAAAAAGTACATTAAGTTAATTTCTGTTGTTTTCACATCCTATTTTATTTTTTTCCCCCTTAGTGGTTTTTCTTCCGTTAAATATATTCCACACAGTCACCTTGTTTCAAGTGCATCATTTTCTCCATTTTTTGCCTTCAACTGGCTATCAACCAGATACCATGAGCCCTGCCAGAATCCTTTGTATTCTAAAAGGTTATTCTAAGTTTGAAAAAGTTTATGGCCTTCTGAGAGGAAATTTTCAAATATCATTTAATAGCACAAATTTATTGAAAGTCTTTCAGCCCTTTCATCTTTCCATATTTCCCCAGCTATCAGTCATGCATTTATCCCTGTACTGTTTTAATCCTTTTATTTACCACTTAAATTCTATATCACCTTTGAATCAACTCAAACTTTGCCATCTTCTAACCCTCTTACTGCCACCATACATTTTTATTGGTTCTTACTCACACATTTTAGCGTTCAAAAAAGTTATAGAACTCTGCCAATTAGTTCCATTGTTATCATTTAAGGATTTTTGTTAATATAAATTTAATTTTGTAAATTAAAAAATCTCTACCTTTTCTCTTCCTCCTCCTACAACTCCTTTGATCTAATCTAAAATGTATCCCAAATGTTGTAGTCTGCTTATTAATTCCTGAATAACAGTTGCATTGCCTGAAGTCACTATTCTGTACATCTTCTCTCATTTAGCTCGCTATTCATTAATTTTCCTCTCCATCTTAGTACTATTTACTATCCTTTACTTCTTATGAAATCCATTATGTTATCTTCTATATTTTCTTTCTTTAATACAATTTCTGAGGTAGAAATGACACTTCTGTGGACCAAGACCAGCACTGCTACTTGTATCTTCATTTCTACCTCTTAAATTCCCCCAGAAATTTGGTCCTTTATTCATATGAATTGATCTCCTGAACCTTGTCCCACCTCCTCTTGTCTCTTTACCTCTATGTCTCCCTTTCTCTGGTAGTTACAAAAGGTTTCCATCTCCTACATACATTTAAAAAAATTTCATCAGAGCATTACATTATTTCAAGCTATCATCTCATCCCTCTTCCTCATTTCAGAGTTAAACTCCTAGAAAACATCCATACTGATTTTCTCCTTGAAGGCTTTCTTACTACAAAATATCTTTGAAGCTTATGTAAAAGCATGGTACAAGATTCCTAGAAATATAAAATATAGATAGATTTGGTGAAGGTCCATTTAATCATTAATATTAGACATAAAATAATATTTAGTTATTTTATTTTATTTGTCTTTAATAATATTTCATTCTTCCAATTATATGTAAAGATAGTTTTCAATATTCACCTTTGTAAGATTGTGAGTTCCAATTGTTTTTCTCCCTCTCTCCTCTCTTCCCTCCCCAAGACAGCATGCCAACAGATATAGGTTATATATGTACACTCATATTAAACATGTTTACATATTAGTCATGTTATTAAAGACGAATTAGAACAAAAGGGGGAAATCATGAGAAAGAAAGAAAAACAAAATATGGTGTCCCTTTATCTCCATTCAGACTCCACAGCTTTTGGGATGTTTTTCTCTAGATGTAGATAGCATACTTCAACTTGAGCTTTTTAGAATTGTTTTTGAGCATTGTACTGCTGAGAAGAGCTAAGTCTATTAGAGTTGGTCATCACACACTGCTGCTGTTATTATGTATGATGTCCTACTGGTTCTGTTCATTTCACCTCCATATGGAGGCAGCTGCAGAGCTGCCACTTCTGCTGCTTTCTTGCTCTGAGAGTTGACAGCCAGACTCACTCCTTTCCCCCAAATTTAGCTGAGTTCCACTGACATTTCACTTTGTTTTCATTTCTTATGGGTTGGTAATTCTGGAAACTGTCACCTGCTGCTGGTGATTCACTCTCCTTAAAGCTCCAGCCTTGGCTTGACCACCCTGGGGCTACAGCCCTGGGATCATGTGGGGCTGGTCTTGGCTCGCAGTATGCTGCAATGGACCCTTCCCATCTGCCTGCTGAGCTTCATTCAGTGGGAGCCATGTTTCTCTGTCATTTTATGAGTTCTGGAGCTCTAAAATTTGTTTAGAGTCATATTTAATAAGTATTGGAGGTGGTTATGTTCCAGAGTTCTCCTGCTTCTATGCCACTATCTTGAATTTGCCCCCAAAATTATGTCTGGGGCTTTTCTTATATACACACAGCCTTAGTTTACTGTTTCAGGCAACCCCTTCATATTTCATCAGCAACAGAAGACAGGAGTTCATACATTCTGTTTCCCTGACAGAGACTTCATCAATCACTAAGTGATAAGCACCTGCTATCTTTGCCAAAAAAAGGGATATAAAATTTCAAGTTACATTACCATCACAGAGTCCTATTCTGTGTAACAATCATTGAGCAAGTTCAGAAGCAGCAGAAGCTGCATGTCTCTGAACCCAGGGGCAGAACAGAATCTCAGTTCCAGCATAGGTATCCCAGAAAAACACATAAACTAACATTCTCTTGCTATGAACCAGCTAAGCTTTCCAGCTGACTGAGATTGGCGGAATGAAATGTCAGTCTCTTGATTTGCATAACAGGGCAAGCCTATGAAACTCTTGTTCAATCCAAATCAAGGTCAGAAATTAACAGTGCTTAAACTGGTGGAAGTGTAGCATGAAAGGGGAGGGGCCTGTGATTAGATTTCATTCCCTCTGGATAAGACAACATTAGAAGGACAGAAAACTTACAGGTACTCAGGTTCGTTTGTCACTGAGACTGAAATGACATAACACCAATATCCAAACAAAATTCCAGAGGAACCAGAACAGACATTCTTTTATTAAAATTTGATTTATTTTATATTTACTTATGAAATGAAACAAGCATTCAGTAACAATGTAGAAAATATAATGCATGGGAGGGTAGGATGATATGGAGGGAAATATATTTGTCTTTCACAATCTAACTGCTATGGAAATGTTTTGTGTAACTACACATGTACAACCTATATTGAATTGCTTGTCTTCCAACTGGGGGGTGGGTAAGGAGAAAAGAAGGAAAAGAATCTGGAAGTCAAAATTTTAAAAACAAATGTTAAATATTGATTTTTATATGCAACAGGCAAATAAGATATAGAAGCAGTGGGATATAGAAATCCATCTTATCAAATTTTATTTCAAAATCTTGTGGAAATAGGGTCTTAATAAGGTTAAAATATTTACATTCCTACATGGGAAGATGATATTTTTTAACTCATAAGAACTTATACGTTATTAGGGTAGGTAGAAAGAGTATATTTAGACAAAAGACACAGGTGTGAGTTGACTATGAAGCAATTGTGCTTAAAAATAAAATGAAGGTGTGAGATAGGAATGTACTGAAAAAAGAAAAAGTGAGAGGTAGAATGGGGTAAATTATCTCACAGAAAATATGAAAGAAAAAGCTTTTATAGTGAGGGGAAGTAGGAGAAGGGTAGGGAGAGTGCCTGAACCTTACTCTAATCAAAATTGACTCAAAGAGGGAATAACATACCCACTCATTTGGGTGTATATAACTCTTTTACTCACTCTACAGGAAAGTAGGAGGGGAGCAGGATAAGATAAGGGAGCAGTGATAGAAGAGAGGGCAGATTGAAAAAGGCAGTCAAAAGCAAAACACTTTTGAGGAGGTACATGGTGAAAGGAGAGAGAATAGAATAAATAGGAGGGGAATATAATGGAGGGAAATATAATTAGCAATAGTAACTGTGAAAAAATTGAATCAAATTTCTCTTATAAAGGTCCAATTTCTCAAACATAGAGAGAACTGAGCCAAATTTATAAATGTAAGAGCCATTCCCCAATTAATAAATGATCAAAAGACATAATTAGTTTTCTGATGAAGTAATAAAAGCTACCTGTAACCACATGAAATATATCCCAATTCACTATAGAGTGAAGAAATGCACATTAAGACAATTCTTAGATATTATCTCATGCCTATTTGATTGGCTAATATAACTGTAAAGGTAAATGACAAATGTTGGAGGGGATGAGCAACAAATGATGCAATTATGCACTATTGGTGGAGTTGAAAATGGATTCAAACATTCTTTAAAGCAATTTGGAACTATGCTTCAAGGGCTATAAAACCATGCATGTTTTTTGACCTCACAATACTGCTACTAGGTCTGTATCCCAAAAGAGATAAAAAGGAAATGGAAAAAGCCCTATATGTATAAAAATATTTATAGCAGCTCTTTTCTGGAACAAAGAATTTGACATTTAGGGGATGTTCATCAATTGGGAAATGGCTGAGCATGTTGTGATATGTGATTATAATTGAGTAATAATGCAGTATGAGAAATGATGAACAAGATGTTCTCAGAAAAACCGGGAAAGATTTTCATGAGTTGACACAAAATGAAATGCCCTGTATACAAAGTAACAGTAATCTTAGGGAGGGGGAAGGGGAAAGACGAAGGTAGAAAAATCTGGAACTCAAAGTCTTTCAAAAACGAATGTTGAAAATTGTCTTTACATGTAATTGGAAAAAATATTATTAAAAACAAAATCAAACTGTTTTTTTAATATTTTGATCATTATTCCAATGTCATTTGTTTCCTTTGTAATCCTAGAACTTTATTTTTTTGCATTTAAACTATTATCATGAGAAAGGATACACATTCACCAGACTGATTGCCAAAGTGTTCATAAAACAAAACAAATTAATGACCCCAATACTGCATGATCACTCATATCCCTTCTGCAATTAGTATTATTTGATTCTATGTTCATAATAATGAGTCTACATCATCAAGAGAAGTTTAAATTCAAAGACTCTTGCTTAAGAAATCCATTGAATGATTGACATTTTAGAAAGACATATATCCACAATGGCTAAAATGTTGACACAAAATCAATTAAGCCTTCAGTTAACTGGGGAAAATGGCTCTCTGTAATGTTATACTAGTTAAATTTAGACCAAATTAAATGTTGGCTCAGTTCATTCATGGAAAAAAATATATGTACAAGATCTTGTATGGGACATCATGATGAATAAAGCATATTCCCTGCCCTAATTATTCAGCTATAATTTAAAAAGTATTTTCATTCTCTTAGTTCATTTATTTAATAGGCATCTACCAAAATTTTGTTCCCATACAATACAATTTTTGAATAAACTATTTTGGTTCCAGTTCTTTAAAAAAGCCACTTAATAAGTTGTAAGATTTTGATCTGTACAAGTATAAGGAGAATGCTTGAACTATTAAAGAAAATCTATTTTTGTTATTATGATGATTATACTACTGCTACTGCTACTGCTACTACTACTACTACTACTACTACTACTACTACTACTACTACTACTACTACTACTACTACTTGTAAGTCAAAGTCAATACTGAAAGGATAAGAAGTAAGTTTTTTTTTCTCTTTTACCCTACATAGGTTGTGTAAATACTGACCTCCTCCATAATTAGTAGTGGAGTGGTTTGAGATACATATGGGATAATGTGCAGAGGAGCTGATCTTAAATATGACACTTTAATTACCATGCTAATTAAACAGAAAGGATCTGCTGGTCCACATCAACCTTTCAAGCTTTAAATGTAATACCAAAAGAGTGAACAGCATTACAGAAGAAAAAACTATCCGATGTATATTTCCCAACAGACAAAACATGAACAGGCAGGAACATACTTGTCCATCAGAAATTATTCTTCTATCTTAATCAGGCCTGTAATGGTACAACACTTGTGAAAACATCAGTGTAGTTATCCCATTTGTATTTTCAGTGGGAATTAAATGAAGACAGAGAAGTAGAACCTATAGTTCACTGTTTCCTATAGAAAGAAGCTTTCTTGAGCTCTCTTGTTCTGAACTGATTAAGATCTCTGATAAAACTCACCATTAAACTGATTTCTTGGCAGAACACACTTGATAAATGTGAAGTTGCATACACAACACCAATATTCTGCTTTTAGATGCAGTAGAAGGATGGATATGCTTGTGAGAGGAAGTGTCTAAACAAAGAAATCATTTTGAACTAGTTTTATGTTTTACTTATCAGACTTTAAATGATGTATTTGGACTCACCTGATGTTTCCAAATACCACTCCCCACTATGATTTGTTGATAAACATTAAATGCCTATTCTATGCCAGAGGACAATAAAAGGTATAAGAAACTATCTATTGTCTTAAATGAGTAAAATTTTAACGTGAGTCGGAATGTATACATAAGAAAGCACAGAACAAGGCATAATAAATGCCAAATGAGTGATGTAGACCAGTGATGCCAAACTCATATATAAATAGTATCTACCAAAGCATACATAAGGATACCTGTGTATTCCATATTGGTTTAGAAAACCATGCATTAGGATTATAAATGTTCTATTGTACTTCAATTAATGTTGCTAAATATTTCATTCATATATTTTAAACTGGATTAGCTGTAGCAGCCTGTATGACACTTCTGGTATAGATAATAAGTATTTTGGAAATTTGGAGGATATAAGGGTCACTGATGGTTGGGATAAAAGAGAAAATTTGTGATTGTGGACTAAAGGAGGAAAGGATGGACTTAGGAAGACCGATCTTCTAGACATAAAGAATGGCCACAGGAAAGGTTAGAATTGTGTGACAGAGTCCAAGGATAAATGTAGTTTACATTTCTAAGGTAGAAGCTGTGCTTTGCCTTGCTTTCAGATTTTCCTTTTTGTTGGTAAAGGAAATACTTATGGCAAGCCTCAGGGCAATTTTATGATGCCTTTGAATATGACTATTAATGTTCTTTTAAAATAGTATTTTATTTTTTACCAATTACGTATCAAGAAAAATTTTAACATTCATTTTATAAGATACTGAGTCACATTTTTCCTCCCTACACTCCCCTCTCCTGAAAATGTTATGCAGTCTGATGTAGTTTGTACATTTGATTTCATATAAAACATTTTCTTATTCCTCAGAGTTGTAGAAGAAGAAATAGATGAAAAAGGGAAAAAATGCAAGAAGGAATAAGGTAAGTAAAAAAAAGTGCTCTAATTTGCATTCGGTGCCCATCAGTTCTTTAACTGAATATGGATAGCATTTTCCTTAATGAGTCCTTTGTACTTCTATTGTATTATTGTATTGCTGAGATGAGTTGAGTCATTCATAGTTGATCATCTCACAATGTTACTGAGACTGTGGACATTGTTGTCCTGGTTCTGCTCATTTCACTTTACATTAGATTATAAAAGTTTTTCTAGTTTTTTCTGAAATCTGTCTATTCATCATTTTTTATTGCACAACAATATTCCATTACATTCATATACCACAATTTGTTCAGCCATTCCCCAAATGGTCGGCATCTCATCAATTTTCACTTTTTGTTCTCTTCTGCTATAAATATTTTGTTAGATGTGCATCCTTTCCCCTTTATTATAATCTTTTGGGGATTCCAACCTACTAGTGGTATGACTGGATCAAAGGGTATGTATGCACAGTTTAATTGCCTCTTGGGGCATAGTTCCAAATTGCTCTCCAGAATGGTTGTATTAGTTCACAACTCCTCCAACAGTATTTAGGTTTCCCAATCTTCCCACATCCTCTCCAATATGTATCACTTTACTTTTTTGTCATATTAGCCAATCTGATTGGTGAGAAGTAGTATTTCAGAGTTGATTTCATTTGCATTTCTCTAGTCAAAAGTGATTTGGAGCACTTTTTCATATGCCTATAAATAGCTTTGATCTATTCATCTGAAAACTACCTGTTCAAATCTTTCTACCATTTATCAATTGGGGACTGCCTGTATTCTTATAAATTTTACTCAGTTCTCTATATATTTGAGAAAATACGCCTTTATTAGAGACACTTGACTTAAGATTCATTCTCTGCTTTCTGCTTTCTGCTTTTTCCTAATCTTGGTTGCATTGATTATGTTCATACAAAGACTTTTAATTTAACATGATCAAAATTGCCTATTCCATATTTTGTAGAATTACTACAATATTTTTCAGAAGTATTTTACCTCCACCCTTGCTTGTGAACTTTTCCCCTCCCTTGCCTGGAGTTCACCAAATAAGGACATGACTGATGCCTTAGTTCCCTGTCCCACCTCCTTGCTGATAGGAGATAGTGATGGGCTTCTTTGTTATCTGCCATTGGGTTAGATTTTGTGCCAAGACTGAGAGCCCACCTCCTAGCCAATGGGAGAAAGGACATCCATGGGGATGGGGTTTGACTGTGCTAGGGTATAAATTCTTGCTCTGTCTTTTATAGCATGCCTCCTCTCCTCAATTCCTGCCATGGAGAAGAAAATCCTCTTGGGGGAAGAGAATAAAACCTCTTGTTCCTTCCTCAAGAAAAAAAAGTGAGTCAGCAGCATGACTGAATAAAATGACACCTTAAAAACAGATTAATTCAAATGGAAAAAGAGACCCCAAAAAGCCAATGAGGAGAAGAATGCTTTAAAAATGTGTATTTGCCAGATGGAAAAGAAATTTCAAAAACTCACTGAAGAGAATAATTCCTTCAAAATAATATTGGAATAAAAGGAAACTAATGACTTTATGATAAATCAAGATACTAAAAATATTTCATCCAAACAAATGAAAAAATAGAAGGTGGGGTAGAGCCAAGATGGCAGTGTAGAAGCAGGAAAACTCCATGAGCTCTCCACATAACCACCTCAAATACCTATAAAATATGACTCTAAACAAATTTTAGAGCTACAGATCTCATGACGTTACAGAGAGAAACAAATCTCCCACGGAAGGCAGTCCAACAGATGGAATGGAAGGGTCCATCACAGTGCCCTAGGAGACAAGTCCAGCCCCATATGAGCCCATGGTTTTAGCCCCAGGGCAGCCCCAACCAGCAGGGGCTCAAGAAAACTTTTTGAGAGTGGATCACCAGAAGCTGTAATGGTTTCCAGAAATATCAACCTATAAATGCCAAAGTAAAAGGTCAGTGTGGCACTCTGTTTCAACCTGGGGTGGGGGAAGATGGAGCAGTCCAACCTCTGCCCCTGGAGTAAGAAGTTGGGCAGGAGCTGCGGCTGTGCAGACACCTGCTCATGGCTGCTGTAGAGTTCCTGGTCTGCAGATCATGGGGGTATCAAGAACCCATTTGGGGGGGCAATTGTTCTTACTTTAACCTGGCTGTATCTGGATCCTGGTGGCCCTGAGGTGTGGGACCAGTGAGCTAGAGCCTGTGAGGGCAACAGAGAGGGTACCATACTAATAGCTCTGACAACTGTCAAAACCCCAGGGATTTGGGACAAAGCTCTCCTCTCTGGAAGCAGTGTTCTACTGTGGCAAAGAACTCAAAAGTCAAGTAATTGAGTGGCAACACAAGCAAGCAGAAGAAGCAAAGCAAACACAGCATTTAAACATTAGATTCCTTTTGGGGTGACAAAGCATGGAATGGGAGGAAGACAATGAAGTCAGAATTGCACCAAAAGCTTCTGAGAAAAATATGAACTGGTTAAAGACTATGGAGGAGCTCACTAAGGATAAGAGAAGTGGAGGAAAAATTGGGAAGAGAAATGAGAATGATGCAAGAAAATCATGAAAAGAGAGTCAGCAACCTTACTGAAGAAAATAAGTCTTAAAAAGACTAACTCAAATGGCAAAAGAGACCCAAAAAGCCAATGAAGAGAATAATGTCTTAAAAATCCAAATTTGCCAGATGGAAAAATAATTTCAAAAGCTCAATGAAGAGACTAATTCCTTCAGAATTAGATTGGAACAAATTAAAGCTAATGATTTTTTGAAAAAAATCAAGATACTATTAAGCATATCCAAACAAATGAAAAACAGAAAGCAATGTGAAATATTTCATTGGGAAAACCATTGACCTGGAAAATCGATGCAGGAAATATAATTTTAAAATGATTGGACTACCTGCAAGCCATGATCAAAGAAATGACTTAGAAATCACCCTTCAAGAAATTCCCAATGAAAATTGCCCTGATATTTTAGAACAAGAGGGCAAAATAGAAATGGAAAGAATTCACTGTTCACCTCTTGAAAGAGATCCCAAAAAGAAAACTCCTAGGAATATTATAGCCATGTTCACAAATTTCCAGATCATGGAGAAAATATTACAAGCATTCAAGAAGAAACAGTCTGAATATTGTAGAATCACAATCAGGATATAATTGGGATAACACAAGAACTAGCCACTTCTACATTAAAGGACTGAAGGGCTGAACTATGATATTCCAGAATTCAAAAGAGCTGGGACTAAAACCAAGAATCACCCACCTATCAAAACTGAGTGTAATGTTTCAAGGGAAAATATGGTCGTTCAAGAAAATAGCGGACTTTTAAGTATTCTTGATGAAAAAAACAGAGTTGAAAAGAAAATTTGACACTCAAATACAAGAAGCATGAGAAGGTAAACATGGAAAATAAATCATAAATAACTTATCAAAGTTGAACTATTCATATGCCTACATGGAGAAACAATAATTGTAAACTTATGAAACTTTTCTCAGTAAGAGGATAGTCAAAGCAAATATAAATGTGTGTGTACATATAAGTATGTATGTATGTATATGTATAAGTGTATATGTGTGTTTGAATACACATTGAATTTGGCTTAGGGAGGGAATAACATACATGATAAATTGGGTATCTTACTCTACAGGAAAGTTGCTGGGAAAGAGGATAAGAGGGGTGACAATAGAAGGGAGGATAGATTGGGCATAAGAGTAGTTAGAAGCTCACACTTTTGTAAAGGGACAGTGTCAAAGTAGATAATACAACAAGTTTGAAGTGGGATAGGATGGAGGGAAACATACTTAGTATTTCACAACATAACTACTATGGAAATGTTTTGTGTAACTACACATGTACAACCTATATTGAATTGCTTGTCTTCCCAGTGGAGGTGGGGAAGGGGGTAAGAAGGGGAAAAATTTGGAAATCAAAGTTTAAAAAAATGTTTTAAAATGTTTTTATATGCAACTGGGATATAAGATACACAGGCATTGGAGTTTAAAAATCCATCTTGCCCTCCTAGAAAGTTAGGGGGCATGGTGGAAGATATGAGAGAGAACAAACTGGGGGAAGAGGTATTCAGTAGGCTCACTGCCTGGGGGTAGGTTATAGGGGAAAGATGAGGAGAAAATTTGTAACTCAAAATCTTGTGGAAATGAATGTTTAAAACTAAAAATAAATAAATAAATTGAGAAAATTTTTAAAAATTTGATTCTCTGTGACCATTAATGTAAACACCAGTTCTGAAGGCAGTCAACAGTAGTGAGGAAGATTATGTGACATGTGGATGATCTGGTCCTTCTAACAGAACACATGTCAATGAGCTTGCCTAGGATGTACTTAGTAAAAGAGAGGTGGGGGTGGCATTGTACCAATCAAATAAAGCAGACCAATTGCACAGTTCTCAATTGATCCATTGATATTTGCAGGTAACTAATTAAAAGCTTACAGTTATATAACTTACTGTGTTACTGATGAACTAGGTGAAAATCTCTCTTTTTCCAATGGATACAAAGTCCAAAAAATTTCATCAGTCATTTGACCAACTTCCCTCACAACATAGAACATATTTGTCATGCCAATTCCTGCACTTGGCAAGAAATGTTAAGTATTCATTTGCTAGGACCAAAATATAGCAAAAAAAAGCAATTTGTAAAAAGATCTATAGCTTTTTATAGACTGTAAGCTTGAAAAAAATTCCGTATTGTAAACTTGTGCTGCCTTAAAGAAATGCAACACTTAGAAAAAAGGAGGTGATAGTCTTACTGTTTTTTTCTCTGACTGTTCAGTACCTGGAGAACTGAGTCTAATGTGAAGAGCCACATTTTTGAGAAAAAGTACTATTAAGCTGGCAAGATGAAGTGCATGCCAACCAAGAAGTATAGCCAGGATTGTTAGTTTATTGGAAGCCACGTCAAAAGAGCATCCACTGAAAAACTAGGGTTATTCTTTTTGGAGAAATGATGACTTGGTGGGCAATAATCAACAAATTATAGGGTTATTTTGTGCAAGAATGGTTAGATCTATTCTTGATGATGTGAAAAGAAACAATGAGTAAAAATGAGAGAGAATAAAATTTCAACTCAAGAAACAAAAACTTCCTAACAATTAGAGCTGTTCAAAAATAGAGTATGCTGCCTCCAAACTTGAACTCTTCATCATGGGAGGATTTCAAGCAGAAGCAAGATCTCCACCAATTTTGAATACTATATGTAGGCTTCGTCATTTGCACAGGTGTTGGAGTAGATGTTTATTTGATGTAGCTCTAAAGTTTAAGATTCTACCATGCTATAAGTATTTTTGATAAAATCTCATCTAAACAGTGCTTTACCATGCCTAGTGATGAGGGATTCACCATTCTGAAAAGTAATCCATTCTGTTCTTGGACAAGATTCTATTCTCCTCAGTATCTATCACAGTTCTGTTCACATCATAGGCATATTAAAATGGGTTACTGATGGAAAAAAAATTGAACATTAATCTGATCACCAGAGACAGCTACTCATTTCTCTTCCTTTTTTGAAAATCCTTATGGAAAAAGTCCACATTAATTTATTTGTCAAGCAAAGTTTCTTCTGTTTTCCTCTTGTGCAACATCATATTTAGCAAAAGTCTTAGTAGCTACAAAAATTTGCCATTCTGCAGTTCAACTATTTATGCCACTAGAACTGGACCTTACCTGTGGACAATTTAGTATCTAGATGGTCACTTGTGAGATATTTGTACAGATGAGGCTAGATTCCTTCTAATATCATCGTCAGCAGTAGTAGCATCAGCAGCAGCAGCAGCAACTCACACTTATAGAGTTCTTTAACATTCACAAAATGCTATACTTACTATTTCATTGATCCTCACTAAACCCTAAAAGTAGGTGCTACTATTATCCATATGTTACAGATGAAGAAACTGAAGGTGGCAAAGTGACTTTCCCAGGGACGAACAGCTAGTATGTAAGACAGGATTTAAACTTAAGCCTTCCTCACTCTAAATTTGAGATTCTATGATTGCGTGAGTCAAATTAGAAACTCCCAAGTGACATCCCTCAGTAAAATGTAAGCTTCTAGATGGAATGAACTATTTTTGGACTTCTAGCATTTAAGGAAATGCCTCACATATAGTAGACCCTTAATTATAACTTAATATAATAATTAATTATTATAAATTAATTATTATATTAATTAATGATAACTTAAGATAATAATTAATTATTATAAATCAATAGTGTTTGTTCAGTTGAATCACTCCCACTCACCTGGGACTTTTCTTCCTTCTCTCCATCTCCATAGTAATCACTGACACGCTTCACCACATACCTGTTATTGACATTGGACTGTGAGGCTAGAAGATCTCCCTAAAATAATATTTATAGAAATATCTAGCATTTATATAAAGTTTTCAAAGAACTATATAAGTAATATCTCATTATTTCCTCACAGCAACCCAGAGAGGGAGGTGTTATTATCCCCATTTTTTAGAAGAGGAAAATAAGACGTGCTGGAAGTTGAGTAACACTGCAAATCACAGACCCAAAGTCAGCTTATAAATTTCTGAGGTCAGTTTTGAATGGAGCTCTTCCTGACACAAGGTGTAGTACTTTATCCACCATGTAACTGTTCAGTCATTCGGTTGTATTTGTCTCTTTGTGACTTCATCCATGAGCTTTTCTAGACAAAGATACTGGAGTGCATTGCTATTTCCTTCTCTAGATTATTAAGGCAATTAGAGGTTAAGTGACTTGCCCAGGGTCACTCAGCTAGTACATGTCTGAGGCCATATTTGTCTTACTGACTCCAGGTTCAGCATCTTATTCATTGTACCATTTAGTGATCACAATGGTTTCTCATTTTGCCAGTAGTCTGTTAAAGCTACCAACTTATTTGCACATAGTTATCTAGACATATCCCCCTTTTCCTATTTGTTAGCATGGTATTTTTTTTTGAATGCTCAGTCCAATACTTTAGTTCTATCCTCTTTAAATTTCTTTTTTTTATTTCAGTCAAACACTCCATTGTTGAAATATTTTTGGATTCAAAGTTTCTCATATTGTATATCAACTCTCTGATCCAGTATTGAAAAATCTAAATATTTGCTGTAGATGCTATCTGTGTTTTCATCAATGAAATGACAGCACATATAGCTTATAAAAAGTGTCAAACACAATAAGCCCATACCCAGAGCCCTTAGCCACTCCACTTAAGGTCTTTTTTAAACCAAGAATGAATCAATATTCTTGTACTGTCATGTACACCTACCCATCTTACTCACAAGGCTGGTATGAGAAACTTTATTAAATATCAGTTCCTCTAATCAATAAATCCAATAATCATAAATATGAAATGAGGTTAATACATTGTGACATACTTAATCTCATTGTAATTGCTTATTTTCTAAGCATTCACAAGCCATATATTTAAATAATATATAACAGAATCTTACCAGTCATCAATGTGAAGACTGATAATGTGATATTTCCAGAAGAAACTTTACAAATAGGAACATTTGTTTATCTACTATCTCTTCATGAAGCCTCTAAGGTCACCAACAGCAGTTGAATATTCACATCTGCAAGTTCTTTCACAACCCTGTGATATAATTTGTCTAGACTTGGAGGCTTGAAGTAATTTAATATAATAATAAATAATGGCTAGATGTTCTCTTATTATCTCCTCTCCTGTCATAGTCTTCAATTTCCATGGAGTTAACAGTGTGTGTTGTCTTAACTTGCCAGTTTTAAGATTGCATTCTCTTGTTGAAAAGAATGAAGCCAACTGTGAATAAAATACTTCTGCATTCTCTGCACAGCCTATCAATATCATAGCATGTTGCTCTTAAGAATCATATAGACTAAGTAGATAGAGTGTTTGGAATCAAGAAAATGTGAGTTTAAATCCTGCTTCTGACATCTTAGCTACCTGGTCATTCAGAAATTATTTAAATTCTTTGACACTTAGTTTTCTCATCCACATAATAAATATGATACTGCATCTAGTATCTGAAAGGTTGTTGTAAGACTCAAATGCAATGTCTATTTTAAAGCACTTTGGCATTTTGGGGGGGGGGCAGTTGGGGTTAAGTGACTTGCCCAAGATCACATGGCTAGTTTTTTTGTGTTAAGTGTCTGAGGCCGGATTTGGACTCAGGTACTCCTGACTCCAGGGCCACTGCTCTATTCACTGTGCCACCTAGCCGCCCCTAAAGCAATTTGTAAGCATTAAATCACTATACAAATGCCAGTTATTAATATCTCCCAACAAAAACATTTTTGTTAACATGAGTCCATATACTCAAAAGAAGTAAATGACACATCATTGAAATTCATGATGTAACAATAAATGACATCCATTCCACATTAAAAAAAGTCTACTAACTTGAAAGGCAGCAAAGTATAATAGATAGACTTCCAGCCTCATGTATTAGAAAACTTCAAGTCCAAATTTTGACTCACATTCTCCTTTCAATCCTTGAAATATAAATTAACCTCTTGCAACCAAGAAACTAAAACTATTGCTATCTGTATGGTAAAGCTACTGTAGTAGAGAGTTTCCTCATCATTCCTATGCTGCTAAATTTCAAGAATATGATATCAGAAAACCTGAAAACCACCATGCATGAAAATCATGCCAACAGGGAAACTAAAAGAACAACTGCAAAAATCTTCTAAATAAAGAAAAGTGTCCATCGACAGAATCAATATATCACCTCGAGAAAACTAGACAAAACTAAAATTATTCTGCAAACTCCCAGTAGTTACATTTAACAGTCTTTATGAGAAATAAGAAATTGTCCCAACAACCAGGCAAAAGACCTTCAAATGCAAAGGAATAGAAATTCAAACAAAAGACTATTCTGCACCCACTACAAATCTCAGGTGCAAATGTAATAATAATGTGTTTAGAAGAGAAAAAACCTCAAGATCCAACCCAAAGTGATATACCCTGGAAACATGAGCCTAACCATTGATGAAGAAAGATTGATGTTCAATAAAAAGAGACATTCAAAGGATTGTTGGGAAGAAACCTGGACCTGAAGAGATTGTTTGTTTTTCAAACACCACAGTCAACAAATACCCATGAAAGAGAAAAAAATACAAATGTACATTACAGAATTTGAGTTTTATCATATAAATCATAAGGAGCCACTGAAATTTTTTAAAGTAATGGAATGATGTAAGTGAAACAATGATTTAAGGAGAATTATGTCCTAGATATTATATTTTAAATATTGTTATATCATTAATGTTATTACACATTGTAGTACATATTATGACATATTAAATAATATACATGTATTACATATTAACAGTTGATTTAGCTCTTTACAATTAGTGCATCCCCAAACTATATCATCTTCTTTCTATGAAGAAGAATTCATATCACTCAATTCCTACCCATACACATTCATTCACACACACACACACACACACACACACACACACACACACGTATCCTGTCCCATTGTCCCATATTCCTTAACTCTTTTACTGAGCTCTATTGCAGTACAAAGTACAAAGTCTGAGTAAACTGCTGCTCTTTGTTTTTCCTTCCCTTTGATTAGGTCAGGGAGAATTGAGTTATTTTGCAAACCTGTGAATTGGTTTACACAACCCTTTTGCTAGTGGGTAGTGGCAAGGGGGCCTGAGAGAGTAAATCAAGGGTTTGGGAATTGCTTTTCTTTCATTAGTTATTTGAATTGCTACCATGTTTCATTTCTCTGTATTCTTATCTATGGCAAGAATTTGAATTTTATCTCTTACACAGAATTCCTATTTTGGAGAGGTTTTATAGGTTATGAGGACTGTAGAAAATGTCTAATCATGCATCTTTCTGGTCACATGATTGAGAAATCCTAACCTGTCATTTAATATCTGCCACAATCAAAGTTCAAGTTATAGTTGTATCTCCCAATAGTTCCCTGCATCACTGTTTTCTTCCATGTATTCTAGTAAAATGGTGTTAAAATTCAAATAAAAATAAAACCTCTAATGCATAAATACACCTGCAAGAAACATATTGACAGTTTTAATACATTATATATTAGTATGTAACACATGTAATATTTTTTAATATATGATAATATGTACTATAATTTGTAATAAAAATAATATAGTAATATGAAAAATATAATATTTATTATGAAATGTTTATTGCATTTTTATTTGTTTGGTTAAATATTTCTCAATTACATTTTAATCTGGTTTGCCATCCTCAAAAGTATTGTAAGCCTCATGCAGCCTGTGGTTTGCATGTTTCACACCTTTGATGTAGTCTATTTAAAATTACACACATAAGTCTTTCACTCTCTTTTCTCTTTGCCATTGACCCTTTCATGTATCCTACCTAAATTAACTTACTTGACCTCTCTGCCTATTCAGATCTTAAACATCCTCCATTACTTTGCTCAAAAAAATTTCCCAGTTCCTTTCTGTCTTCCTCAGAATATATATTACTTATCAAGTATATTACTTAGCAAATTATTATGTGCAGTTCTGTGACAAGTTTTGTTTCATTCCTTCATGTTGTTATTTATCTCTTTTTTTAAATCATGGTTTATCTCTTCAATTGATTTATGAAATAATATGGCTCAGCAGCTAAAGTTTCCTTTTTTGCTTCCTTTTTCTCCTAAATATTTCTTTCCTTCTTTCTATTTTTTCATTTTGATCATTTTCTTCTTCTCTTTCTTCTTTCCTTTTTCCTTTTCTTTCTTCTACTTAATCCCTTCCTTCCCTATTTTCTTGTAAACAAAAATATTGATTGGTAACTTCAAAAGTGGACCATGTTCTGAATAAATGAATCCCTCCTCCCTACTCAAACTCAAACTCATTGCTGCTTCTAATGCCAGTCCCAGTTGTTTCATTTTGAAAAAGGAACTATTTTTTTCATTTTGCTTTCTTTTTCCTCACCTCAACACTGGTCCAAACATTATTCACATTAAGTATATGCTTTCTTCCTCATGTTGTCATACACATCAGCACATTTCTCCTAAATCTCTTCAGTTACTTTCTATTTAGTCTTAAAAGTGTTGTGGTCCTATGCGAAAGCAATGATATAAAGGGATAGTCACTCTTACCTCCTACTTTTGTTAAGGGCTACTCCTCCCCTTGTATGACACTGATTCCAGCCATTCCATTAGCACTTCCCCTTGTCAGTGATTTTCTTCTCAAAGCAATCCCTGGTTTAAAAAAATGGTCAACGTTCTACCTCTGTACTAATTTGATTACTCACAGCCACCACTAATAATTTGATTGCTTACAAGAATGCCAGCAAATAATATTCTTTGTATCTCAGAAAATTATAAAATCTGTCAGTAACTTTCTTTCATAGCTCTAAGCCTGGATCCAGTGATAATATCATGGCAAAAAATAATTATTATTTCTTTTCCTTTTCTCTCAAGATCTCTCCAACTTCTCCTTTCTTCTTCATTAAAAGAATAACACTTAGCTTAGTAATGCAGATGATTAATAGCTTTGCCACATTTTCCTGACTTAAAAGAAATTTAAAAAACAAAAGTGTGAACATACTTTCAAGAGGCAAATTTTAGTAAAAGATATTGGTTTCCCAGCCTCTTCTTAGATAGGACAGAGGAAGGCTTAGGAGAGAAGGGAAATGAAAAACCTGTAATTGAATCTATATTCCAGGGGACATCATTCAGTGACATAAGATGTGCCGCCCAAATATGCTTTATGTTCATACTCCATTGTGCTTTCATTTTGAGGCTAACAATCTTGTGGTTACAACAACTTTTCTTCTGTAGGTTCTTCATGTCTCCTCTTTTTGTCACAATCCTTTGGGATAACAGAGAGATATCTATGAGTCACATAAGTCACATTTCATTGTCTTGAGATCTGGTTTAACTCTATGTACTATTAAAAATGAGAAAGAAGCATATCTCTGTCTGACCAGAAAGCATTAATTTCCAGCAACCTGATTTTCTTGTTTTTTCTTGTCGAGGCCAAGAAATTCTACATAATCATGACAGGTAGAAGCCCCACCACCAAAAATTGCATTTTGTCTCTTATCATTACCTAAAGATGACTCTGGATTCTAGAAGACCATGCTAGTAGAGCACAAACTGTATCAGAGCTCATCAATCTAAAAAATGATTCAAATATTAACACCACCATAGACCACGTCTACTACTGAAAAACATAGTCATTTTCAGAGAGGCCTCCCTTTAAATAAATGTCCCTGATGTATCTTGTATTTGGAGGGGACACATAAACTCATTGAAATTCTCTATTAAGACATATAAGAATGGTGATCTGTGCACATGGGCATAATATAGAGACTTGGAATTAACATTAGATTTGGAATTCAGAAGCACTCAACCCTTATCCCAGATACTTCCTAGTTTTTTGACCATGACAAAAGATATTCCTTTCTGTTTTCTCATCTATAAAATATAGGCATTAGTATCTGCAGAATCTATTTTACAGGGTTGTTAGGAGGATCAAAAGAGATGACATATTAGGTATATCAAATCTTAAAGTGTTAACTAACTATTATGATGATGAAATCAGGGATAATTTGAAATACTTAAGATGGCTACAATGTGTGAAGAGAATAAGCACTGGGAGACATTAAAGGTATTTGCAGAATCTCTAAAAGGCTAAAATGGCAAACAAGGGCCTAAACCAATGTTAAGGGAACTGAAGGCTGGTGGAAATGTGACTGTTCCTTGATGATAGTAATGGATGGTGATGGAATACTTAAAAATGAGACAATTCTCAAAGATATGTCAGGTCACCTTCTATTTCTTTTTCTCAGTCACAGGAAAAGAAAGAGCCCAGAGTTAATTTAACTTCTCCTTATCATACTTACTTGAGGTTTGCTTAGTTTGTGTATACTTTGGCTTCAACTTCCCAGACTTCTAATAGAGGCCACTGGTGAAAAATCTCAAGGTGTTTTCTCTTGGTTTCACATCAACTAAGACAGCTTTATGAAAAAAAGAGTTTTTCTTGAGAGCACATCTATTTGCTAAAGCATCCACTTTTCCTGGGAGCCTTAGCCAATAACCAATACAGATAAAATTAAAGGCATATGTTATTGCATATTTTCTTTTACCTCCCATAATAGGATAAGATTTAAGAGAGATACAGCCAAGAAGAGAGGGAAGTGAAACAGTCATTCCCTTCTATTAACCTCTGCATCATATCAATTTTATCAGGATAATAATTCATTCACTACTGTGACTACTGAACTATAGACATATAGAAGGTTGAAAATATAAAAAGGATGAAATAATCTTGTCTTTCTTAGTTTTTCTTAGTCTTTCTCCCCAGATGTGACTAGATTGTCTTCCCCAAAGAGAACATCAATTCCTAGTTTCCTGGAAGTACTTTGCTAAATCTCTCTGGTAATTTTTTCCATGTTTTAACTGGCCAAAAAACTTAACACAATAGCTAAGTTCTAAGTTTAATGTTCACAATTTCTGTGTTAACAACATTAATGTATCTATCATTACTATCTTGAAAATGCCTAATGCCCCTTATTGGTTAGCACTTCTAAGGTTTTTCAAAAGTTTAATTTTGTTTTTTTTTACTTTTTCTTTCATCATTCCAAAGGTAATGAACAAATGCAAAGCTTCACATAAACTCGGAGCTGGAAAGATATTAAAAAGCCACATACTCCAACTAGTGCCTTATAATAATTTCTCCTATACTTATAGGTCATCCAGTATCCATTTGAAAACCTCCACTGAAGGGGAACTTATTAAGTCTCAAGGCAGCTCACTCCACATTTTGATGGCTCAATTGGTTAAGGAAGTTTTGCCTTAAATTGGGACTAAATATCTCTCTTTAAAAAACCTACCCATCCATTCTAATTTCATTCTCTGAGGACAAGTAAAAAAAAATTCTAATCACTCTTCCAAATCATAAGTCTTTCAAATACTTGGAAGTCAACTATAATCTTCTAACACTAACAATATATCCAGTCATTCCTTAGATACCATGGTCTCAAATTTCCTTAACCCAGTTGCCATCTACAGAGAGGCTTCATTTTGCTAATGTAGTTACCAAGAGGTGATGCTCCAAACTGAGCATTATACGCCAGATTTGATCTGACTTGGAAATTACCATGTTGCTGGTTCTGAATATCATTCTTTTCTTAATATATAGTCTAAATATGCCACTTATCTTTTCTTCTTTGGGGGGAGGGGTAGGAAGGCATTTATTACACCTCCCCCAAGAAATCAGTTGTGGTGCACACTTGGAACATTCGTGCTGTTTTGGTTTTTTGTTTATATATATATGATTTGTATTCTTGTTTACGTCATTCATTTTAATGACATTTTTGAACTACAAATTATCTCCCCATCTTTCCCCTGCCCCAACCCTAAAACAGTAATCCCACTGTAAAGACCCTCCCCTGCTCTGCTCTCTTACTTTCTGGTAAGGCAGGGAGGGTCTCCCTAACCCAGCCCCTTTATATCTTAATTCCTAGTTGCAGCTATTGTAGAGCTTTAAATTGTACTTTCTTTTGATTTCTCCCTTGTCCCCCAACCCCACTGGAAGGACAATCAATTCAATACAGGCTGTGGATGTGTGATTATACAGGACATCTTCATAGTGGACATATTGTGACAGTGATCATATGTCTCTCTTTCCTATCTCTCCCCGCCTTGTTCTGTTCTCTACCCTGTCCCTGTCCCTTTACTGAAGTGTGTGCTTCCAGCATCCCTCCCCCAGACCCTGCCCTCCACTCTGTCATCCCTGCTCTCATCCCCATGCCCCCTACTCTCCTGTGTGGCATGATGCCCAGTTTAGAGTCTATGCGATTTCTTCTGTAAGCCAAATTCAATGAGAGTAATTGAAAGTAAAGTTGTAACAGTTATCCCTTGCCTCTTCTCTATGGGATGATTAACCCCATTTTGTCTATCCCTGTCT
>CM053596.1:127717137-127733821 GCA_028646575.1 Pseudocheirus occidentalis | reverse complement strand
CTCTCTCTCTCTCTCTCTCTCTCTCTCTCTCTCTCTTTCTCCCTCTCTTTCCAAAAAGCACTTATGTGTTGACTGAATCCAAGTTTTGCATTGATTTTTATCATGAAATTTGAAATGTGTATTTTAGGGAATGATTTTTGTTCTACTTCAAGTCATATTGAATTCATTTGCCACTGTTTTAAAAGCAGACATTCAAAGGAATAGGATAGTTTTATAATAATTTTCATTAATATTTCAGAAAGATATCACATACAAAATAATTTGTATACTTTCTTTTTAGTAACATATGGTTTGAGATGTGCAGAATTCAAATGAAAGTTTGTGTTCAAACACAACTCACATTGAATAGATTTAGGTAGTAAAACTAAATTATTCAAAATTTAATGACAGGGAAATTTATATAACTGTGTCAAATAGGCATAGATTGATTTGCACATAATAGAATAAATTTAGGTATTTAAAAATGAATGCCACAGAGATTGCAAACTTTGACGTCCTGTCTCTTCATATTTCACTTAATTTCCCTCATATTTGGTTCACTTATTTTGGTGAATTAGAAATAATAGTGGCTATTCTGTAAAGATATATTCCCACTCCCTCCCCCTCAAATTTTTCTTTCTAGTTTTGAAAAAGTCCAAATTTTTTTTCAGTTATTTGTGACAAAAGTGAGATTGGGGCCATGGAAACTACCAATGAAAAACAAGACTCAAGTTTATGGAAACTCATCAAAATAAAGATTCTGGGAAAAGCTTAACAATTTTCATTTGATTACAATGAATAATTTTTTTCCAAATTAGAAAGAAGCAAATATATTTGGACAAATTTGGAACCAGTTCCATGATTATGCAAATTTTACATTTAGTAGCATCAAAGCTGTATTTCTCTGGAATTTCCTAAAACTTAAGTTTAAAAGTGCTCTTTCTGAAGGCTATGAGCACAGTAATAATCAACTTCAAAGGTAATCTTTAGTTTTTGTAATGATTCAGTCAACTCATAATTTTCTTTCAATCTTACATACACGTTCATTGATAGCATGTATACAACTCCAGGGAATTATTTGTTAGTTCAACTTCTCTTCATTAATTTCCCCTTGCACAAGGCTTCTATTTTAGCAAGAAAGTAATTTTGAATATAGGATTTGTTGACTAAATTTGTTCTAGGGAAGATAAGAAAAAAACAAATAGTCTTCAGATGATCTTAACAGTAATTTGAGATATTAAGAACCCTCTTTTGAGTATGGAGTAGACAGAATATAGAAATAAGTAGAAGGAAATCTATAAAATGAAATCTCAGGCAGGTTCATGAGGGTTGTTTCATCAACATATTCCTCAGAAAATAGGCAACACTTTCCCCTCAAATCTGACTTGTCTAATATATAAAGGCAGTTTATAATCTGACCAATAGTATAATAATGATGAGAAAAACAATTAATAATAATAATTAGTGATAATGGTAATAATAACAGGTAATATTTATATAATTCTTACTATGTACCAGGCACTGAGATAAGTCTGTTAGGTAGCACAATGGAAAGAATGCCAGTCTAAGAACCAGGAAGATCTGAGTTAAAATACAGCCTTTGACACTAATACATTACTCTGGACACCTAACATCTGTTTTCCTCAATTTCCTCAACTGTAAAATGGGGATACTAAAAGCATCTATCAGGCAGGGTTGTTGTAAGGATTTAATGAGACAATATTTGTAAAGTGCTAAGCACAATGTCTTTCACATAATCAATGCTATAGAAATGCTTATTCCCTCCTCCCTACAAATATTAACTACTTGACCTTTACTACAACCAGATAAAGGCTGTGCTATTATTATACCCACATTAAAATTAAGGAAACTGAAACAGTTAGAGGTTAAATGACTTACTCAGGATCTCATGTGTAGTAAGTGTCTGAGGTCAAATTTGAACTCACATCTTCCTGACTTCAGGAAGTCTTCCTGACTTTATCCTATGAGTCACCTACTTGTCTTTAGGTGGTGATGATCCAAAGGTTTTGCTTTTTTTTCTCTTTCTAAATTCAATGTAATAAAGTAAGATCTATCTAACCAATTTGAATTGATGATGAAATGAAGTATTTTTTCTAAAATACTTTGTATAGATTAAAGTGATATGAAGATGTTAACTGTCATTATTGCTTGTTTGTGATGATGTCCTTTAACACAGAGACGTTCATACTCTTAAAAGAAACCTCAGAGGTCATTAAGTGAAACTATACCTGAACCCCAATCCCCTCTACTCCATCCATGCTAGCTATTTACATTTGAAGATGGAAAAACCTGTTACCTCCCAAGGTAGCCCATTCTACTTGTGGGCAGGTTGAGTTGTTAAGTAGTTATATTTCCCCACTTTGAGATGAAATCTATCTCTATAACTTTGTCCTATTTTTTTCCATAATGTGGGATCAAGGAGAGAAAGTCTATCCCATTTTCCATGTAACTATCCTTTAAATATCTGAAGCTAGATTTTGTATTTGGCTCTGCCAAAGTTTCTTGAGGAAAAAAAATCCCAAATTCCTTTGGATGATTCCATTAATCTATGGTTTTCAATCTTTTTTTTAGCAAAGAATAGCTAGTCATCTTCCTGTCTGTATGGTGATCAGATTTTTAGTATTCTTCCTAATATTTATCATTTAGAACTGAACAAGTCATTCCAAGATATCAATTGACGATAGCAGAGAAGAATAACTGTGGCATCTCTCAGCTTCTATATATTAATCTTCTCTTAATGATATCTAAGATGACACTAAATTTTTTGGTTATCACATCTCATTATTGATATATGATATGCTTTGTCAGCTAAAGTACTCAGGGTTTTTTTACATGAATTGTTGTCTAGCCAAGTTTTCCTTTTCTGTACTTATAAAATTGATTTATTTTTAATCCCAGTTGAGATAATCACATTTGTATTTATTAAGTTTTATGTAATTAGATTTTTTCTATTTATATGCTGTCAATATCTTTACAGATTCTGTTATCTATCACAGTATCTGTCTTTCCCAGCTATTTTTTATGAGAATATCATCCATTCCTTTATCCAAATAATTGATAAAATGTTAAACCAGCTAAGGTCTAAGGCTAGGGATTTCCTGGGAGGACACCTCTAGGGATTTCCTTTGGGGCTTAAAATGATCTACAATCTGCTATCTTTTTCATGTACATCATTTTACAATAAGTTTTAAATCTATATAACTGTTCTACAACTAAATTCTAGAAACAGAATCTCTAAATTGGTAGGGACCATAGATACCATCTATGATATATAAATATATGTTATATCTACAAAAGAATATTTTTTACATAGTATCCAAAATCCATCTAGCATCTGCTTAAAGATGTCGAGTTTCAGAGAACCTATTGCTTCTATAGAGAACCATTCTGATCCTAGAAGTTTCTTAAATACAGGGTCACTGGAAAACCATCCTAGGAATAAACATACTCAATGAGTACACATTTACTCCTATCCACAACCATTATTCCTGAATGATGTGTTTAGTAGTCATCCATAGGACATAATTAGTTCTAAGCAAAGAAGTTAATGAAATAGCATAGTAAGCAAAGTAATAATTGATATTTACTCCTCTAATTTTGAGGAGTGTGACTCAATATCCCACATACATACATACTTATGTACTTAGATACATATACAAGGAACACAAAAATGATAGGTAAAAAGTGAAGGAAAAATGTGTTGCCATGGCATATGTATGTAGGGAAAATGCACTTTCAGGGTTGAGTGCCAGCAGGGTGGTGACATCACCATGGTATTTCTACTGAGCATACAATTGACTAAACATGGCATTTACATTTTGAGGTGTGACATGTTAACCTCTTTTGTACAGTGTTCTGTTTTCTTCTCATTGTTGATGGGAAATAATTTGAATTTATGTTCACTACTATGGGTTTTCTGATTTTCACATAACTGATATTGTTGTCGCACTATTGAACCTACTGATATAGTATTTCTCTTTGTTGCCAAATTCTGGATTTTAGTTTGAGTTATCAGGACCACCTGGTGGTCTTATCACATCCCATTAACTCAAATAGGTATTTCTCTTAGGGCTAGCAAGTATTTTGTCCTTTCTAGCTTATCATAAAAATTAAGTTAGATCAGAACAAATGTGAAATGAAGGATACAAAATTGTAAGGGCCACTTTAAGTCTTGAATGACTAGAGGTCTGAACACGATCAGTGTATCCTCACAAACAGGAAGACTTGAGATGGGTCTAAGAGGCATCTGTGTGTTTGCCCTGCCCCCGTGACCATACTTCTTGTTTATCAAGCACTTGCTCTCCCTTTTCCATGGGTATGGACGTCTTGGAGGATTAAAGGTCATGAGTGGCAGAGTATGTGTGAATAAGCGGAGGAGCATTCCCAGCCTATCAGGCTACATTTACTGTTACTGAGGCACATGATGAGGGGAAGACTGGCAGTCTATATTAGGCAGAGGAGCGTGGGAGAGTGTGGGACACAGCACACAAGGAGGCACAGAACACATGTGTATAGGGCACTCTATAGGATAGAATAAAGAGACATATACTACTCCACCAAGGTGTCTGACTAGTCTTTCTGTGTAACCTTGGAGTATCCCAAAGGGTCATGGAGGCAACTGGGTCGAGGCGATTGAGACTGTCCACATGGACTGAGGTAGGTGACTCAGGAAGTTAACAGTCTGGCAGGCTCGGACACAAAGTCATTGTTTTCTATCATCCTGGCTCTTATTCTTACCATTATTATACCTTTGTGGCTTGCCACAAATCATTAAGTCCTTGGGTTGTACCATAAAACTTAAATTTGACTCTTTGACCCTTCTTATGATGCTGTTCTTTAGCACCAAGGAGAATGTATGTAATTCTTCATCCATTTCATATTACTCTAAATACTTAGATTTTATCCCCCTACCTACCACACAAAGTCTTCTTTAGGTTATATATTCTAAGTTCCTTCAAGATAGTTCGGACTACTCTTCTTTATTCTCAGATGTGCCATAATATATAAAAACTATAGACATGTACTAACAGCATAATATTTCAACTGATAGCATTATTGGGCTGTCTTTCAGGCTTATAGCTATCAGGTTCCTTGTCACTTTTGAGCAAGATGGGTACAGTGATCCTGACAGATGTCCAGAATTCATGTACAACAATCTATTTGCTGTAGCACACAACCCTTGTAAATTGTGGTTTGATCCTCAAAATAGCAATGTGAACAGGTCATGATGTAGTAGCACCATGATTTTAAATAATGAACCTGAGTCTGAGGAATTTAAGTGATTTTCTAAAGGTAAAAAACAAAAACAAAACCTAGAAAATGCCTCTAAAGAACTGGAAATTACATTTATCAGTTTCAAATTCAAGATGTGACAGAGAAACTTCTAAAACTTGTCAAAAACAGATGATTTCTGATGATTCCTTAAAGTCATACCACTAGACAGAACATGAAAAACATTAGCAATAATTATGAAATCTTGAGTATATTAATGAAGACCATAGGAGTATATGTGGTGTTTTTATCATTGGCACTGATCAAAATCAAGGAATGAAGAAGGGCTAAATTAATTTGGGAGGTGAACAGCTCTTTAAGAAGATGATATCTGAGAATAGTTTGTATATTTCTGGACCATGGATTAAAATATACAATCAACAGGCTCATGGCCAGGAATGGAGTATACCTAACAAAGACTGGTAAGAAAATGTTTGCTTATCTTGCCCTCCTAGAAAGTTAGGGGAGGGGAGGGGGAAATGAGGGAGGATATAAGAGATAAAACATATTAGGGTAAGGGGTATTCAGTAGGCTCACTACTTTTGGGGTGTGGAGTAGGGGAAAGATGAGGAGAAAAATTTGTAACTCAAAATCTTGTGGAAATGAATGTTGAAAACTAAAAGTAAATAAATAAATTGAAAAAAAGAATGTTTGTTTACTCTCTTGAGACTGTGTTAAAAGATTTTTAAACTGAAAATTAGGTGGGGGAGAGTAGGAGAAAACCATCTATATACAACTACCAGGTGAAATAAGATAGGGGACAAATACAATGTCAGAAGAGGAATAGCTTTTGTGATGGCCAGAAACTCAGGATTAAGTATTCTAGGAAGGAGACTATAGTAAAACACATGGTCTTTTTTTGTCCTAGAGAAGATTAAAATTATATACACATATACATACACACATATAATTCATTTACATCTTCATACACACAAAATGCCTACGCATATATACATGTATGTGTGTATTATGTATTCAGATGGACAACAAGGAGCTTGCACATAATAATAGGAAGTAAATTCAAGATAATTAGAACCATTAAAACTTGGCGGAATGAGACTCCTTACTCATATATAAGTCTGGCTTGGTATCCCTTATTGAAAAGTAACAAAATAGATAAAATTGGAAGGAGTGTATCATTTTACATTAACAACAAGTACTGTCCTTCACCTGCAGAAGAATCTGGCAAAACAACATCAAAACAGACAGACATAGACATAGTATCAGCACCACAGCCATGCTTCCTCAGTCCTCTGGCAGTTTGGCTGCCCATAGGACACAGAAGAAATCTCAGCCGGTTCCCAGAATCAAAATCACTCCTCCCAGATTTTCTAAATCAAAATCATTCTCTCCAACATGGGGGTGGGTGGGGAGTGGGGGCTTTCCTCTTCAGCCTTCCTGACGGCAGCAACTTTAGTCTCCACAATTCTTATCTGAAGAAATTCCTGACTCAGTTCTCCATCCAGCCATAGCAGCCCAGCCTCCAGATGCTGCTGGGAGAAATTCTATCTCTTCTCAGCAGAACAGATTCTGCCATCACATTCTAGTCTCAAGACATTCTGACTGTGCCTCTCTGGGGTTTTTATTAGATACAAACAGCATTAACTTCCTGTTTCAGCAAACTCCTTCATGTTACATCAGCAACAGGAGGCAGGAGTTCATACCTCCTATTTCCCAACAGAGGCTTGACCAATTACTAACTACTAAGTACCTGCTACCTTTGCTTAACTTGAAACAAGGTGCTAAGTACAAGCTTACTTGCCAATACAAGAAAGGGGTCTTCAAATTCAAATTTAATTACCATTATATTGAATTGACAATTATATTTTTTATTTTTCAAAATATAATGGAAGAAGTAGGGACAGGGCTGAGGGCTTGTTATTCAGATTTGGTTATCACCTGTACAAACATTTTAAAAGAAAGCACAAAGAAATATTTGCATCATTGGACCAAGTCCTGGAGAAGTCAAGCGTTGCAGACATAGAAATATATCTAGGGGTGTGCTGGAGCCAGCTTATATTAACTCAAAAGACCAGCTTGTCAAATTTTCACTGAAAGTGTTTACACCTCAGAAACAAATATTACAAGTTATAGTTTGATTGACTATTTTGTTAATCATCTAGATTTAGGAAAGTGATATGGAAAATATTAATAAGGCATATGAAATTTAAAAGTATGTTGTATTTATGACTCTGTCCCATAATACTTATATTCTAATGTCAGACAGTGCTGAGATGGATGAATATAAATGAAATTACAGGAAAATATGCATTGCATGACTTCATTTCAATGCTAAAATAATATATGATTTCATTTGTCTGAATACCCTTTCCTTGGAGAAAGGAGCCCTTACTGTGATTTCAAGAGCTGTCATTTAAAATGATTTACTCTGCATTCAACCTTGATGATGATTCTGAATTTTGTTACATTATCAAGTCTGCTTTAATCTTTTCCTAGAATTCTGAAAGACATGTATTCTAATCTTGAAAGAAAGATGAGTTAGCTTTTATTTTTGAGGCCCAATCCTAGTTGTACTATTTCAATAAGGTTGATTTTTGTTGTTTTGAAAATTTTTATAGTTTGAACTTTTATCTTCAAAAATGCCTCAGAAGCAATTGGGAGTGGGGAAGCAAGTTACCAGCCCATTCCAGCATGCAGACTTGGAAGGAAACATCTGTCTCCTCAGGATGGGAGGGGAGTACAATCAGTAAACAGCAATAGGCCTGACCTCAAGGCGCTTGCAGCACAGCTTGGTGGCCAGCCAAGCCACCAGTGAGGCACTTCCATTATGAAACCAGCAGGCCTGAGGAAATGCAGCAATCCATGTAGATAATCACCACAGCAGTGTCTCATCCCCTGTGTAGGACAGCAGTAAGTCCCACTCCAGTTGCTGGACAGCAGGGAGGTTCTAACTCCAGGGGAAACCAATAGCAAGACTCAATACCCATGGCAGGCCAACAGGTAAGCTCTGTCTCCATTAGCAGCCAGAAAGGAACTCCACCCCTCCACTGAAAGTCAGTAGTTAGTCTTTGAGGGCCAGCACACAAAGTTTAGAACACTGTAGAAATAGAGCCCTATACTTACATAAAGATACAAACTCGCAAAATAGACAGAAAAATGAACAAAAAATAACAACATCAACAACAAGAACTTGACCATAGAAAATTACGATGATAATATGGAAATTCAAGGCACAAACTTAGAAAAAGATAACAGAGTCAAAATGACTACATGTGAAGGCCTAAAGAAAAAAGTAAGTTGTTTTTAGGCCCCCAAAAAGGACTCCTTGGAGAACTAAAAAAAAAAGATTAAAAAAAGAGAAATAATAAAAAAAAGTTAAGAGAAGAAATAACAGTAATGCAGAAGAAACCAGGGGGGAGAGGGGAGTAGATAAATAGCTTGGTAAAAGAGACACAAAAATTACACAAAGATATTTTTAAAAATCATGGAAGGAAACAGCTCATTTAAAAGTTGAACTAGGCAAAAGGAAAAGAAGGAACAAAAGTTCATTAAAGGACATAATTCCTTAAAAGTTAAAACTGGAGAAATAGAAACTAACAACTCCATGAGAAATCAAGAAATAATAAAACAAAGTCAAAAGAATGGGAAAACATAAAACATGATATTTCTCATTGGAAAAATAAATAACCTGGAAAATAGATCCAGGAGAGACAATTGAAGAAATATTGAATTATCTTAAATTCATATTAAAAACAAATATTGGACATGGTATTTCAAGTATTATTAAGGAAAACTGCCACAACATCCTAAAACCAGAGGTTAAAACAGAAATCAAAAGACTTTGTATCAGTCACTATCTGAAAAAATACACAAATGAAAGCTCCCAGAGCTCTCAGATCGAGGAGAAAGTACTACAATCAGCCAGAAAGAAAAAAATTCAAATATTGTGGAGAAACAATCACAATTACACACAATTTAGAAGCTACTATGTTAAAGAACTGGAGGACTTGGAATATTATATTCTGGAAGGCAAATTAGCCAGCATTACAAACAAGAATTACCTACCTCACCAAACTGAGCATAATCATTCCGGGGGAAGCATTGATGTTTAATGTTACAGAGGACTTTTAAGCACTCTTGTTGAAAAGACCAGAGTTGAATATAAACAATTTGATCTTCAAATGCAAGTCTAAAGAGAAACATAAAAAAGTTTAAAGAAAGAAACAAGAGAAAGAAACATAAGTGATGTAATAAGGTTAAATTATTTATATTGATACTTGGCAAGATGGTATTTATAACTCTTAAGAATCTAATCACTATAAGGACAATTAGTAAAAGTATAAATGGGAAGAAGTGTGAGTTGAGTATGATTGCATAATACAAAAAGAAAACCAAAACAAAACAAAATTAAGATGTGGGAAAAAAAGGTTACACTGTGAGAAGAGATAGGGGAAAAAAGATGGGATAAATTATTATTAAATTATTATATTAGAGCATATAAAAAAGAGGCACAAAGTGGTGATTAGAGAGGAGGGGAATAAGGGCTGTGTGTGTGTGTGTGTGTGTGAAATGGGAAATTCTTGAAAATTACTCATCACAATTGTTTTAAAGAGGCAATGATGCACACAATCCATTGAATATAAAAATCTATCTTACCTAAGGGAAGTATGAAGGGATAGAGATAGGAGAAGGGAGAGGCAATGACAGGGGGAAAGGTGGATTGGGGGAGGTGGTGGTCAGAAGTAAAACACTTGTGAGGAGGGATATGATGAAAGGGGAGAAAGAGAGAAGGATAAACAAGCATGAATACACAGTTATCATAGCTATTAATGTGAATGCAATAAACTCACTCATAAAATAGAAGCAGATAGAAGACTGAATTAAATAAAAAGGAATCCTACAATATGCTGTTTACAAGAAACACATCTGAAGCAGACACACACAGGGTGATGGTAATAGGACTAGAAGAGAAGCTATTATTCTTTAGCTGAAGAAGAAAAAAGCAGAGGTAGTAATCATAATGCCAGACAAAGCAAAAGCAAAAATAAATCTAATTAAAAGATAAGGAATTATTATTTTTTCCAAAAGGTTCCATAGATGATGAAGTAATATCAATACCAAACTTGTAATCATCAAATGATACAGCATCTGAATTCCTAAAATAAATATTAAATGGTTTACCAGAGGAAATAGACAGTAAGACTGTACTAGTGCTGGGTCTCCACTTTTTCCTTTTAGAGCTAGATAAATCGAATCACAAAATTAATAAGAAAGAAGATAAGGAGGTGAATAGAATTTTAGAGAAGTCAGATATGATAAATTTCTGGCAAAAACTGAACAATAATATACCTTTTCCTAAGCAGTACCTGGTATCTACACAAAAATTATCCATGTATTAGGGCTTAAAATCCTGAACAATGAAGTATAGAAAAGAATATATGTGAAACTCTTGATTTTCAGAGCATAGTGCAATAAAAATGACATTCAATAAAGGGCAATGGAAAGATAGATTAAAATTAATTGGAAACTAAATAATCTATCCCTAAAGAATGGGTGGGTTAAACAAAAATCATAGAAAGAAAAATTTCATCAAAGATAATGACAACACTGAGACAACATGTCAAAATTTATGGGATGCAGTCAAAGCACGACTTAGAGATAAACATCTCTAAATGGTTGTATCAATAAAATAAAGAGCAGATGAATGCACTGAGCATGCACCTAAAAAGCAAAAGAACTTAAAAAAAACCCCAGTTAAACACCAAATTGGAAATCTTCAAAAATCAAAGGAGATATTAATAAAATAAAAAGTTAAAAAATGAACTAATATATAAAAGTAGAAGCTGTTTTTATTAAAAAGCAAAATAGAAAAACTACCAGTCAATTTGATTAAAAAAGAAAAAAAGAAAACTCAATTATCAGAACATAAAAATGAAAAGGGTGAATTCACCACTAATGAAAAACAAATTAAAGCAATTATTGTGAACTATTTTAACTAATTATATGCCAACAACTTTGTGAAACCTAATTGAAATGGATGAATATATACAAAAATATAAATTGCTAAGATTAACAGAAGTAGAATTCTTAAACAACTCAGTATTAGAAAAATAAATTGAACAAGTCATCAACAAACTCCCTAAGAAAAATATCCCAGGAGATGACGGATTCACAAGCAAATTCTACCAAACATTCAAATGACAATTAATTTCAATACTATATAAAGTATTTGGAAAATTAGTTATTGAAAGAGTTGTAGAAAATTTCTTTTATGACACAAATATGGTGCTGATATGTATACCAGGAAGAACAAAAATAGAGAAAGAAAACTGTATCCCCATTTCTCTAATGAATATTAATTCAAAATTTTCATATAAATTTCTAGCAATGAAATTACAACAATATAACACAAAGATCATACAGTATGATCAAGTGGGTTCTATAAAAGGAATGCAGAAGTGGTTCATTATTAGGAAAACTATCAGCATAATTAAGCATATCAATCACAAAAACAATAAAAGATCATGAGACTATTTCAGTAGATGTAGAAAAAGTTTTTGCAAAATACAAGACTACTGTTTAATAAAACAACATAGAAAGCAAGGAAATAAATGGAACTTTCTTTAAAATTACAAGTATTATCTAATAAGCACTATTCGTAATGGAGATAAGCTTGAAACCCTTCCCATAAAATTGGTGTGAAGCAAAAATACCCATTAACACAGTTATTATTCAGTACTGTACAAGAAATGTTATGTATAGCAATAAGAGAAGAAAAAAAAGACAAGGAAGTAATTAGAATAGACAATGAGAAAGCAAAGCTATCTCTCTGTGCATATGTTATGATGATATGAGATGGGGAGAGAAGGACCAATATGTACAAAAATATTTATATTCTTTTTGTAGCGGCAAAGTATTGGAAATTGAAAGGATGCCCATCAAGTGTGGATTTGCCAAACAATTTATGGTATGTGATTGTTATGGGATAGTCCTGGTATGAGAAATAATGGGCAGGTTGGTTTTAGCAGACCCTGGGGAGTCTCATATGAAGTGATACAAAATGAGGTGCTCAAAATCAGGAGAATGGTGTACACTGTACCAACAATATCACATAATTATAAATTGTAAATGACTTAGCTATTTAAAGCAATACAAAGATCCAAGACAATTCTGAAGGATTTAATGAAAAAAAATGTTATCCACCACCAGAGGAAGAACTGCATTTTGAATGAAGATTGAAGCATACTTAAAAACACTTCAATTTTCTTATTTTTCCTGTGCTTTTATTTTTCACAACATGGTTAATATGAAATGTGTATTGCATGACTGCTCATGTTTGATCTAAATCAACTCAAGATTTTAAGAAGGCGAATGTTAAAAATAATTTTTGAATGTGATTGTAAGAATAACATAACAATTTTCCTTTTTAAAAACAATTTACTCCAGTACATGTAAAAACAAATTTAATATTTTTTAAAGTTTTGAGTTCTAAATTCTGTTCTTCCCTCTGTTTCTTTTATTTTCCTGGGATAGTAAGAAATCTGATATTGGTTATACATGTGCAATTATGCAACACATTTTCATAATAGTCATTTTGTGCAAGAAAACTAAAAAAGAAAGGAAGAGGAAACATATGCTTCAGTTTGTATTTAGATGGCATCATTTCTCTCTCAGGAAATGAATATTATTTTTCATCATGAATCCTTTGGAATTGTCTTGTATCATTGTGATGCTGAGAATAACTAAGTAATTCACAGTTCATCGTACAATATTGCTTTAAAAGTGTAGACTATTTTGCTGGTTCTAGTCTCTTCATTTTGTATTGGTTCATGTAAGTCTTTCCAGTTTTTTTTAAATCATCTGTTTGCCATTTATTATAAGTACAATAATACTACAATACAATCATATAACATAAGTTGTTCCAATTTTTAATCACCAGGAAATGAGCTGCTTTAATATTTTCATACAAATAGTTCCTTTTTTAAATCTTTTTGAGATTTCAGTGCCATTTCTGGATCAAAAGATACGCACAGCTTTATTTCCCTTTGGTCATAGTTATTGCTTTCCAGAATGGTTGGATCACTTCACAACTCCTTCAACAATGTAATAGTGTCCCAGTTTTATCAGTCATCTCAAACATTTATAAATATCCTTTTCATCATATTAGCTAATCTGATAGGTACAAGGAGGTACCTCAGAGTTGTGTTAGTTTGCATTTCTCTAATCAATAATGATTTAGGGCATTTTCATTTAACTATAGATAGCTTTATTTTTCTGAAAACTGTATTTTCATGTCTTTTGACCATTTATCGCTTAGAGACTGACTACAATTTTGATTCAGTCCTCTCTATATTTGAGAAATAGGTCTTCTATCAGAGAAACTTGCTGTAAATATTCTCCCCAGTTTTCTGCTTTTCTTAAAATTTTGGCTGCATTGGTTTCATTCATGCAAAAAATGTAAGTTTTAGTTATCAGGAGTGTCTATTTTGCATTTTATAATACTCTATCTTTTTTGGTCCTAAATTCTTCCCTTATCCATAAATGTTACAGGTAAATTATTTCATGCTCTCCTAATTTACTTATGGTATCACTTTTTAGGTCTAAATCATGTACCTACTTTGACCTTATTTTGGTATATGGTGTGAGATTTTGGTCTACAATGAGTTTGTGTCCTATTATTTTCCATATTTCCTAAGCAGTTTTTGTCATATAATGAATTTTTGTCCTAAAAACTTGGATCTTTGAGTTTATTACATGCTAAATTACTACAGAAATTTACTAAAATAAACTGTGTATCTTATCTATTCCATGAATTCACTGCTCTGTTTCTTAACTACTATAAGACTACTTTTATTGAAGTGGGTTGTGGATCTATCTGACACTGGGGATATTTTCTTAGAGAATTCATTGATGGTTTGTTCAATTTCTTTTTCTAAGATTGGGTCATTTAAGTATTTTATTTATTCTTCTGTTAATCTGAGTAAATTATAGCTTTGTTCATCCATTTCAATTAGATTGTCAGACATTGTTATTGTTCTCTTTATCTGTTTTTGATCTTCCTTGTTTAGGTATCAGCACCATATTTGTGTCCTAGAAGGAATTTGTTAGGAATCCTTCTATGCCTATTTTACCTCCAAATAATTTCATTACATTTGAAATTAATTGTTCTTTACACATTTGGTAGAATTTACTTGTGAATCTATTTGTTCTTGGAGATTTTATTTTTTCTTAGAGAGTTCGTTGATGAATTCTTCAATTTCTTTTTTTTATTATGGGATTTTTAAATATTTTATTTCTTTTTATGCCAGTCTTTATCCTTCACTCTCTCTTCTTTTCATCCTGTCCCATCTCAAACTCTGTTGTCCTTCTGACCACCACCTCCCCCAATCTTCCCTCCCTTCTATTAGCTAAACACCCTCCTTCTTCCTTCCACTTTCCTGTTGGATGATATGGGTTGCTATATCAAGTTGAGTGTGTATGTTATTCCCTTTCTGAGTTAGGTCCAATGAGAGTAAGCTTTAAGAATTTCCCACTCCCTACCTTCCCCTTCATTCTAAAAATGCTTCCTTTTATGCCTCTTTTATGTGAGATAATTTACCCCATTCTACTTCCCCTTTCTCTCTTTCCTCAGTGCATTCCTCTTTATCACCCCTTCATTTTCTTTATTAGAAATCATTGCACCATGATCAATTGACACCTTGTGCCCTTGGTCTATGTATGCTCCTTCTAATTGCCATGATAATGATAAAATTCTTAGTAGATACAAGTGTCATCTTTCTATTTAGAAAAGTTAATAGTTGAACATTATTAAATCCCTTAAGATTTTGCTTTCTGGTCTACTTTTTCATGCTTCTCTTGAGTCTTGTTCTTGAAAGTAAATAGGTGATTTGTAAATTTTATCGCACTTAATCCTCATAACAACTCTACAAAGTAGATGCTGTTATCCCTGCTTTAGAGTTGAGGAAATGAGGCAAAAAGAAGTTCAGTGAGTTGTCTTTGGTCACACAGCTTGTGTTTGCAGACAGATTTGAACATAGCTTCCTAATTACTGACTAAGACTAGGTAGATGGAACTCTGAATCCAGAGTCAAGGAGACCTGAGTTCAAATCCAGCCTCAAATACTTAATAGCTGTTTGGTTTAATGATAACATCACTTAACCCCTTTTGCCCCAGTTTCCTCATCTGTAAAATGAGTTGCAGAAGGAAATGGCAAATTTACACCAATATCTTTGCTAAAAAAATCCCAAATGAAATCACAAAGAGTTGCCTGGTACTGGCTAAGGAACAGAGTAGTGGATCAATAGAATAGATTGGGTACAAAAGACTCAGTAGTCAATGATTATAGTAATATACTGTTTGATAAGCCCAAGAACCCCAGTTTCTGGGCTAAGAATTCACTATTTGACAAAAACTGCTGGGAAAACTGGCATATAGTATGGCAGAAACTGGACATATAACATTGTCTAATGCCATTCACCAAAGTTAAGTCTAAATGGCTGCATGATCTAGATATAAAGGCTGATACTGTCATAATCTGGACAAGCAAAGAATAGTTTACCTGTCAGATTTATGGAGTAGGGAAGACTTTATGACCAAAGAAGTGTTGGAGGGCATTATAAAATGCAAAATAGATAATCTTGATTACATGAAATTGAAAAGTTTCTGTAGAAAAAACGCCAATGTAACCAAGACTAAGAGGGAAGTGAAAAAGTGGGAAAGAATATTCACAACCAGTGTCTCTGATAAAGGCCTCATTTCTAAAATATACAGGGAATTAAATAAAATTTACAAGAACACCAGTCAATCCCCAATTGATAAGTGGTCAAAGGATATGAACAGGCAACTTACAGAGGTAGAAATTAAAGATATATTTAAGCATATCGAAAAATGCTCTAAATCACTATTGATTCATTAAATGAAAATCAAAACATCTTTGAGGTACCACATCTCACTAGTCAATTTGGTTAAGATGACAAAACAGGAAAATGACAAGTGCTGTAGAGGATGTGGAAAATTTGGTACTCTAATGCATTGTTGGTGGAGCTGTGAACTGATACAGCCATTCTGTAGGGCAATCTGGAACTATGCCCAAAGGACTATAAATAATATCATATCCTTTGACCCAGTAATACCACTTTAGGGGTTGTATCCCAAAGAGATCATAGAAGTGGGAGAAGGTCCCATATGTACAAAAATATTTGTTGCAGCTCTCTTTGTGGTGGCAAAAAACTGGAAATTTAAGGGATGCCCATCAATTGGGGAGTGGCTGAACAAGTTATGGTATATGAATGTGATGGAATATTATTGTGCAATAAGAAATGGGAAGGAGACGGACTTCATAATTACTTGGAGAGGCTTATATGAATTGATGCTAAGTGAGAGGAGCAGAACCAGGAAAAATTTGTACACAGTCACAGATACATCATATGTGTGATGGCTAACTTTGAAAAAC
>CM053596.1:127700764-127716637 GCA_028646575.1 Pseudocheirus occidentalis | reverse complement strand
GCCTCTTCTATATGTGATGATTAACCCCATTTTGTCTCTCCCTGTCTTCTCTCATTCTAGTCCTCTCTCACCTCAGAATTTCACCTTTTAAAGTATCATCCCTTTGTATTCAATTGATCGTATAGCCTCTATATACACATATACACACATGCTCAGATGTGTATTCATACGCATATATAGCCTCCTATATAGACATATGTGTAAGTATACATACATACATACATACATACACACACACACACACTTGTATTCCCTTCACCTATCCTCATACTAAGAAAAGTTTCATAAGTTACTGTTATCGGTTTTCCATATTGGCATGTAAATAATTTAAATTTGATAAGTTCCTTATGATTTCTTTCCCATGTTTACCTTCTCATGCTTCTTGTGTTTGAGATGTGATAGTATCCTTAGAGAATTATATAGAATCATCTAAAAACAGTGAAAACAACAACTTCATCAAATTTGCAGGATATAAAATAAAACCACATAAATCAACCTCATTTCTAGAGATTACCAATAAAACTCGGCAGCAAGGGATAAAAAGTGAAAGGCCATTTAAAATAATGACATACAATATAAAATACTTGGGAGTCTACCTGACAAGACAAACTCCAAAACTATATTAATATGCTTTTCACCCAAAAAAAGTCAGATCAAAAAAATTGAAGAAATATTGATTGTTCATAGGTAGGCTTAGTCATAATTATAAAAACAACTCTCCTATCTAATTTACTTATTTTTTACCAAACCTATCATAGTACCAAATAATTATTTTTTAGAGCTAGGAAAAATAGTAGCCATATTTATCTGGAAGAAGAAAAGGTCCAGAACATCAAAAGAATTAATAAAAGATGTGTAAAGGAAGGTAGCCTACCAGTTCCAAATTCCAAGCTATATTGTTTGTGGTAATCATTAAAACAATATTTCACTGGCTAAGAAAAAGTGGTGGATTGCTAGATATCTTAATTATACAATACACAGTAGTAAAATACCGTATCAATCTAGTATTTTTAATAAACCCAAAGATCCAAGCTTTGGGGTAAGAGCTCAACATTTGATGAAAAGAATTCTGGGAAAACTATTTGGTAGAAACTAGGCATAGATCAGCATCTTACACTGGGTACTAAGATAATGTAAAAAATGAATGAATTATTTAAATAAATTAAATTAAAACAACTCTGAGAAACCATTTCACATCTAACAAATTGATTAATATGGCATAAAATAAAAATGACAAATGCTATAGAGGATGTGGGAAAAATGGGACACTAATGTACTTTTGGTGGCATTATCAACTAGTCTACCCATTTTGGAGGACAATCTAGAATTACTCTCAGAGAGATATAAAAATATATTTGCCCTTTGATATACCACTGATCCCAAAGAGATCAACGAGAAGGGAAAAGGACCTATATGTACAAAACATATTTATAAGAGCTTTTTGTGGTGGCAAAGAGCTGAGAATCAAGAGAATGTCCATCAATTATGGAATGACTAAATAAGTTGTAGAACATGATATTGAGAGAAGCAGGATGGATTCCACAAAACCTGGGAAGATTTATATAAACTCATGTAAAATGAAGTATACAAATCTGGGAGACTCTTGTACATGGTACAAACAAAATTGTTAAGGATGATCAATTGTGAAAGATTTAGCTACATTGAACAAGACAATTCTGAATTACCTATGATGAAAAATGCTGTCTACCTCAAGGAAGAGAAAAAATGAATTCTGAATGCAATTTGAAGCATACTCTTTTCAACTGTTTTCATTGTTTGATTTTGTTTGTGTTTTATTTTTTGCAACGTGACTAATATTGAAATATATTATGTATGCCTTCAAATGCTCCTTTCTCAGAGAAGAGGGAAGACTGGCAGGAAGGGAGAGAATTTGGAACTGGAAATTTAAAAAAAAGATTTCTAAATTTTTTGCATGTATTTGTGAAATATTTAATGAAATAAACATAGTTTTAAACATTCTCCCCGCTTTGGATAATGGTTTTTTGAGTACTGTTTCTGGCAATCTTCTAGAGCTCATTACCATGACCTTATTAACTTCATGATATATCCTCCTCCTCCCTCTCCCCTGTCCCTTTGCACCCCTTTCTCCCTTCTTTTCTCCTTCCCTCCTTCCCTCTCTGTCTCTCGCTGTCTCTGTCTCTCACTCTGTCTCTCTGTCTCTCTCTGTCTCTGTGTCTGTCTCTGTCTCTCTCTCTCTCTCTCTCTCTCTCTCTCTCTCTCTCTCTCTCTCTCACCCTTTCTCCCTTACCTTAAAGTCATGTTCAAATTTGATGAAGAGGCATCTAAACTACAGTTACACGATATGAATCAATTTCTCTTAGACTGAGGTATTCTGACTGTTAGACAAAGTAACTATGGTACTTGAGTTCCTTTGCTAAAAATATCTTGTGTCAATCAAAGGAAACTTCTACCAAATGCATTTCCTTTTATAATTCAGATAAAGTCTAAGAAAAATGACAAAGCAAAGAGGTTGTACACCTAAATAAAATATCAAACATATCAGGAGAAGCATGTCACTTGTGAGAGTTCTAATGGGATCCATTTGGGAAGAGAGTCTTGATCTCAATTTAGTGTTTCTCAATTAAAAAAACAAGGCCAGTATTTTCTCTGGGCAGAGGTCAAAAACTAGATGGAATCTTTTCAAATAGATAATTTCCCTTGAAGTTCTGAAAAGAAATGAAAATTTTCTTCACCTTCATCCAAGAAAGATCAAAGGATGGCAGCAATTTCAAATTTATGTGTAGTGAAATAGTCTGGGTCCTTTAGTTTTTAAAAATTCAGACAAATGCCAATCGAGACTGGAAAAGTACTCTGGGCAATGCCAATAATTAAGGCAGAATTGGGAAGAAGACAGAGCTAAGAGATGGTTCAAGTGCTCATTTGGTGGTTTCAGGCAATGAGCCAAGTAAGCAATTTCTATTTCTGAAACAAGCAGAAAGTGCTAAAAGAAGACCACGGTTCTCACTGAAGATGTAGGAAAAGATTGAAATAAATATCACATTATGAACCTTACCAATTATACTACTCTCTACGACTTATTTCCATAGGAAATGGGATATGAGAGAATATAATTCTTCCCTCTGGCTACAGTAATTTTGATGAAGTGAAGGTTAAGCCTTGATAAAGTTGTGAAGTGGCTAAAGTTTATCTCTAGGAGGCCTCCCTGTCTGATCCCTTGCCCCCTTACAGTGTCACTTTGGCTTCTAGAGATGGCAAGGTCTTATGCTATAAAGCTGAATCTCCTGTTCCTCCCTGGAGTATCTGTATTTTAAAGGAGGATTAACAGGACAAAGAACTGTTTAGTATAAAGTAAAAAATGATTAATGTTGGAATTTCAAGGGAGTATGTCACCTGGGTTTGAGACATTATCATTATAATTTCAGGGACTATTATTATAATTTTCTGTCTTCAAAAGGTATGAATACAAGTTTGGCATTGACTGTGCCCATCTCTGTATGTGTGGGTTTTAGATAATGTGGCATTTTCATTCCTTTCTAGGTCTGTCATTCTATAATAATAATAGTTTAAAATTAGAGAGCACTTCACAAAGAGCTTTCCTCACATACCTGAATGGTAAAGAATATGAGCATTATTAATAAATGCTTGCTTGACTAAATAGAGGTAGTTAAGTGGCACACTGAACAGAGTGTTAACTTAGAGTTAAGAAGATCTGAGTTTGAATTTTGCTGCAGATACTTAGTTTATTTGTCGCTAGTCAAGTCAGCGAGTCTCTCGGAGCCTCCATTTCCTTATATGTAAAAATGAGAATTAAATGAGATTGTGTGTATATGTATATGTATGTGTGTGTATTACTTTAACATCAGGGGATGTCTAAACAAATTGTGGTATGTGAACATCATGGAATAGTATTGTTCTGTGAGAAATGATGGAAATGATGAACATACAGAGAAGTATGGAAGGATTTTATATGAACTAATGTGAAATAAAATAATTAGAGCCAAGGAAGATGTACTCAATGAGTGCAACAATATAAATGGGCAGAACAACCACAAAATACTCAAAATTGAAAGTTGTAAAATTATAAATACCCATCTGTGCCCCAAAGAGGAAAAATGAGAAGAAATATTATACAAAGGTGGAGATTTATTGGGGTGGAACAATGAATATAATATTACATTTGTTGATGAGTTTTGCTGATTTTTCTCTTCCTCTTAAAAATATATGAAGTCTGGATCACTGGGAATGAAGAATGGGAGTAAATAAGGGAAAATACAGACAATGTGAAAAATGAGTGATATTTTTTGAAATAATCCAATGGATTTAATGTATCTTTGAGGTATACATCTATTTTATATAGATGACAGAATAGGCATACAGGTCTATAATTGTACTTTTTGGGTACTGACTTCTAATTGTTTTGCCCAATCACTTTGATACCTTTCCCTCCTTCATGTATCCAGTCTTTTCAATGCCTCACCATCCTGACAATGTCACTTTTATCTTAGGTCTGTTCTATATATACCTCTTCCAATTTGTATGCTTTTCCTATCTTTGGTCTCTTTAGTGCCATATAACTCCTCTTTTGAGCAACTCAGTGGTATAATCTATATAGCACCATACCTGGAGGCAGGAAGACTCATCTCTGTGAGTTCAAATCCAGCCTCAGACAATCTCTTCCACTGGTACAGATTGCAACTTTTCTATTCCTTTTAAAAAGTTTTATTAGGACATTAAAGAAAAAAAAAGAAATTAGATCATCATTTAAAAAAAAGCTTTCTCTCATCAAAGAATTACGTAGTGAAGAAAAATACTTAAGCAAAACAAACGAACTTCACTGCAAGTTTTATGGATTTTTTTGTGTCCATAATCCAAGTGAAGATAAGAGAATTTCAGCTTAAGTGTCCTGGAACCAAGTTTTTTAATTGCATTTAATTTGAATTCCAAATGTCTTCTAGCGCTTTCTCCCCATTTACATCATTTTAGTCACTATATATATATATATATATATATATTTAATTCTAATGCTTTCTTTTCTTGTAATGTATGGATGCAAGGCAACTTGTCAAAAGTTTTTGAGAGGGGGCATTTTGTTTGAGCACATAAAATGCCTTTTCATTGTAAGCACAACACTTCTTTTGTTAACTAAAATGGTGACTAAGTTATCCATTGTTTACTATCTCTTTTGAAATATGCTTATTATTCCTTATGAAATTACCTTAATTGAGCATAATCTCAATTCACTTAGAGATGGCTCTAATATATAAAAGATCTATCTTTTTGGATTTTATATCTAGATTTTATATAGATGACAGAATAGGCATACAGGTCTATAATTGTACTTTTTGGGTACTGACTTCTAATTGTTTTGCCCAATCACTTTGATACCTTTCCCTCCTTCATGTATCCAGTCTTTTCAATGCCTCACCATCCTGACAATGTCACTTTTATCTTAGGTCTGTTCTATATATACCTCTTCCAATTTGTATGCTTTTCCTATCTTTGGTCTCTTTAGTGCCATATAACTCCTCTTTTGAGCAACTCAGTGGTATAATCTATATAGCACCATACCTGGAGGCAGGAAGACTCATCTCTGTGAGTTCAAATCCAGCCTCAGACAATTAATAGCTTTTTGACCACGAACAGGTCACTTAACCCTGTTTGTTACATCTCATCATCTATAAAATAAGAAGTAGTGAAAATGCAAAATCATTCCAGTATCATTGCCAAGAAAATCCTAATGGGGTCCTGATGACTTGGACATAACTGAAAAAAATGACAGAACATCAACAAAACTCCTCTATAAGCACATATGATATCATAAGCACATAAGATATCATAAGCACTGTGATATCTCAAAAATGGTGGCTCCATTGTTCATGATAAAGGAAAGAGTTTATAATATTAATTAAAAAAGGTTTCTTTTTCCATTTTCCTGCTGTTTGTTGTTCTTCATCCATTTTCATCCATAAATATTCTTGGGATTTTATTGCTTTAGTGGATATTTTGTCAAATTTGTAAATTGATTTTACTCTCTATTGCTTCTCCCTGCTTTATAAGGTAATGCTGCTCACACATGATTATTATCCTTCTTTTTAAAGTCTTACAAATAGGTTTATATTCTAAATTGTATTGCCTCAAGCAATCATCTTTCTCCATCAGATATATGCTGACTGCGGCATTATCTGGGTTCTTTTTATTTTCTTATATTGAAAATCTGTACTGATTATATAGTTCATTCTTTATGGTATTATCTGGCTAGTGTAGAGGTGATGTGGCTCTCCATCGATAGTTAGATTGGCTTTTGGAAAACAGAATTAGTATGTCGCTAGGGCTAGACTTGAAATTATTATAAATATAACCTATATGAACTAATGCTATACTGCCATCACAGTTGAGAAGCCATGGTCAACTCTGTCCCATAGTAAGGCATCATTGTGCTACCTTATAAAGGATTTGGTTTATTTTCTGCAATATATTTACCTCTACCATTAGTATTTTTATTTGCTTTTGGAAACTTTCCATTTGGTTCTTCTAAGGCTATGGTATCCCATAGTATAGATCCATATACTATTATCAAGAAAATGTTGGTGTCAAGAAGGTAGGATGCTATGTCAGTCAATAACTTGGGACTACCTCAATAGAAAACCTTTTTAGTTACTATGTACTGAAGTTAAATATAGCAGTACCCTCCTATACCATATACTATATTTCTTGGTTCAGTTTTAAGGGAAACAAATTTTGGTAAAAAGCAACGCATCTTAATGTTTGTGATAGTTGATACATACTAACAGCTCACTTCCAAATAGAGTACAGAAGATTGAAATGGGGAGAACCTCCCACTGTGGATTTTTGCTGAAAGGTTTTTATTAGAGGTATGAGTGGACACACACATTTGGAGTTTGAGGAATATCTCAAATCATTTCCCAAAAAATGTTGCTCTGGAAAAGCAATTTTAATTTTAGTGTTTTTTTAAAATATTTTTATACCTGGTTTCTTGTCACTGGGAAGCTGAAACTCTCCAGTTTAAAAAAAATCACTTACATCCCTAAAGGTTCAAATTCAGTTTACAATTTAATAACCACAAGGCACAACTGGTTGCAAAACTTGGCAAAACTAATTTCCCTAAATCTCATGTATTTTCATGTCATTACCCAGTAAGCTTTTCCAACTTATAGTTAATTTATTGAAAGCAACTTCTCTCTTTTGGGATCAAATATGTAGATTTGGGAGTGCTTATGGATGCATGGAGTATAGCACTTCTTGCTTTTGGGGAATAGGAAAATGATGGTTTGGATAATGAAACTCTTGCAACCTCTTGAGGACAATATAATTCATGTAAGGTATAATGATAAAAAGACACAACAAAAGATCTTAACTCTGAGTCACTGAAGTACTCCTAGAGACATAAGCACGAACAGAGAAAAAAATGCCAGCCTGTAAACTGATGGTGCTGATAATGATATGTGTGTGTAATATATGTATATATGTATACACACATATACCTATATGTACAGACATATGCATACATACATACATATAAACACACATGTGAATTAAGTTTTAAAAGCTTAGTGAAAATTAATGGAAGATATAGAATTTGCTGAAGTAAATTTCTTTCTGTGTCTGTACCAGGAAGATTATTTACTTGACAGAGAGTATAAAAAATACAGTCTTTATAAGCAGAAATTTTCACCCATTTTCACCCATTTTATAGATTTTGTACCTGCTAATCCCCCAAATAGCTACCTTAAGATACCTTATATATTAAACGTAAATTAAGAGTTCAGAACTGAAAATTTGTGATCTAACTTTGGTAATACAAAGAGACAATGAAATACTTTCTCTACTAGTCTCAAAAACAATAACAAAATAACAACAAAACAGAACAAGTCAATTTAGATTTTTTTTTGTCTTCCAAATTGGGAGCAGAATCAATTACACACAATTCTGTAATATGTGTGATTTCCTTTTCAGTCTTCATATTTCTATTCCTAACTGCTTCTGAGACATTATCATTTAGATATTTCACTGGTATCTCAAATTAGGCAGTTCTACAACCAAACACACTTTCCCCCAAATCTCACTTTTCTTTCATATGAATAGTGATATATTCCTAGTTAATCATATCTATCATCTGAGAGTTATGTTCAACTCCTACCTCTTCCTAACATCTCTGATTAATCAACAAATCCTAAAAAGTCAACTACCATGATGACTCTTGTTTCTATGTTCTCCTTTATATTCATATTCACAGGCACCATACCAATTAAAGAGAGAATTTTCTTATGTGCTCATATAATACCACTGATCAAATTCCTGTGATGATATCACCCCATTGACTATTGAATTAAGTGCAAACTCCTTTAGTATGGTGTTCAAATGGGGGTTTGTTATTGAATACAATCCATGCTTCCTCCCTTATTTCACATGACCCAGACCCATGAACTCTTTATCTTCTAATCAAACACTTCATTGCCCTATAAAAATTCTGTTTTCCATAAGGAGAAAAAAAAAACATTTTCTGTCTCCTTTTCTATTTCCATCTATTAATTTTTTTTCATTATTCAAATGTTCAGTACAAATGTTATCTCATTCATCATGCTTTCTATTATTGTTCTATCTTCTTTCCATGAATTCATATAGCATCTGCTTTGTCCCTGTCAAATGCAAGTGTTGTTCATTGTCATGAATTTTAACTGTACATGTTTAAAAGTTCTATATAAGTATATAAACTCTTCAGAGGTAAGAACTAGATTTTATTTTTCTTTTAACACCCTGCCCCCCCAAGTGCTTGCTACAACATAGGAAGGAAGGAAGTTTTACATCAGAAAGGGTATTTATATTGAGAGTGATCATTTTCTTTGGCTTATATAAAAATGTACACTACTACGAAAATATGATTAAGCTTAAAGATTTATTAAATTTCAGTGAAATGCAATGTTTAGCTAATGATATGCCATTGAAATTAAAGGTATAAACTTTTTTTTATTTTAAAAACTAACATGGGAGGGAAATGGTAATAATCGCCATTGAGGTATTTTTTGGGAAGTAGCCACTATGCCAAAATAAGATATATCAGTATACTTTTCCAAAATTCTATAATCCCCCTTTTAGATAATTGTATTTAATAGGAAACAAATCAATTTCTCAAATGTTTACTGGACAATTGTGTTATATATATATGTATATATGTCTATATGTACGTACATGCATAAATTTATATATGTAAACACACACATATATGCTTTAATTTAACAACATATTGCTGAATTTGCACATCTTGCCTTTCTTTTGAGCTGTTTCAAGTCTTCTTTACTCATAGAGCACACCACCTTTTCTAATGTGGGCATGTCTTGCTGAGTGGTCCTGTACCAGTGTCTCCCATGTCACACAATCAGAAATAGATTTGATGAGTGGTCAGTATATGCATATGTGTATAGGGTGTATTGAGTGTGTTGGTGTGTACTTGTATATTACTGACTACTGGTCTATATGTTTCTGAAGTTTCATTTAAAAGAATATAATATTTAATAAGAGAATTAAAGATATCATAACTATAAAAGTGTATCTATTATATAGAGATAAATTTGTGTGTATATATGTATATAACTATTACTAATAATGTTTTTGTATGTGTGAAACTAGCTTGCTCATGTAAACACAGACTAAAAGTACTCCTTTGTTTCATTAATACCATATTTTGGGTGTGCTTTTTAAAATCTTTACCTAAAATAAGAATGAAAATAAAGTGGAGATTATATAGTAATTCTTTTCCCAGAAAAGCTTACATTCATTGCAAAAACTTACAAATTATAGGACAACAAATGGGGCCTTTTTAAACTTTCTAATATTCCAAATACTATTCTAATTAATATTGAAAATACCTTCTTTGCAATTTAGATGACTTCTACTGAGTCATGGTTTCACAATCTGTATGCAAGGAAAATTTGTTTTAGACTAATAATTTTGAATTACACTGTTGGAAGCATTCTTTTCTCAGGAATAAAACAAAATAGAAATTATTTTTGAGATAGCTATATGAAATTTCAAGAAACAGAACATTTTCTAGGATTACAGAAATCAAAAGAAGAAAATGTCTAATTAGGCTTAATAATAACAGTGATTAATAATTATATCTCATAATTATAGGAGACTTTGTGTTTTGCATTGTACTTCTAGTGATGAAAAACTCTTTCACCTCCAAGGCAACATTTTCCATTTTGGGACAGCTCTACATATTAAGGAAAGTTTGTTTCTTTTTCCCCCTTATGTAGTACTAAAATCTGCCTCCTTGGGATGAAGCATAATAAATAAATGATGTCTTCAAAAATTTGAAGACAGCTATCAAGGCTCTGCCCCCATCACCATCTTATTCATTTCTTCTCTAACCTTTGATAAAATATCTATGTTCCTTTAACCAACACTGAAATCAGATTATTTTAACTTCCTGTTATATTCCTCTAATCTTTTCATTCTTTCAATATCCTTTCTAAAATATTGCATCTCAAACTGAATGCAGTATTCTAGATGTATCACAGGGCTACCACAGCCCTTCTTCCAGATATTTTGCTTCAACAAATGTACTCTAAGATTACTTTTTATATTATACCCTTGCATATTACCCTGGCAACTCACGTTAAGTGTACTATTCTCTAGGTATTTCTCATATGGGCTAGCACTTTTCCATTTGCTGTAACTGATGGTGACATGTGTGGATGGTGTGGTGCTGGTTGGTGGAGTGTAATGGCAAACAAAGTAGTACTTTGCTGCTTGTTTCAGCTATTCAAGTGCCTTTGAGCCTCTGCTTTGATTATATCAAGTCTTTGTAAGAAACAGTATACATTATATTGCCTTTAATAAACCTAAGGGAATTTGGAGACCTTTCCTGTCCTAAATAGGCCTAATGTCATTGCATGGAGCCCATGGTGGGAGGAGCTTGAGAAAAGAGTAAAACAGAAAGGGTGGAACAGGAAGAAGCAGAGCAGAGAAAAGCTTGACACAAGCTGGGAAGAAGCAGAACTGACACAGCGAGTGCTTGTGATTTCAGCACTCTGTTCTGTCTGTGCTGATGCTACTATGTTACTTTGTCAGAATGCACCATTCTGTCTGTTGAAAAAGGACTTTAAAGCTGTTACAGAAGCCCTGAAAGAGTATTTTACTACTGTTACAGAAGCTCTGAAAGAGAGCTTTACAGCTATTTATAGAAGTCCTGTGATTTTACCTTTGATTTGTGTTTGATTTATCAGACAGAAACCTCATCTGTTGATTTGTTTTACTTTGTCAAAGACAGTGAATTGAGATGATAATATCAACAATGTCTGTAAATATTGTCACAGAGCTGTTTCCTTATTGAAAGCATTTGGCAACATGACTGAAAACATCACAATAAAAAACACAAGAGCAAACACACAGCCTTGTTTCACTTCATTCATAACTCGGAAAGCATTGTGCCTTATCTAGAACTGGAGAAAGTATGCCATCATGAAATTGATGTACAATGCCAAAGACCTCTGGGCAAGCAAATTTTGATATAATTTTGTATAAGCTCTTATAACTGACAACATCAAAGGCCTAGGTCAGATCTACAAATGTTGTATATAGACCTTTGTAAATAGAGTTTTTAATGCTGTGGATAAGTTCACTTACCTTGGTAGTATACTTTTCAGTACACATGGACAATGAGGTTGACTGATTACCAAACTGCAATGTACAGAGTAATTGTTCTGACCTCACTGTTATATGTCTGTGAAACCTGGACAGTATACCATCACCATGCCAGGAAACTGAACGGCTTCCATCTGAGTTGTCTCAGGAAGATTCTGAAGATCACCTGGCAGAAAGAGGTACAGAAACTGAGGGCCTTACTTGAACTAAGCCGTCAAGCATTCAAACTCTACTTCAGAGAGCACAAATCTGATGGGCTGGCCACATTGAATACAAAATGTATGTTTGCCAAAAAGACTATTTCAGGAAGAACTCACACTAGGCAAATGTTCACATGGTGGACAGAAGAAGCAATACAAGGACACTCTTGAGGTCTCTCTTAAGAACTTTGAATTTGATTTGTGAAATACCACAGGACCACTCAGTATGGCATGCCTACATCAAAGTGTTCTGTCCTATGAGCAAAGCAGATTTGAAACAGCTCAAAGGAAATACAGGATGCACCAATTTAGAAAATCCACCCCAAATGTTCACATACACTATTTGTGTCTGACCTGTGATAAAACATTCTGAGCTGTTATTAGTCTGATCAGCCACTTGTTGGAAACATTAAAACTTGACTCTAGCATAATGACGTCATTTTGGTCCTCTTTGAGAATGCAGGACAACAACTAGTGCATTTACACCTATCCTCCAATATCTACTTTATAATCATAATAGCAAGTTTTTATATAATGCACCCTATGTGTCAGGTACTATGCTAAGTACTTTATAAATGTTATCTCATGTAATAGTAATAATAACAACCCTGGGAGGGAGTTACTATTATTATGCTTATGTTACAGTTTAGGAATCTGAAGCAAAAAAGTAATTAAGTGACTTCCCAAGGTGAAGAAGTTAATAGGTGTATGAGGCAGGATTTGAACCTGCAACCTAAAGGTCAATGTAGCTCTCTAGTTCCTCAAGTGCAGACTTTTGATAGAATGCAAATTTCACAAAACAAATTCCCTTAATAAAAGGATTTGTTCTGTAAAAATTGGACTCAGTCAAGAGGCTGCATCCAAGGACCTAGAAGGTCACATGTGACCTCAAAGCCACAAGTTCTCCACCCCAGCTTATACTTAGTAGGTTTTCTCCCCTATAAAAATGAGCACTTTTCTTTGACAAATTCTGCAACTATTGAGATACCATATGGGCTTTGGTGATCTATTTATTATGTGCTTATGGCTTTTCTACTGTTGAACCACCTTCGTATTTTTGATAAGTACAAATTACTTAAAATAATGACTTTTAAATTAAATACCGTGGTTTATTTAATGGGGATTTTGTTTTAAAAAATACGTATCCATTAATAGCATTCGTTTATTGTTCTTCTGTACATTACCTTTCTCTTTGTTACGTATTAGGACTATATTTACTATATAAAAGTAATAGGGGAAATGCTTTATTTCTCAACAATTGAGAATAATTTGAATAGTATTGGGAATGCTATTATATTAAAAAATTTGACAGAATTCTCTTCTTAATCCATTTGGACACATAGTGTTTTTCCTTTGGTAGGTACTTTAGTTTCAGTTCTATTTCTTTTTTTCTGACCTTTGATTATTTAGTATATCTATTTGGTTTATTAATTTGGGAATTTTATATATTAGAACCATTCTTCTATTTCTTTTGTCTCTTTGGTTGTTAGCATATAACTATACATAGCAGGTAGTGCTAATCCTTTTTATATTTCTTCAGATTTTGTGGTGATAACACCTTCTTCATTTTATATTTTTAAATGTTTTACTTATGTTTATTTTTAGTTTAGATCATTCATTTCCATGAGACTTTGAGTAACATATTTTTTCCCCATCTTTCCCCTACCCACCACTCCAAAACAGCAATACCACTGTATACCCCCTACCCAAATCTGTTCACTCCTATGTTCTCCCCCATCACAATCCCTCTGACTTTCAGGTAGGGCAAGGTGGATCTCCCTACCCCAGGGCCTATATATCTTAATTCCCAGTTGCATGTAATTAATAATAATAATAATAACAACAATACATGCACTTATCTTTCTCTCTATCTATCCATATCTATCTATCTATCTATCCATATATATATATATATATATATATATATGGATAGATAGATATAGATAATTTAACATTTGATTATGGAATTTTAATTTCCCTTCCTTCCTCATCACCACTGGAAAGACAAGCAAACCAGTAAATACTGTACATGTGTAGTTATGCAGAACATCTCTACAATGGACAAATTGTAAAAGACTGACTATATTACCCTCCTTCCTATTCTCCCCCCACCTTGTTCCATTCTCTACTTTGTCCCTGTTGCTTTACAGAAGTGTGTACTTCTAACAATACTTCCCCCCACCCTGCCCTCTCCTCCATCATCCCCCCTCTAATCCCGATTTCCCCTATTCTCCGGTAGGGAAAGATACCCAGTTTAGAGTGTATGTCACTCCTTCCCTAAGTCAAATTCAATGAGAGTAAGGTTAACCCATTCCCTTTTACCTTCCTGTTCTTCTCCACCATTGTGACAGTTATCCCTTGCCTCTTCTATATGAGATAATTAACCCCATTCTGTCTCTCCCCGTCTCCTCTCATTGTATGCTTCTCCCACCTCTCAATTTCACTTTTAAAATATCATCCCTTCCTACTCAATTGATCCTGTGCCCTCTATCTATGAACACATATATACATATACACAAAGACATTTTATGTTCCCTTCACCTATCCTCATAATGAGAAAAGTTTCATACGTTATAATTAACATTTGCCATGTTGGCATGTAAATAGTTCAGCTTTGATAAGTTCCTTATGATTTCTTTTCCATGTTTATCTTCTCATGCTTCTTGTATTTGAATGTCAAATTTTCTATTCAGTTCCAATTTTTTCATCAAGAATACTTGAAAGTCCTCCCCCTCGTTGAATGATTTTCCCCTGGAATGTTATACTCAGTTTTGCTGTGAAGGTGATACTTGGTTTTAATTTTAGCTTCTCTGATCTCTGGATTATCATATTCCAGGCCCTTCAAGTCTTTAATCTAGAAGCTGATAAATCCTGGGTTATCCTTATTGTGTTTCTACAATATTCAAATCATTTTTTTTAGCAGCTTGCAACATTTTTTCCTTGATCTAGGAACTCTGGAACCTGGCTATAACATTCCTAGGAGTTTTCTTTTTGTGATCTTTTTCAAGAGGTGATTGGTGAATTCTTTCAAATTCTCTTTTGTCCTCTGGTTCTAAAACATCAGGGCAATTTTCGTTGAGAATTTCTTGAGAGATGATTTCTAGGTTCTTTGTCTGATCGTGTGTTTCAGGTAGTCCAATAATTTTTAAATTGTCTCTCCTGGATCTATTTTCCAGGTCAGTGGTTTTTTTTCAAGGATATATTTCCCATTGCCTTCTATTTTTTTCATTTCTTTGGATCTGTTTAATAGTATCTTTTTTTCTTTTTTTTCTTTTTTTGGTTACATCATTCATTTCCAGAAGGTTTTGAGTTACAAATTTTCTCCCCATCTTTCCCCTACCCCCCAGTGCAAAACATTGATCCCACCCTAAAGCCCCTCCCACAAACTGTTCCCTTTTATGTCCTCCTCCAAAGCCCCTCTAGCTTCCTTGTAGGGCAGGGAGGGTCTCCCTGACCCCATTCCTGTATGTATTATTTCCCAGTTGCATTTGATTGTATAGCTTTAAATTCTACATTCTTAAAATTCCTCCCCTGTCACCCAGTCCCACTGGAAGAAGAAGCAATTTAGTACAGGTTGTACATGTGTAATTACGCAAGACATTTCCATGGTGGGCAAATTGTGAGAGGCTGATTGTATGTCCCTCCTTCCTATCCTGCACCCCGCCTTGTTTTGTTCTCTACCCTGTCCCTGTCCCTTTACTGAGGTGTGTGCTTCCCGCAACCATCCCCCAACCCCGCCCTTCCTTCCATCGCCCCCCCCTTTCATCCCCATCCCTCCTATTCTCCTGTGAGGCAAGAAACTCAGTTTAGAGTTTATGTCATTCCTTCCCTAAGCAAAATTCAATGAGAGCAAATGAAAGTAAAGTTGTAACAGATATCCCTTGCCTCTTTTTTAAGGGATGATTAACCCCATTTTATCTCTCCCTGTCTCCTCTCATTCAAGTCCTCTCCCACTTCAAAATTTCACCTTTTGAAGTATCATCTCTTCCCAATTAATTGATCCTGAACCCTCTATATACACATATAT
>CM053596.1:127663189-127700264 GCA_028646575.1 Pseudocheirus occidentalis | reverse complement strand
AATTAGCTTCCACTTGCTCCACTCTAATTCTGAAGGAATTATTCTCTTCAGAATGCTTTTGAGACTCTTTCTCCATCTCGCAAATTCGACTTTTTAAGGCATTCTTCTCTTCATTGGCTTTCTGGGCCTCCTTTGCCAGCTGAGTTAATTTGCTCTTTAAGGTATTATTTTCTTCAGTGAGGTTGTTTACTCTCTTTTCATGAATTTTCTCGCATCATTCTCATTTCTCTTTCTAATTTTTCCTCCACTTCTCTTATTTGGTTTTCAAAGTCCTTTCTAAGTCGATCCATAGCTAGCAAGCATTCTTCCAGGGTCTTGGAAGCATTTGGTGAGGGAGTTCTGACTGAGTTGTCTTCCTCCTGCTCCATGCTTTGGTCTTATTTATCTACAAAAAAGGATTCTAGAGTTTTATTGGTATTTTTACTTTGCCTCCTTTTCCTCATGTTGGCCAGTCTATTAATTACTTGGTTTTTTAGCTCTGTGGAATTCTGCTTCCTGGAGCGGAAAAGCTCTGTCCCAAGTTGCTGGGGCCTTCACAGCTGCCGGAGCTATTAGTGGGATGCTGCAGCTCCTCCCCTGCTTTGGCTCACTGAAAGCACACCCCAGGATCACCACTCAAGACCGTGATCCAGATCCAGGCCACTCAACACAAAAGCCCTTGGCCCTGATCAATTGTCTCAGCCCCCCTGCTATCTGCAGGGCGAGGGCTCTGAAGCAGCCCAGTGGAGGCCACTGCAGCTCTCAGCCATTCCTGCTGCCATAGCCACCTCCTGCTGCTTTCTTGCCCCAGGAGCAGTTTGGCCAGACCCGCTCTTTTCCTCCCAAGTTAGCAACATCCACTGACCTTTCACTTAGCCTTTTTTTCTTCTGGCCTGATAAATGTGGTAACTGTGCCTCCAGTGCAGCCGATCTGCTCTCCTATAGATGCGGCTCCCCACCTGATGCCCTGGGCCCTGAGACGGCCGGGGTTTTGGCCGCGGCTCCCAGACTGCTGTGAAGAGCCACACCTGCTGAGCTGCCTGTAGCAACAGATGTGCTTTCTGTCTTTTAAAGAGTTTTGGAGCTTGAAAATCTGTTTAGAGTCCCATTTTATGAGTTTTTAGTGTGTTTGTGTGGGAGCTGCGGTGCTTTGCTGCTTCTATGCCGCCATCTTGGCTCTGCCCCACCCTGTTTAATAGTATCTTGATTTCTCATGAAGTCATTTGCTTCCATTTGCTCCACTCTAATTCTGAGGGAATTATTCTCTTCAGCGAGCTTTTGAGATTCTTTTTCTATTCTGGCAAATTTGACTTTTTAAGGCATTCTTCTCCTCATTGGCTTTTTGGGTCTCTTTTGCCATTTGAGTTAATCTATTTTTTAAGATGTTGTTTCCTTCAGTCAGATTGTTGACTCTATTTTCATGATTTTCTTGCATCATTCTCATTTCTCTTCCCAGTTTTCCTTCTACTTCTCTTATTTGGTTTTCAAAATCCTTCTTAAACTCCTCTGTGGCTTGTAACCAATTTACATTTTTCTTGGAAACATTTGGTTTGGGAGTTCTGACTATGTTGTCTTTCTCCTACTCCATGCTTTGATCCTTTTTGTCCCCAGAAAAGGAATCTAAAGTTGATTTGCTTCCTTTGCCTTCTCATGTTGCCAGTCAATTGTCTTGATTTTTGAGCCACAGCAGATCTCTGCTTCTTGGGGGGAGGGCTTAGTACCAAAGTGCTGGGGTTTTTGAAGCTGCCAGAGCAATTAGGAAGTATTTGAGGTGGTTATTGCGGGAGCTGCACAGTTCTGCTTCTATGCCACCATCTTCACTCCATACCCCTTTTTTATTTTCTATAGTGTTTATTTGATTTCCTTCTTTTTTTCTTTTTAATGTATTGGTTAAAATTTTTAATTTATTAGACTTTTGAAATGATTAATATTTAATCTTGTTTATAATTTCTATAATTTTTGGTTTCTAGTTAACATTTTTCCTCCAATTTTCAGTCTCTTCATTCTTTTTTTCTTTATAGTTTGAAAATCCATATCTATTTCATTCTTTCTTTTTTCTATTTTCTGTTTTGTGCAATTTTCTTCTATAGTGCCAACACAGATCCAATTTTTATCATTAGTATTTTCTTTCACATAATTATTAATTATTTATGTGATGTACTTTTTCACCTGTTCTTTACTTCGGATTTCATTGTTGTCTACATTTGGGTCTGTGTTTTTTGTTTCTGTTCCTTGAATTGATTATATATATATATATGTGTGTATATATATGTTACCCTATTATTTGTAAATATGTAAAGTGCATATTTATTATTGTTACCTTTTTATTACTTTTTATTGCAATATCTCTGTTATAAGCCATGGTCAAAGAGCAGTTAGGTTGTGCAGTGGATCAAGCAGTCAATAGAGCACCGGCCCTGGAGGCAGGAGACACTGAGTTCAAATCTAGTCTTAGACATTTACTAGTTGTGTGACCCTGGGAAAGTCACTTAACCCTGATTGTCTCAAAAATAGTATGCAAAGCTATTTTTTAAAATTTCCACACAGGTATAAGAATTATATCAATTTTTAGCACTTTCATTTAAAAGATGCCACTTATTTAATTCTCTAGCTTAATTCTTTAGTAATTTGTTTAATTAAAAAATATTTTCCTTTCTGTTTTACTTTCTTGCAAATATGACCAAAATTGAATTAAGGGACTTGAAATCTCTTACAATTATTATATTAGTGTCCATATCTTCTTTCCTAATCCAGTTTATTTTCCTTTAAGTCTTTATGTGCTAAGGCATTACATTACACACACGCACACATACACACAATATCCATAGCACTCTATTTTCTCTGATTCTCTTTTGACTCCTTGCAACTTTCTTGTTTATATCTTTTTATATTCTGAATGTTTGTTTTTTATTTATCTAATAGCATTAAAGGCAGTGCTTGATATTTGGATTCATACAATACATAGTAAATTTTGTTGTTGTCATTCATTTTTATTCTGTGTGTATCTTTGTTTTTTTCAGTTGCATTCCTTGTAGCAATAGATAGTGTGGGCTTTTATCTAGTGGTTACCTCTTGTTTTATTGATATATTTAAGCCATTTACATTTCAAGTTATGTTTGATATATTTTGCTCCATGTCTTTAATATTTTAATTATGATTTTTTTCTTTCTTCTTCCTGTATTAAATAGTACTTTGTCTATTCAGTTAGTTTTGTTTAGTTTACTTCAAGCCAACCCCACTACTACAGGAGCTCTTCTCCTTGCACTTTATCTCCTTTCATTCTGCCTGTCTCTCATTTACCTGCTTATGAAGCTTTCCTTAAAATTTCAAGGCAGTTTTCATGCTTCTATTTATTTAGTTAACTCTTCATTTTTTCCCTCTTAATTAAGTAGTTAATGAAAATCCTTTTCTTTTTTTAAATTTTTTTTAATTTTGCTAGGGTTTTTTTTAATTTTCTACTACCTTCTTTCTGAAAAAAAATTCTTTCCTTTGTTCTTTTCATTAATTTCCTTTCCTTTCTTTCTGTATAGCTTTCTATTATTTGATTCAGGGTCCTTACACTTATTTACATCTTTGTGGTATCCCACTTATGAAATAGGACAATCCTTTCTATTCTATTCATTGATGCAATTTTATCTTTTGATAAACTGATAGTCACTTGGTAATGCCATATATCTGTGAATTATAGAATACCAATCAGAGAAAATATGTCAGGTACACAAAGTCCAATGGAAAGACATTATTTGAATAATATACTGTTATAAAAAGTGGTATAAAAAGATATTACCAAGGCTATTGATGTACTGATATTGTGGAATTATAGAAAGGCATCATAAGTTCTGCAGTATTTTTTTGGTTTGTTTTTTAGACTTGACTTGTAATTTAATTTATATTGGGAACTCTCAATGAGGAAACTTTTTCTGTCAGTGCAGGTGGACCCAACTTTGCAACGTATAGCATTAAAGAGTTTTCTGGGGCACAGAGCAATAGTAAAAGAACAAAAGTAAAATCTCCAATGTGTTTGGAGGGTCATCTTTGGAGTGCTTATTAAAAAGTCATGGGAAAAATGATAACTTATAAGAAGGCAAACAAAGGTATTTTTGGACAGAGAAAAGATCACAGATTCAAAGAAATAGTAAAATGTTTAAAAATAGCATAAAATGAAAAGCCACTTCATGCCTTCTTGTTGTTATTGTTTTGTGTTACAGATGGATAATATATGAGAGAAACATTCATCAGAAACTGACTTGTTTGTCAATTTAAGAATGGGTTAAGGGAGGAGAGACTAAAACAAGAGGGGAGAAATAAATTAATTTAGAAGACTCTGTGTGTGGAATGAAACAAGGTGAGACAAAAGTTAAGAAGTAGCAATCAATATAGACAGGGGTGTGGGGGGGAGGGGGAGAGGGAAAGAGAGGGGGGGAAGGCAAATGGTTATTGATATATTAAAAGTAAAGGAAGCCTGATTAATATTTCAAGTTATGAGTAACTTGAAGAAAAGTAATTCCATTGGCAAAGCAAAAAAAATTGAGAGAAATTTTATTTTGTTTTTGTTTGTTTGTTTTTCTTGTAGGGGTGAAGGGGGTGATGCTGAGTCTGTTTATGCACCTTTCAACTTTAAGGTGATGTAGCTGCCTGAATGGTGACCCAGCTAGTTGGGTAGTACAGCCTGTCCTCTCCTTCTCCCTCTCCTATCCTTCTCTCCAAAGGGGGGTAAAATTTGATAGCCAGAAGCTGCCCACTTAAGGTGGGGTTTACTAGCTAGACCCTTCCCTCCCTCCTTTCTGCCCCCCTCCCTTTCTTCCTCCCTCCCTCCCATCATTCCTTCCTTCCTCTCTTCTTTTTCTTAATACATTTATTTTTTAATTTTCAACATTAATTTCCACAAGATTTTGAGTTACAAATTTTCTCCCTATCTTTTTCCTACTCCACCCCAAATTAATAAGCATACAGAATACCCCTTGTTCCAATTTGATCTCTCTTATATCTTCTCCCATCCCACCCCCCTTATATTTTTGTAAGATAAGATATATTTCTATACTCCATTGTCTGTATATCTTATTTCCCAGTTGCATGTTAAAAATTTTTAATATTTGTTTTTAAAACTTTGATTTCCAGATTATTTCCCTTCTCCCATCCCCACTGGGAAAACAAGCATTTCAATATAGATTATATATGTGCAGTTACAGAAAGTATTTCCATAGTAGATCATGAAAGACTAACTCTACCTCCATCCTATCCTGCCCCCCAGTTATTCCATTTTCTCCTTTGACACTGTCCCTTTTCAAAAGGGTTTGCTTTTAACTACCCTCTCCTCCAATTTTCCTTCCCTTCTATCATCTCCCTTTTATCCCCTTCCCCCCTACTTTCCTATACAGTAAAATACTCAATTGAGTGTGTGTTATTCCCTCCTTAAATGAAATCCAGTGGGAGTAAGGTTGATTCATTCCCTTTTACATTTCTGCTCTTCCCCTCCACTGTACGTTTTCTCTTGCCTCTTTTAAGTGAAATAATTTACCTATTGTATCTCTCCTCCCAATATATTCCTCTCTCACCTCTTACTTGTATTTTTTAGATATCATACCTTCATATTCAAGTCATTCTGTACCCTCTGTCTTTGTATACATGTATATACATATACACATATATACATACATGTATCCTCCTATACATACATACATATGTGTATGCATGTATATATACACATATATATACACATATATACACACACATAAATATTCCCTTCAACTATTCTCATACTGAGAAAAGTCTCCTGAGTTAAAATTATCCTTTTTCCATATAGGAATGTAAACAGTTCATGTTTAGTAAGTTCCTCCTCCCCTGTCTTCTTTCAGAAAAACTTAAGCCCTATTCATTCTGAAGCATGTAGATGGGACCACAATAGTTCCTTGCCTAAGCTCTACTCGATGTCTATATTTTGGACCCTTCAGGATTACAGTGAGTGTCAGTAGTAACATTTTCTTTTTAGAACAACATCCCTGAGGGTCTTCCCCTCCCAACAGGATTTTTTTCTTTTTTTCTAATTAAAGGTGTCATCCATCCCATTTTGCTCACTACTTAAAGAGGTCTATTAACTGAATGGGAGTTACCTGACTCTAAATGGAAGGACCTTAGCCTAAAAGGGCTGGGGTCTCCCATTGTATCCTAAACCATCTCCAGTCATCCTCTAATTTCATTTTTAAAATCTCTTTTGAGATCCTCCAAGAGGGCTCTCTGGGCTTGAGACCAATTTGCATTTCCTTCTGTGTTCTCTAGTGTGGATACAGAGTCCCAGTTGCTTTCTGAATTTGTTTGTTCTTGCTCACTATAAAACGATTTGATGGTCCTAGCCTTTGCACTTTCCTTCTTCCCCATTGTGAGTACCTATGTCCTGGAATTTGGAGTGGATATCCAAGTCTGGGGTGCTGGAAGTGTTAAGATTCTCAGATTGGGAGGTAGGGGCTTGGTAGCTGTAAGCTCTGAGTATGTGGCCTGAGGCCAATACCAAGACTCTCAGTGATTCCCCTGAGTTACCCTGAGGCTTACAGAGTAAGTTGTTGGGCTCGGGTGGTAGAGCTCCTTCAGGTTTCAGAGTCTGTGCCCTTGAACTATAGTTCAAGCAGGTTCAGAGTCGGCTACAGCCTAAGGCCAGAAGCAGAGCTGTTGTTTGCTGATTGGGCTGGTGGTGCTAAATTGGCTTTTCTTGGTAGGGCTTGCTGGCTCCACCCTACTGGGCTTAGACTCTGTATTGTCTTCTTTCTGCTCTCTTCAGCCATGCCTTAGGCTGTTTCCACTGATTCAAGATTTTACTCTGATTAGGACATTTAATTCTGGACTTTTCTTGGTCTGGGAGGGATTTAGAGGAGCCACTAAACTTTATTCCTCCATCTTGGCTTCTGGCAGTGTGGGTGTATAAGTTTAAACATCCAGATTGCCCCCACAGAACCTGCCGCCCCTGTTTAGGGCCCCAAGTTTTTTCCTACCTGGTTAGATGTTCCTCTTTCCTCTGGTGACATGGCTGGAAACCTCTCAGGCTGGGTGAGTCTGCTGGATGCCTGGCTGGAGCTTTTTCTCCTGGTCTGCTCTTCTCTGCCATCTGCTCCACGCTGGCTCAGCTTCCTTGTGCTCAGCGTTCTTCTTACCCCAACCTAGGTAGGCACATTCCTGGGCTGAGAATCTGCCTCACTCAGTCTCTCAATGGGTTCTGTTGCTCTTGAATTCGTTCAGATTTACTTTTTATCCTTTAGCAATAGAATGACTCTGGCTGTGGCTTTTTTGGGCTGGGCTGGCATTTTCTCCAGACCTATTGCAATGGGTCCCTCCTGCTGAACTGCCTTCAGCGAGAGACGTGTGTTCTGTAGTTTTGGGGATTTAGGAGCCCTAAAATTTGTTATTTTATGTGTATTTAAGGTGGCTGTGGAGGAGTTGCTGATTCTTGCTGCTTCTACACCGCCATCTTGGCTCTTCCCCGTCCCCCCCCCCCATCTCCAGTCATCGTGATGAATATCTGGTAATTGGATCCAGATGACTCTGGAGGAGAAAGTAAGGTTGGTGACCTTGCATAACCCTCCCTCACTCAAATCAGAGTCAACTGCAGTTGATATCATTTTCCTGTTGCCCTGGTCCTCTTCAAAAGCAAAGGCCAAATACGATGACAAGAAATAGAAGTAAAAACTTTCAGTAGGCAGATGGTATTTTGGGCTTGGAGTTAATTAAAAGGGAAACCTAGAAGTAGAAGGAGAAAAAGCTTTGAAAAGACAATTTGCTTTGGTTTGGTTTGGTTTGGTTTGGTTTTAAAAGGAGCTTCAGATATCACAGACTCCAGTAGCAGGTGAATGACACCTGAGGAGCTCAATCAGGACAATAGAATTAATACAGTGTAGTTACTTTACTTCCAGAAGGTGGATCACTGCCATTGGTTATATACTGTCAAAGAAACTGACACTCACAGGTAGTAAGTGGCAGAAAGAGTGATTTGAACCGAGTCTCTAATTCAAAATCCACCTCACTTTATTAATTCCATAATAGAAGCCCTGTACTCTAACTCCCTAGTTATGCTCTTTATGGGTGGTCTATATTTAGTTTTTGCTACAACATAAATGTCTCATAGACTTTGGGATCTGAAGTTTTCAAGAGCCATTTGTGCTTCAACAGATCCTGTATAATTTCTTTCTCTTCTGAAGAGTGATGAGATCAAGCTGGAAGGAACATAATGTTGGGGAGGGAGAGAACAGAGACATCTTCATGACAAGAAACAGCTGAAATGTGGTTAAATTGCAGCTGTGTTTTGTCTCTTGGGTTCTTTCCCTGCATGAAGTCAAATGGCCATAATGTTAATCCATATGAATATGGATCTTTGGATGGTTAGGCCTAGATGGAAAACCCCATTGGATCTGAGAAATTTCTTCAAGAAAAGGTGTGGAGTATTTTCAGTCCTTAAAAAGGTTTCAGCTTTCACTTTCAAGCATAGCTGAGACATTTAGGAAGCCAAATGGGTAAATCATTAAAATGTTATATAATAATGTGTCTCATAAAGAAGGGGACAGATCTACTCAATGACAAATCAGGGCTCGACTCCAATTTGACGTGGCGGTACAGGTCCCACAGCAACTTTTTTTTTCCTAACAGAGTGAGGATAGATTGAAGACCTGACCACTACACAGAATGTGTGTCACTGTCAGCTCAAGTAACACAGAAGAGGAGGATCACTCACTATTCCTCTACAATCTGCTGTTGAGAAGGGACATGGTGAAGCAGAAAGAGCACTAGGTTTGAAATCAGAGAATGCAAGCTCAAATTTTAGTTCTACTTCTTGCAACTGTGTGACCTTGTACAAGTTACCACCTCTCTGGCACTCATCCTGTTTCCTCATTTTTCTTTGTTCCCTTTCAGCTCTAAAACTGATCTCTTTATAAAGTTGAGAAATCCTATAGAATATTTACTAAGCTATCTTTTTGACATTTTTCTGTTCTTCATGTTCAGTCCCTGTGCCTTTACACTGACTGGTTGTCCCCACAACCATTTTTCTTCACCTGTTCTTCTTAAAATCCCTTGTTGCATTTGGGGCAGAGCTTATATTCTACCTTCAATATGAGCACTTTCTCGATTGCTACAAATCCTAGTGGCTTCTCTCTCAAATTACTTTATACACACATGCACACATATATGTGTATATATGCACATATTTATACCACATTATGCCATCACATAAGTATTGTGTTATTTACTGCATTAATTATAAATTTTATAAATATTTCATAAATATTATGCAGTATATGTAATAAAATCATTTCTGTAACATATGTCCCCAGTTAGAATATAAACTCCTTTAGGTCAGGGAATATTTCATTTTCATTTTTGCTGCCTCATTACCTACACAGTGCCTGACACATAGGAGGCACTTACTAAATGTTGATTGATAATTTTGTCTTTCAGATGTGCTTTTCAACTACTTGATAGCAACAAAAACAATCACAGAATTTCTTTCCCCTGAAGAGACCTGACTTTACCAGTTTTTCATCTCCATGTTCTCATAGATAGCAGGTATTTAATAAAAATTTACTGAATGACTGAGTGAAGTTTCATTTCCAGAACTACCATTAACTAACATATGAATTTGGACAAATCATTTAATCTCCTTAGTTTGTGTTTTCTTCATGAACAAAACAAGAACTAGATAAAGTTCTAACTCTAACATTTTACTGTTCTCTCTTCTAACTGAGGAAATGTCACATAATACTTAATGGCAAAATGTATGCAAAATATTATAAAATATTAAATGTAATGAAATGGTAAAAAGATGTAAAATATAATTAAACAAGCAACAGATTTAGGCTCGGGAGACCTGTGTTCAAATTCCTGTTCTAACATTTGTTATCTGTGTGCACATAGGCTTTCTCAATTTCAAATTCCTATATGTAAAATCAGAATGATATTAATTATTTTTTATTTTTATCTGTTTTATGAAATATTTTATGGAATATAGCAAGCCTTTCCATAACATAGTATAATAAAAAGATGATTGGACATGAAACTGCAAATCTATTATGTACAACTTGCTATTCCTTTTAAATATATAGTAAAGTTGTCATATTTTTTTTTGCTTTTTGCTTTTTTTCTTCCCTCTTCACTGCCCTACAGAGAGCTGCCGTTAGACACAAATACGTGTGTCTGCATATTCGCACTTTGATACATAGAAATATAGTGATATGTATGGGTTCTGTAGCTCTACAATTTGCTGAGAGTTCTTTTTTGTGGGGGAAGGGTAAAAGCAAGGCAATTGAGGTTAAGTGACTTACCCAAGGTCACAGAGCTACTAAATATTTCAAGTGTATGAGGTCACATTTGAACTCAGGTCCTCCTGATTCTAGGGCCAGTGTTCTATTCACTGAACCACCTAGCTGCCCCTTAGAGTTATTTTTTACAGGTATCTGGAAGAGTTCTAGCAAGTTCCTTCTTTTAATCTAGCATCTTGGCTCTGTCCTCCCATAATTCCTTCTTTAGAGATTTTTGAGAGTTGTGAGGATCTAAGAAAATAGTCATCTATTTTGTTACTTAGAGATCTTCAGTGGAATAATTTTACCCTATTTATCTACAAATGATCTCTTGCTATTAGAATCTCTAAAGGTCCATTCTAAAGATATTTGTGTGAGTTGCTTGGAAATAATTCATTCAGCAAATATTTATTGAGTATCTTCTTTCAGTTAGGTACTACTCAAAGCACATTGAGATATGCACCCATTCTCCAGTTTTAGAATCATGGGATCCAGAGGGTGAGTCAAGGAATAGCTGAATGAAAAGATACTTCACAACGCTAGACTGTAAGTTCATGAAGGAAAGTGGAAAAATTGGACAAGAATGGTATGACTTTTGGGGAAGAAGTGGCATTTGAACTGATCCATGAAAAGTACTTGAGAGGGATTGTAGATATGGAAAATGGCACTATCAGCACTGTGAATATAGGAATATGTCAGGTTTTGAAAGGAGGCAGCCAATAGTTAACTCTGGCTAGACTGGAATCCTGGCAGCTCTTTCAAATGCTTCAAATATTTATCTGTGAAAATGATAATAATGATAAGGTTCATGATTATGTTACTAGTCTGTTCCATTATCTTCCAGTAGAAATAGAAAAAAATAATAACTGGGGCCAATAGACTAGCCTCTTGTGTGACAATCCTATGTGTGAGTCTTTTTGAGTAGAAATACTAGGCAACTCATAAGGCAAAGTGCTTGAGGAGTGAATGCAGTCACAGATTAAGAATATAAGCAAAATGAACAAGCACTGCTTCCTGATCAAATAGGAGTCTTTCTAGCTACAATCTTCTCCTATGAGAGTTATTTATTCAGCACGGAAAAGTATCAGCATGGGAACCCCTTTCACAGTGATCACAAGAATCATGGTATATTATGTAAAACAGTAAAATGGTAAGTAATCTGTCCAGAAACATACAGTTAATGTTGGAAGTAATAAATAAAAATTGAACCCAAATCTTCCTAACTTCAAATCTAACACACTATCCACTATGTTATGCCACTATCTGTTTTCAGATGTCTCCTACGATGAATGGTATTGGTCAATTGGTACATAGAACCTTAGATCCTATTTGGTTCAACTATCTAGTTTTATAGAGCCAGAGAGTTTAAGTGAACTACACAGTGTCACACAGAGAGTTAGTATCAATACAGGATTTGATCCCTTGTTCTCCTATGTCCAAATCTAGCTCTTTTCTATGTTGCCTCATGAAAGGTGTGTGATCTATTTTTCAAAGCAGAGAATACCACAAACAAAAAAAAACCTAAGCTGTTGGACATTTCATAGATGTTCAAATACAGAATCCAAAAATTGAAAGAACATGACCAAAGTTACTTAGCTATATGATAGGAGATCCAAAGTGGGATGCATGTCTTTGGAATTGGAATTTAGTTGTTCTCCATTACACAGGCAATGTGATATAGTGAAAATATACTGGACCTGGCATCAGAAGGTCAGAATTAGTCTTGGCTATAGGAAGTACTGGCTGTGTGAAGGTAAATATATGTTGATAGTTATATATGTATATACACACATTCATGTTTATATGAACACAAATATATATGCATAGGTGTATATATGTATATGCATATATATGTATATATACATATATATATTTGCATATAATGTAGATACATGGGAGAGAGACAGAGAAAGTAGTCATTGCCTAAGAAAATTACATGCTGAAATCATAATAGTAGAAACCTTTGACAAACTTCCCAGGGCAATTTACCAGTTGCCACATTAAAAAAAATCCCATTTCTTTAATGATTAGTAGGAGACTGGGTCTGGATAAAAATGTGTTTCCCATTATTTTAATCCAATGTCAAGGAATTTAAGAGTCACAAGCCTCCTGGCCAAGGTAGACAACATGAGATGAACATGAATATCAGATGTTGGATGAGAGTTCCAGTTCTGTCCCTGGGTAGGTGTAACAACATGCTCTAAAATCACTAACAGAAGACATAATTGGAACCATGAGTCAGAAACATATTTCACATGGCAGAAGAACCAAATATTTTTGTTGAAGTATATTTCCAGCCTGGCCTATTTATTAAACCATCTTCTTATGCTTTGGAAGTTCTTGAAGAGTAGCACTGAAATTCATTCCTAAAGGCCTTCAAGATAAGGATTCCATAGAATTTCCACAATCTCTTTCAATATTATGCCTATGTTGCAGTTTTACCCTGAACCCTCCCTCAACACCTAGAGTTTCTTCACCCTGAAACCATGTGGATACCTTCTTAAGGTATATTTGCATATAACATTATATTTGTATACAATGTAGATACATGTGAGTGTATGTGTGTGTGTGTGTGTGTGTGTGTGTGTGTGTGTGTGTGTGTACAGTCGTTGCCTAAGAAAATTACATGCTGAGATTAAAATAGTAGAAACCTTTGATTAACTTTCCAGGCTAATTTACCAGTTTCCACATTTTAAAAAAATACCATTTCTTTAATGATTAGTAGGAGACTGGGCCTGGATTTTTCATAAGAGCCTAGCCCAGCTAAACATCACACCCCTTCTGGTTGTACTTTTGTTTTTGCTTTGTTTTTGAGAACATTATACTTCAATTTGCACTCAGAATTCAACAATTCCCTTTCTGGATGTAGATAGTCTTTTAAATCATGAATAATCCTTTGAAATTGTCTAGAATCAATTACTATTTTGCCCTCTTTAATAAATTTTAATTTATAATTTCTTGAAAAAAATATGTGTAGGTTCCTTAGTTGATCATGACTTTCAGGTAGATTCTCATGTTATCTCTCCTCAATCTATTTTTCAAATCACTTTTTCCAATAAAATATTTAACATTTTCTTTTATCTTTCATCCTTTTGACTTGCTTTATTGTTTCTTAATGTCTCATGGATTCATTAGTTTCCACTTGCCTGATTCTAATTTTTAGAGAATTATTTTTTCAATGATTCCATTTGGTGAATTCTGTTTTTTAAGAAGTTCTTTTCTCCATTTAATTTTTGTGTCTCTTTTACCAAACTGTTTATTCTTTTTTTTTTCATAATTTTCTTGCCTTACTCTCATGCCTTTTACTATTTTTCCTCTACTGCTTTGAGCTCTCCTTTTAATCCTTCCAGGAATCCTTGTTGATCTTTTGTCCAATTTGCATTTTTCCATTGAGGCTTTCAATGTAGGCAGTTTCACTTTGTTGTCTTCTGAGTTTGTGTCTTGGTCTTCCCTATCATTATAATAACTTTAGAAGGCCAAGTTCTTTTTTGTTGTTGTTGTTTGCTCATTTTTCCCAGGCTATTCTCTTAACTTTGAACTTTGTGTTAAGGTTAATCTCTGCTTACACAGGGTTGAGGAAGGCATTCTCCCAAGCTTCAGAGTTTTTTTCTGCTGTTTTCAGAGCTAGTTCTGAGGCTCTTCAATTTTCAGTGCTTCCAAGGTGGTGTGATCCAGGGAGAAGTGTCATCACTGCTCTCCTGGTCTGTTCTCTTGTCTTCCTTCAGAAATGGCTCCACTCCCCTGATGTCACAAGCACACCTTGGAACACTACTTCCCCAGTAACTGTGGGTAGGACACTTGCTGCTTTGTTACTGTGCACAAGCACTCCTTTCTGTTCTGGATTAGTAACCTAGAAATGCATTTGGACAATAGAGTGGTCAATTAGTTCCACCTGCACCAAATGCCAGCAATCAAATATAGTTTCTATAAATACCTTCACATTAAACCTCAGTCAACTTGTAAAGAAGAATAATAACCAATGGTATAAACAATGAGAAAGAAGGAACAAAATAAAACAAAAAAGAGAGAACAAGTAGTTTGCTTCTTTCTGTGGATGTGAATAGCCCTTTCCATCATGAGTCTTTTGGTCTTGTCTTATAACCTTGCGTTGCTGAGAGGAGTCCTGTCTATCAAAGTCAGTCATCACACATACAATGTGTCTGTAATTATGTACAAACTTCTCCTGTTTCTGCTCTCCTCACTCAGCATCCATTTGTATAAGTCTTCCCAAGTTATTAAGAAGTCTGTCTGCTCCTTTAAAAATATATTTATTTATTTGTTTTAAACATTAATTTACACAAGAATTTGAGATACAAAAGTTCTCCCTGTCTCTTCCCTACTTCCCACCACAAGATAGCAAGTATACTGAATAGCCCCTCTTCCAGTCTGTCCTCTCTTATGTCTTCCCTTATCCCAACCCCCTTACATGTTTGTAGCGTAAGATGAATTTCTATACCACATTGCCTGTATATCTTATTTCCTGGTTGCACGTAGAAAAACTATTTTTAACATGTGTTCCTAAAACTTGGATTTTCAGTTTCTTTCCCTTCTCCCCTCCTCACCCATCCCCACTGGGAAGACAAGCAATTCAATATAGGTTGTACATGTGTAGTTACACAAAACATTTCTGTAGTAGTTATATTGTGAAAGACTAAGTATATTTACCTCTATCCTACCCTGACCCCCCCCAATTCATTCTACTTCTCCTTTGACCCTGTCCCTTTTCAAAAAGGTATGCTTCTAGCTACCCTCTCCACAAATCTGCCCTCCCTTCTATTATCCCCCCTCTTATCCCCTTTCCCACTACTTTCATATAGGGTAAAATAACTGAGTGTGTATGTTACTCCCTCATTGTCAATTCCAGTGAGAGGAAGTTGACTCATTCCTTTTAACTTTCCTGCTCTCACCCTCCATTGTAATAGCTTACTCTTGTCTCTTTTATGTCAGATAATATGCTTTATTCTATCTTTCCCTTTTTCTTTCTCTCAATATATTCCTCTCTCACCTCTTAACCTCATTTTATATATATATATATATATATATATATATATATATATATATATATATAATCCCTTTATATTCAACTCACCATGTGCCTTGTTTCTGTGTATGCATGTACACACATATACACACATACTACATATATATATATATATATATGTATATATGTATATGCATAGACACACACATAAAATACACCCACCTATACATACACACACATATATATGTGTGTGTATATATGTACATATATATACACATTATACATATATTTACACATATATTCCATTCAACTATCCTCATACTGAGAAAAGTCTCTTTGCTTACAAATATCATTTTCCATGTAGGAATGCAAACAGTTCAACTTAAGTTCTTATAATTTCTTTTCCCTGTTCACTCATGCTTCTCTTGTTTTTTGTATTTCAAACTCAAATTTTCTTTTTAGGTCTTTTTTGTCATCAGGAATACTTAAAAGACCTCTATTTCATTGAATCTCCATATTTTCCTCTGAAGCATTATACTCAGTTTTGATGAAAAGGTGATTCTTGGTTTTAATCCTAGCTCCTTTGACATATGTAATGTCATATTCCAAGCCCTTTGGTCCCTTAATGTAGAAGCTGCTACATTGTGTGTTTTCCTGATTGTGTTTCCACAATATTGAATTAATTTCTTCCTGATTGCTTGTACTATTTTCTCCTTGAATATGGAATTTGGCTATAATATTTCTTAGAGTTTTCTTTTTGTGATCTTTTTCAAGAGGTGATGGGTGAATTCTTTCAACTTCTATTTTGCCCTCTGGTTCCAAAACATCAGGGCAATTTTCCTTGAGAATTACTTGAAAGATGATGTCTAGGCTCTTTTTGTAATCAAGGCCTTCAGGTAGTCCAGTAATTTTTAAATATTCTCTCCTGAATTTATTTTCTAGGTCAGTGGTTTTGCCAATAAGACATTTGACATTGTCTTCTATTTTTTCATTTGTACGAACCTGTTTTATAGCATCTTTATTTCTCATAAAGCCATTAGCTTCCTTTTACTCCAATCTAATTTTGAAGGAATTATTTTTTTCATTGCAGTTTTGAAATTCCTTTTCCATCTGACCAAATCTGCTGTTTAAGTCATTCTTCTCCTCCTTGGCTTTTTGGACCTCTTTTGCCATTTGAGTTATTCTATTTTTAAGGTGTTATTTTCTTAATTCATGCTGTTGACTCTTTTCATGATTTTTTTGCATCATTCTCAGTTTTCTTCCCAATTTTTCCTCCACTTCTCTTACTTGATTTTCAAAAATCCTGTTTGAGCCCCTCCATGGCCTGTAACCAGTTCATATTTTTCTTGGAGACTTTTGATGCTGGAGTTTTGAATTTTTGTCTTCTTCTAGTTATATGCTTTGATCTTCTGTGTCCTCAAAGAAGGATTCTATAATCTGATTGCACTTCCTCTGTTTGCTCATATTGCCAGACAGTTACTTGACTTTTGAGCTCTTTGACAAGGTACAACTCTGCTTCCAGAGTGGAGAATTCTATATCCCAAATGTATGGGGTTTTGTGCAGCTGTTTTCAGAGTTTTTTCTAGGCAACTGCCTCAGAACTGTGAGAAGAACTTTGTCTCCACAGCCTCAACAAACTCTGCTATGCCAGCATCCCTCACCCCAGATCTGTGACCCAGATCCAAGCAGGGCAAAGCAAGAGATTCCTGCCAATGGCCTCCGGACAGTTACTTGGTCCCACTACAATCTGTAGGCCTGGATCCGGAAGCAGCCACAGCTGTAGCAGTTGCAGCTGTAGTCACTTCAGCCACCCAAGAGGCAAGGGACTGAGCACACTCTTCCCTCACCCAGCATCAACAGGATTCCCCACTGACCTTTTACTTTCTCTTTGATGTTTGTTGGTTGAGAAGCCTGGGAACAACCACAGCTGCCAGTGATTCACTCTCTTGAAGTTTGCTCCACCATTTTATGCTTCTGGTCTAGGTCTTACTGATTCTGAGCCTCTTTGGCTCATGCAGGTTTGTGCTTGGCTCTCAGCTCGGCATGATAGAAACTTCTTGTCAGCCTGCCAGGTTGCCTTCAGTGGAAGATGTGTTTAGCTCTGTCACTTTTTGGGTTCTATAGCTCTAAAATTTGTTTAGAGTCATATTTTACAGGCATTGGGGAATGTTGGAGCAATAGCTCAAGGACGTTTCTGCTTTTACTCTTCCATATTGGCTCTGCCCCATGCTCCCTATTTCTTATATCACAATAGTATTCCATTACACTCATATACCATAACATGTTCAGCCATTCCCAAATTGATAGGCATTGCCTTGATTTCCAATTATTTGCCATCACAAAAAGATGTGCAATAAATATTTTTGTACATGTGGGTCTTTTTTTTCATTTTTATGATCTCTTTTGGATACATCCCTAGAAGTGGTATTGCTGGATCAAAGGATATGACATTTTATAGCCCTTTTGTTATACTTCCAAATTGCTCTCCAGAATGTTTGGCTCAGTTCACAACTGCACCAATAATATCATTAGTTTTTTAATTTTCCACGTCTTCTCCAGCATTTATCATTTCCCTATTTTGGCATCTTAGCCAATCTGACTGGTGAGATGTTATAAAGGCAAGCAGAGAAGTAGTTAACACTGTTTCATCTATTTTGTTGACACCTGATTTCAGTTTAAATTTCTTTTGTACCTTGATTATGACTGTATCAAGTCTTTGTTGAGAAGCAGAACTTCTGAACCCCACAACCTGTAAACTCTAGAACTTGTGAACTCCTCTTGCTGATGCAACAGGAAGGGGGGAGGTAATGACCATATATAAGGTGAGACCTAGGGTGGAGAGAGCATAACTGAGAAGAACTGGGAAGAGAACTGAATAGAGAACTCTTATGGTGACAGAGTGGAGAAGGAGACAACTTGTGGTATCCTGCCACTCTATCTGTTCTGTCTGTGTTGATATTTGTGATACTTTGTACAGAAATCTTGGGACCTTCTGGAATCCATGAAAGAGGATTTTATGGTAGTCTACAGAAGTCCTGTGGAGGGTTTCAAAGGTTTTATGACTTTACTGTTGATTTGTGTTGACCTCTAAGATCTTGTTTGTGGGTCTGTGTTCATCTCTATGTTGATGATTTGTGGTGATTTCTTAGACCTTGTTTGTAGGACTCTGTTGATTTCAAAGGCAGATAGTGAATTGATGATGGTGCTGGCAATGTATATGAATATTATTGTGGCTCTGTTAATCTTTATCTTTCCAGAAACAGGACTATGTAGGACTTGAGGTGGAATGGACACTGTGAATTTCAGTGTGGAATGGGAGCTGGACAAGGAGCTGAAAGCTACCTACCTTTGAATCTAGGTGGCAGTTGGATAGATTTGGCAGGAGCAAGACCCATGGAAGGGGAACCATGGAATCTGAGAACCAGCCTCAAAGATGAAAAACCCTCTTCTTGAATACTTAATGCTGACTGAGAAGATTATAATTTACCTAGGGGTGGAGACCTTTGACTTTTGTACTCTGTATCCCTTAAGGAGGCTTATTCTTTTGGGATGATTGAGTCAAGTTCTTACTGAATGATATCTTTTGCTTAAAACTATGTGGCCACTTTAGTGATAAGTTGCCATGTTCTAGCATTGTGAATGCTGTACTTTGGTTTCTGTCAATGTTTTCTCTTAGTTTACTGTTGAATAAATAGACAGTTCACTATACTACGTAATCAGAAACTAGAGGTTATTCACAGAAGATGGGCCTCTGGAAAGCTGGTAGTGCTTGGCTTTACAGATGCGGTACCTCAGAATTGTTTTGATTTGCATTTTTCTAGTCAATAGTGATTTAGAGTATTTTTTCGTATGCTTATAGATATCTTTAATTCCTTCCTCTGAAAACTTCCTGTTCATGTCCTTTGACCATTTATCAATTGGGGACTGACTTGTATTATTGTAAATTTGATTCAGTTCTTTGTATATTTTAGAAATGGGGCCTTTATCAGAGATACTAGTTGTAAGAATTTTTTCCAGTTTTCTACTTCCTTCCTATTCTTGCTTATATTGGTTTTGTTTGTAAAAAACGTTTTAGTTTACTGTAATCAAATTATACATTTTTCATTTAATAATGCTCTCTATCTCTTGTTTCATCATGAATTCTTCCCATCTCCCTAAATCTGACAGGTAAACTAGTTCTTGCTCTCCCTGATTTCTTACAGTATCAGCCTTTATATCTAGATCATGAATCCATTTAGACTTTATTTTGGTATGGTGTAAAATATTGATCTATGCCCAGTTTCTGCCATTCTATTTTCCACTTTTCCCAGCATTTTTGTCATATACTGAGTTCTTATTCTGAAAACTGGGGTCTTTGGGTTTATCAAGCAGTATATTACTGTAATCATTGTAGTCTTTTGTACCCAATCTATTCCATTGATCCACTATTCTATTCCTCAGCCAGTACCAAGTAGTTTTGCTGACTGCTGTTTTTCAATACAGCTTAAAATCTGGTATGGCTAGACCAACTTCCCTAGCATTTTTTTTCACTAATTCCCTTGATATTCTAGAACTTTTGTTCTTTAAGTTGAATTTTGTTTCTATTTTTTCTAATTCTATTTAAAAAAAAACTTTTTGGTGAATTGACTGATATGGCACTAAATAGGTAAAGTGGCCCTTTGTCTTCTAATTCTATATAAATCCAAAACTATTATTCTTTGTCCACTATATGCAATACAGTGTGCTAAGTGCTGGGTAGACTAGAAAGGTCCAGTAAACATACTAGAAACCTTCTTTCATTTCTCCTAATTTCTTTGAAAGTATCAAATGAGCACTCTTGCTACTTGTTATCACTCAAGACAGAATCAGTCCATCTTTTTTCTGGTATATAATTCTTAGATCACATATTTTGTTCTCTTCTTTGGAATTCCTCATTGGTTATATGTAGCAGGCTACTTTAATCCAGCAAGTACATTTCCTCTGACCTCTCTGACATCGTTAATTATTTAGAAACATATTCCAAGTGTGCTCTTTTAAGATCAGCTACTAAATTATTTTTGTTTTCATATATCAAGCACCTGGAGTATAGCTTTTTTGGCTTAATTTTCCAATGTTTCATTTAAACATTCCTGCCCCACAATGGACTTGCATTTTGAGAAAAAATGTACTGTGCATAATGCTAAGCAAATGTTAAGTATATACAGTTTAATACAAATTTTTTTCATGAGGGAGATAGTGCTAATCAGAAATTAGGGTGGCAGGTATTCCAGATGCTTTTCATTATAATACATTGTTAATCTCTCTCCCCACTGAATTTCCATAGAACTTATTTTTATTTCTCTGGTGGAGTTATTCACACTCTTCTAGAGGTCACAGAACATTAGAACTGAAAGGAAACAAATAGTAAGTTGAATCTCTTCATAAAATGAGCAAACTGAATTATGATTAAAAGTACCTGCTTTCACCAATCAGGTCTGCCACAATGAGTAACTGTGCACTTTTGTGCAATCCATTTGACTCCATTGAACCTCAGTTGTTCTAGCTGTAAAATGGGAATGACAACTTTTATGCTACTTAACGTCACTGGACTCTTCTGAAAATTCAGTGAGGTAATATGGATAAAGCGCTTTATCAACCTTTTTCTAACAAATCAATGATAACTGTTACTCTTCTTGTACCAATCTTATCTAGGTCACTTTATCTGTATATCATCTATTGTCTCTATCTGAGAAAAAACTCCTTGACTTCAAAGAACTTATCTTACTCTTCATATTACTACAGCCCTACAACATAACCTTTCACAATAATTTGGATCATTTTTCACTAAAATATAGGTCTATACATTGTCCTATGTTGTTCTCTAGCAAGAAAAAGTCAGTACATTTTCCTACCTCATGCTCTAGTGAGTCCTTCTCTTTTCAACCAACTTTTTGAATTCCGGTTTTTAATCTTGCCTCTCATATGAACCCTTCTACTCTTTGCCTAACTTTTGTCTACAACATGGGAAACTTTACATTTTGATATCCTGCTCTGGCCTACCTGACCATCAAGCCCCACTGACCCTATATATTTATCTTTTATGGCATGAAAATTTAATCTTCCCCTTTTTTATGGAGGAATTAATGCTCTGATTCAATGTATCTGAGAATGTTCCAATTCCTCAACCTTCAGGGCAGAGAGTCCTGTTTAATGTTACTTCCCCTTGCTTGTGATTTACTTTTACTGTATGGTTTATTCTTTGTTATTGTATATTTAATGCTGTATATGTACCCAGAGACTTTGGCAATGGGTGTGATTTTATAAGCCTAAAAATTAAATGAATAAATTATAAATGAATGTATCATTTCCTGTATATGTGCCCAGAGACTTGGGGAAATGACTACATTTTCTAAACTAGACTATAAATAAATAAGCATTCTAAAATTTGGGTGTAGAATGCCATTATGCAAACTACTTCCTTTACCACATTTTACATTTTAAAACTGTCACGTTCAGCTTCCAACCAAGACAACAGGAAGAGTTTCTAAGGATTGGGATGAAAATGCTCGGAGTATTTCCATTCCCCACCCTCTTTGCTTCTCGGAAATGGATTCCCAGGGCCAATTTTGCTCATTGTTGCAACTCTGACAAATGAAGAGGTCTTCAGAAGGTCAATGCCATATACACAGTATGGGAATTACTGGCCAAGCAAAGCTTTGTATGGGACCCTATGACCTTTCAATGCAATCTCTAATGGCAGTGGCCAGAGGGGTCCTTTATCATTCCAGGGGCTCACAAGGAAGAGAAAAAGGTGAGAATCAAGTGAAGTGACAAAACAGTTTACTCCTTGGGTCAAAGCTCAATAGTCTGCTTGGGCAAAATGAGAATTAATATCCTCCAGATGCCATTGCTGTAACAAAGATGGTAACAAGAAGAGGCACAGCATAAATGGGGCCTTGTAAGAGGAACAGAAACCAGAATGGGGAGCAGTAGAGATATCTTACCTGTTCTCATTACTAGCTGAAGACAGTAATGTAGGCGCCCTTCAGAGCCTCCTCCATTTCTGAGACATAATCCTCCATTTCTTTGAATTCCTTCTTCCATTTTATGCCTAATCAAGTTTGGGTAAGTTTCAGATTACTCAGCCTACACAGTTATTTTTTAAGTTTGTGATCCTAGCTGACCTCTTTCTGATGTAACTGGATAGGTCTGATGTTGCCTCTTTCTGATATTATGAAGAATAAAAGAAAGTAACAGAAAAAGATAAACATGATATTTTAAAATAAAATGAAATCTTAATCATGGAGTTTTGAAAGTGATTTTTAAAAAGTATGAAAATCTGTCCCCCACTACCATTATTTTGCAAGATCCTGCTACTTAAAAAAAATCTTTCACAAAACTCCCTAAGGTTTTTGCTGCATCTCTCATAAATGATTCCTTTTGATGGAAACCCAGCACAACTTGTCTATTTTTTCCTGACTTACAGAGGCAATGACTCTGTAGCACAGCATTGAAACTCTTGACAGCTCAGTGGGTGAGGAAAAGGAGGAGGGGGATTATCTAAAAAATGAGGGGGAAGGGGAAGACATTCAAAGTCAGACCGAAGATGACAGGAGAAATAGGGTAGCAGCTGTACAAAATGTTGCTTGATCTCTGCCAGAGCTGTGGTATGTAGGGGTGAATGACAACTTCTAATTAAAAATGGTGACTGATTATCATGTAAGAAGTGACACAATTTGTCTAAGACCTGCAGTGGAAGATGATTCACTTTTATTTGTAGAAAATGCTAATTTGAAGTTACGTATTTTTAGAAGAACATCTGTGGTAATTTTTTTTATTGGATCCACGTAGTGATTAAATCCCTTTTTTATTTTGTGACTAAAACTTTTAAATTGTCTCTTTGCCTGGTGCCGACTCTGTTTCCATAAACAAAACTGAAGGAAAAATAGAAATAAAAGATCTTAGCATTTACCGGGAAAAAGTGAAGTGTTGTACAGTAAAACACTTTGAATTCTAATGGTGGTGAAAATTGGATATGTAGATCATTGCCATCAGTTCACAGGTCTCCATCAAACCAGTCTGGGTATTATTTTTCAAAGCCATATAATCTTTTTAGTAGCCATACATGCATGTAAAACTGATTCATAGGCCCCCGTCTGGGTCAAATGCACACAACTGTCATCAAAACACATGTTACCAGATGTTTTTAACTTTTTGTGAGATGGAAAATTGATAGCATTGAATTTTTTACCCCATGATACATCTCATTCACACTTTGGAGAACTATTTCCTGATTTAGACCTGTAAAGAAAAATAAAGTGCTACAACGGAAAGGACTGGCCTACCAATAGCTTGATTGGTTTCTTAAGATTGCCAAAGGTTTCAGGGTTACTTATAATGTCCGATGTACCATAGTCAATGCCTTCAAAAGTGACAAAGGCAAAAAAAAAATCCAGCAATATACACAATGATACTGAATGTGCAAAGATTTCTTTGATGCACAGGAGAATGAAATGGGGAAAAAAGAACACATTTGGTTCACCTGTTTTCTCATTGTTTGTCTCTAAGATTGTCTTTGGACAAGTTAGTGGGACAGAATGTGACTGAGCTGAAGTTAGAGTCAATTTCTCTTGGCATAGGTCCAAGAAAATTGCTGGTCAAGATGTATTAGAGTGGATTTTCTTACTTGTTGTTAAGTGTGGTATGATATGAAGTGAACAATTTTTCATTATTAATTAGCATTGTTACTGTTATGTTACAGTTGTTTCAGTTTTGGTGGTTTAGATTCAATTTTTTAATTTTTAAATTTCTCTCTTTGAATAATTAAGTATGCCTACAGACCCAAGCAAGTAATCTGAGTGCCCCTCCAATTTACCAAAAAAGTTTTCTGACAGTGATAGAGGCAGACTGAACTTTTGACCTGCCTCTCTTGGAGTAAATGTTCCATTGAGATTAGTGGACAGTAATTCATGTACTTTCTAAATCCCATTAGGAAATTCCAGGTTTTTTTTTAATGTTGGCACTTCTCTTGTAACAGCTCAACATACACATAAGTCAAATCAAAGAGAAGTCACAGGATTTAGTTCTGCAGCAGGGTAAGACTATTTCTGATACTGAGTTTCCTTTTCATATGACATGTGTGTTAAAGATACCAAAACTCTCAAACAAATAATGGACTAATAGAGGACAATGGAAACATTCAAACTGGCTTCTATTTAATTCCCTTTAAAACAAGTAAGTATGATGATACCTCTGAGGGTTAAGGCATAAGGAATTTCATTTCTCAATTAATGGAATGTGTTAAAGCTGACTTTCAGAAATTCAAACTAGAACAGTCCTCTCAGCTTTGTGATTCACATTGTTTGGATTCATTGTCTGCTATGTTCTATCTTAGCTCTGTGATCAAGGAAAACTTTTCCTATTTCTACTGTGAGTACTGTGATATGAGTAAAGCTATGAAAATGAAAAGTAAAGTTCACTTACCCCTTTCTCTCATGACTGATGTCAATTATTTTACCAGTTTCTGCCAATTTCTACCTCTACACCTACCATATCTGAGCCCTTTTCCGTACTAATAATAATCAATGGCGTAATTTGGGCCCTCATTATCTTTCTCTTATACTGTTGTTTTAGCTTCCTACATCCAGTCCCTGCCTCTATTATTTCTTCTCCATTCCCTCCTTCATACCATTACTTGGATAGATCTATGAATCTGTTGATGTGGATTCCCTCCAATGTCACACATTAAAATCCATTCATACTTTCTCATCAGAAGTGACTTTGTTTCATATCATGCAGCAGGTCCTAAGAAGAATGTAGCATACTATCAAGAGTCATGAACACTTTTCCTCCTGTGTAGTGCTACAATCTACTCATTCCCACCATGCAACTCTATTGTCCATTGGAGAATGGTATTTTTAATTGAGTAAAATGAGGCCCACTGAGCTGAAATTATTAGCAGTTGCTAGTCGGTAAGAGAACCATGGCTAGAATCAAGATTTACTGACTCTCAGTCAAATGTTCTTTTTAAAAAATTATTCTGTACTTGGGTAACAGAGTTCACAAAGTTAAAAATTAATTATATGAGTTAAAGAATGAAACAAAATGCATCGGAGCTTTTATTAATGACACATATTTTCTTGAGTTATGTAAAAGGGTGTTGTTACTAGAGAAATTAAACTATAGCAAGCTTCTTTTTTTTCCTCTTACCCAGAAATTAAATCTTTAGCATAAATCCACACTATACTAAACTCTAATACTGACTATGGCCAGTAGTTTTAAGGAATGACTCCAGAATAATACTAAAGTATTAAATATGATGGTTTCCTAGGCAACAAGTGAAGAAACAGTAGTTTAAGCAATAAATAAGTGAATTGTACTAAAAGAGAAGTTATTTGGAGTCATCACATTTTTACCTCTCTTGTATCTGGTTTTCTGATCTGTATGATAATAGATAATAAAAATAAGAGACCTCAAAGAAGGAAAGTGTGACTTATATCATCAGAACAAATAGCCATATAGCAGTGATTTCCCTATTATTGCTAAAGTATCAGAAACGGATAAATGACCATTTTTCATGGTTTTATAGGTAATATTTGTACTTTAGACTGGGATGAGTAAGAAGTTCTTTAACTTCAGGGTTTTGAAATAGATTTTTGTTGTTTATGTTTTGATTATCAGATTTCAATATAGTTAGCATATTTTATAATTTTATAGGTTTTATGCTATGCAGCTAAATACATTAATCTGCATAGGCAGTAGGCTTTGATGGATTTTTTTTGAAAGGGCATTATGCAAAAAGATTAACCTTTGGTATAGAAAATCTCTGCTAAATTTCAAGGAACTTTTGAGATGCATTTAATCTTAGCTTATTTTAGTAAGTGAAATGATTCATTTAGCACATAAATATTCAGATCCTTACATTCACAAGACAGTGTTAGGTGAGAGATATAGAGAGGAAAAGTAAAATCTGGTTCCTGTCCTCAAAGAACTTATATTCTGTATGAGTACTGTAACAAGACCCCTCTTGCTAATGTTAATATCTTTTGAAAAGAGCCATTGCAACAAAAATCAAGGGCAATTTTTTCTTCCTCTCCTCAGAATATGAGGAAGCATACTGAATGGGAAAGAAAGGAGGAAGGAAGGTCAGTCTCAGGATTCTAGTTCTAACTCTGTCACTATCACATTTCATATCCTGCAGCAAGTACCTAAAACTCCCTTGACTTTCTTTTCTTCATCTGAAAAGCATTAGATAACTTTTAAGATCCCTAGTATCTCTAGTACCCTTGGCCAAGGTGTACTTTTTTTTAAAGTCCTTTGGCTAGAGAATTCATCCTGTACATAATCCTGCCCCTGGATTCTTGAAGACTAGCAGAAAAGGACAAGTTCTGGAAGTTTCACCCATGCTTGAAAAGCTAGCGTAAAGACCCGCCAAGAGACCAAGTTTCCTTTCTGAGGATTGCTCTAGTTGAGTACAATATGTTGGACTAGTACATTGGAATATGGATTCTTTTTTGTTCAGGGCAAAGTATGGAAATAAAAAGAAAAATGTGAAACATCCTTTTACCCTTTGTCCCCGCCTTGCACTTCTGCAGTGAGGGTAGCAAAGAGGACATCAGATGGTAAGACACACAGAATTTTGTGTTCTATAAACTTTAACTTGGCTATATTAAAATCTTTCTTCAGTGGTAGTCTCCTATAGGCAATGAATCATATAAATTTTTACATTCTCATTACAAACAAAACATTAAGGCAGAAGGAAATTGTAACTAAATAGAAAGATGATTATCAGTTGATTCAAAATAAGGTAGTTGCCAGAGTTATTTTTAATCATGTTTCCAAAAACAATAAGAAGCATCACTTATGAGGCATTTGTTGCTCTTACATTGCAGTGTTCCTGATAAGTATTTGTTAAAGATCATCAAAGAAGTAAGAGCAGCTTATGTAATGACATATTATGTATAGAATGAAGATGTAAAAAAAATCTACAGAGAACACAATATAACTCTCCAACTTAAATCAACTCATTTCATATTACTTAGTGACCTGCAAAAGTGAGGATATGGAAAATATATGGAAAAACTGAGTTACAAATTAGGACTGGGAAATACCAAGGGATTTAGAGATTAGAAAGAAGGATCATCCTAAAATCATAAATATTTTCTTTGAATAAAAGAACCAAAAGGTTTTAGACATAGTGAGCAAGTGATAATATCATTAAACACACATTAATTTTATTTTAACATAGAAAGAATGAATCTTTCTTGATCTGCAAGTCATTCCTCAATTAGTTTTGGATGCATTGTAAAACCTATCAAATTACTAAAGAAAAAACGAATAAAATTTAGAAAACAGAAAAAAGAAATGCAAAAATAGTCATATGATCAAAACAACTAAAACCTCATTTATCTTTGAATATTTTTTTCCAATTACATGTAAAAATAATTTTGAACATTCATTTTTTTTATTTTGAGTCCCATATTCTATCCCTTTCCTTGTCCTTGAGAAGACAACAATCAAGTTTACACACACACACACAAACACACACACATGCATGCATGCCTGCATACGTGTGTGTCATCATGCAAAATCTATTTCCTGATAAAAGGGGGGCAGATTGGGGAGAGGGTAGTTTGAAACTCTTTTGAAAATTCATGGGGTCAAAGGAGAAAATAGAATAAGTGTAGGGTGGGATAGGATGAAGGGAAATATAGTTAGTCTTTCATAATATACTACAGAAATGTTTTGTGAAACTACACATGTACAACCTATGTCAATTTGATTGTCTTCCCACTGGGGGTGAGTGAGGAGGAAAGAAGGAAAAGACTCTGGAAATCAAACTTTCAAAAACAAATATTAAAAAATGTGTGTGTGTGTTTTTACAAGCAACTAGGAAAAAAGATATACAAGGCCCTGGGGTATAGAAATCCATCTTGCCCTACAAGAAAGTTAAGGGGTATGGGGGAGGATATAAGAGAGAACAGAATGGGGGAAGGGGTATTCAGTAGGCTTTATATTTTGGCGTGGGTGTAGGGGAAATATGGGGAGAAAAACTTGTAACAAAATCTCGTGGAAATCAATGTTGAAAACTAAAAATCAATAAATAAATTGGAAAACAATGTATTTTGTGATTAGTCACAGGTGAACATCATACACAATTGTTCTAACTATGTACAATGTCCTTTGGGTTCTGCTCACTTGACTAAGGATGCTATACACATTTTTTTTTCTATTTTTGTGTTTCCTTTACCAAGGTGTTGACTCTTTTTTCATGATTCTCTTGCCTTTCTCCTATTTCTTTTCCCAATTTCTATTCTACCTCGTTTATTTCATTAAAAAAAAATTTGAACTTTTCTGGGAATTCTTTTGGAGCCTGAACTCAATTCACATTTTTCTGCAAAACCTTACATGGAACCATTTTTGATATTATTTTTCTCTTCTGAATTTGTATTTTGATTGTCCTTGCCATCATAATGACAGTTTATGTTCACATTCTTATTGTGTTTGATTATTTTCCAGCCTATTTCATGACTTTTAACTTTATATCAAAGTTGACTTTTCCTTTTGGGTTGGAGGGGACACTGTGCCATTTCTTTTGCAGAGCATATGGGGTCTCAAAATTGGCCTTGACCTAGAAGCCAGAGCCTTAACCTGCTGCACCAGGGAGTTACAGAGTCTCTCTTCTGGTCTGCTGTGCAAGGGTTATAGGGCCTTATAGTTGACTTGCTGCACTGGGGGAAAGGAGAGCAGCAAAGACCTAGCCACAGGCCTTCTACATCAGGGTCTTGGAGGATCTAGTCACTTACCTGCTCTGACAAGGCCATTGGGCCTAGTCACTGACCTGCTGTAGGTCTCAGACCTCACAGCTGGCTTGCTGGGGCACAGTCTAATATTGGTTTGACTAGAAGCCACCTACACAGGATTGCAGTCCCCTTCAATCATAACATGCTTTCCCCCTCATCTTCCAAATTGTTTTAGTCTGGAAAATTGTTTTATCTCTTCCTATTTTGGAAACTCAATAATTTGTTTTAAGGTGTCATTTTATGGTTATTTGGAGTGAATTTTCAAGAGACAAGATGTGTTCCTACCTTCTTCTGCCATCCTGACTCTGCCCCACCAAATTTCATAGATTTAAATAAATTCTGAAGATTGAAAAGTGGAATATAGAAAAAAGAAAAGACACTGACTATACTATGAATATTTTATTCATTTCCCTGAGTAAATTAATTTATTTTCTTCTTTACATCACTCATTTACACAAGATTTTGAGGTACAATTTTTTCTCACCATCTTTCCCTTACTCCCCATCCCCAAACAGCAAACCCACTGTAAAGCCCCTCACTTAATCTTTTCTCTCCTATGTCCTCCCCCATTGCCCCTCTAACTTTCTGGGAAAGGCAGGATGGGTCTCCCTACTACAGTGCCTGTATATCTTAATTCCCATTTGCATGTAGTTAATACTACTAATAATCTATATACATATATATTTTTAACATTTGATTATAGAACTTTAAATTCTAGATTTTTTCCCTTCTTCCCTTGTCACCCACCCCCACTGGAAGGGCAAGCAGTTCAATACAGGCTGTACATATATAAATACATAGAACATCTCCGCAGTGGACATAATGTGAGAGACTGATTATATGTCCCTCCTTCCTATCCTGCCCCCCCTTCTTCTATTCTCTACCCTGTCCGTGTTCCATTACAGAAGTGTGAACTTCCAGCAACCCTCCTTCATACCCTGCCCTCCCCTCTGCTCTCCCACCTCTCATCCTCATCCCCCCATACTCTCCTGTGTGTCAAGATACCCAATTTACAGTTTATGTCATTTCTTCCCTAAACCAAATTCAATTAGAGTAAGGTAGACCCTTTCCCTTTTGCCTTCCTGTTCTTACCCTCCATTGTAACAATTATCCCTTGCCTCTTCTATATGAGATGATTAAGCCCATTCTGCCTCACCTGTCTCCTCTTATTCTAATCCTCTCCCACCTCAGAATTTCACCTTTTACAGTATCATCCCCTCCTATTAAGTTGATCCTGTGTGCTCTATGTACATTACATATATATATATATATATATATATATATAATGTACACACACACACGCATACTCAGATATGTATTCATACACACACACATATATATATACACCCTCCTATATAGATATATGTATGTATGTATATATGTATGTATATATGTATTTTTGTGAGTTTTGGAGCCCTGAATTTTTTTAGATTCATATTTTATGGGCATTTGACATGGCTATGTGGAAGCTGTGGTGTTTTCTTGCTTCTATGCTGCCATCTTGGCTCCACCCTTGCTATAAATATTTTATATCAGTCATTGAGTAATATAAATAAATTTCAACAACAAAGAGATGAAGAGATTCCCACAGGAGTCATTGACTTATCAAGTAGATAGATAAGTTACCACGAACTACACAATTTTATAATATAAATTCATTTGTATGATCTTGAGGAGAAGGATTATGAGTATTATTATCTTCTAAAAAGTAATACAGTGAAATCTAAAATAAGTGTATAGAAAAACATGACAAAATACCAACTATATAAAAACATCTTAAGGACATTTAATGATGAAAATGGGGTATGAGGATAAAAAGATGGAAAATATATGCCAATTCTTTATAACATTCTGTTTTTTCTTTACCATTAAGGGCCATGCATTTCTAGATGTGCTTATCATCTCACATGGATTCAAATGCCATCTCTCTGCTAATAATTCTCAAATGTACCCATCCTGCCCCAACCTCTTTGTTGACTCCAATCTTATATCTCTAATTGTCTTTCAGATATTGCAAACTGATTATCCATCTCACTTCTTTAACTCAATATGTCCAAAACCCAACGTATTATCTTTCTCACTAAAAGCTCTACTACTCCTAGATTCCCTATTATTTCAGGGAATACAACATCCTCCAAGTCCCTCACTTTCCCAATCCAGGAGTCCTTTTGGGCTCCTCAAACACATATTCAACCTGTTCCAAAGCCTGTCAGTCTCAGTTTTATAATACCTCTTCATTACACCATACTTTTCTCCTTTGCAGCATCACCGCTCAAATACTCTAATATAGGCCCTCATTACCTCAAACTTGGACAACGATAATGGTCTCCTCAAGTCTCTCCCTACTGTAATTCATCCTCCAGTCAGTCACCAGTTTTCCTTAAATGTAGTTCTGATCATGTCAACACTTCCCTTACCCTGCCATGTGTACACATACAGACACAGACACAGACACATACGCACATTCAGCTAACTCAAGTCCCTTCCCTCCCTAATGACTTCCAGATAAATTTTATTTGAAATTGTTTTATCTGACATTCAAAGTCCTTTTAACTTACCAGTCTTTTATTTTCTCCATTTACTTAAATCATGACATATCCTCTTTCATGCAGTAACAGTCTTCCTTTCTATTCTATAAACCAGAAACTCCATCTCTTCTCTCCAGGCATTTTTCTGGCTGTCTTCCATACTTTGAATGCTTTCCTGGATCTATTCTATCTACTGACTTCCCTGATTTTCTTTAAATCCAAATTAAATTGCTATTTTCAAAAATTAATATAAATTTTTTATTTGTTTTCTTGTTTACATCATTTGAGTTACAAATTTTCTCCCCATCTTTTTCCTACCCAACACCTCAAAACAGCAATCCAAATGTAAAGCCCCTCCCCTGATCTGCTCTCTAACTTTCTGGTAGGGCAGGGAGGGTCACCCTACACCAGCCCCTGTATATCTTAATTCCTAGTAACATATATTGCAGAGCTTTAAATTCTAGATTCTTTTGGTTCCTCCCTTGTCACTTATTCACACTGGAAGGACAAGGAATTCAATAAGGCTGTGCATGTGTAATTACACTGGATATCTTCACAGTACAAATATTGTGATAGTCTGATCATATGTCCCTCCTTCCTATCCCTATACCCCTTATTCTGTTCTGTACCCTGTCCGTATCCCTTTACTGAAGTATGTGCTTCCAGCATCCCTCCCCCAAACCCTGCCCTCCCCTCCATCATCTCCCCTCTCATCCTCATGCACCCTACTCTCCTGTGTGGCATGATACCCAGTATAGAGTTTATACCATTTTTTAAGGTGTTGTTTTCTTCACTCAGGTTGTTGATTCTCTTTTCATGGTTTTCTCACATCATTCTCATTTCTCTTCCCAATTTTTCCTCCACTTCTTTTATTTGGTTTTCAAAGTCCTTTTTCAGTTGATCTATAGCTTGTAGGCAATCTTAAAGTGTCTTGGAAGCATTTGGTGAGGGAGTTCTGACTGTGTTGTCTTCCTCGCATTCCATAATTTGATTCCTTTTCTCCACAAAAAAGGATTCTAGAATTTTATCGTAGTTCTTATTTTGCTTCCTTTTCCCTATGTTGCCCAATCAATTAATTGGTTGATTTTTTTTAGGTATGTGGAACTCTGCTTCCACAGTGGAAATCTCTGTCCCAAATTGTTGGGGTTTTCACAGCTGCTGGAGCTACCAGGGGGGTGCCGCAGCCCCCACCAGCCTTGGCCTGCTGAAAGCACACCCCATGACCACCACCCAAGACCATGATCTGGATCCAAGCTGCTAAACTCAAGAGCCCTTGGCCCTGATCAATAGTCTCAGCCCCCCTGTGGGGTCCACAGGCCAGGAGTTCTGAAGCAGCCCAGTGGAGACTGCTGCTGGTTGAAGCAGGTCCTCTCCTTCCCAACCACCCCCCCCTTTCCTTGCCCTGGTGGCAGATTGGCATAAATGCTTTTCCTCCCCCAAATTTAGCTTGAATGCTTCACTTTCACTGACCTTTCTCTAATCCTTGTTTTTTCCTGGCTTGATAGATATGGAGATTGCTCCAGTTGCTGTAGATCTGCTCTCAATAGACTAATGCTGTGGCTTGGCTCCTCCTAACCACCCTGGGGACTGGCCACAGTTTCAGTTTCGGGATGGGCTAGCCTTGGCTCCCATGCTGCCATCGTGAGCCCCTTCTGCTGAGCTGCCTTCAGCGAGAGATGTGTTTTCTGTATTTTTGTGAATTTGGAACTCCTAAAATTTGTTTAGAGTTGTATTTTATGGGTATTTATGGTGGCTCTGTGGGAGCTGTGAAACTTTGCTGCTTCTATGCCACTGTCTTGGCTCTGCACCCTAAAATGCTATTTTTTACTAGAAATCTATCCTATCCACTTTTAATTCTAATGTCCTCTTTTTGTTGAATATTTCCTATTTATTTTGTATATAACTTTTGTTGTATTTTTTTACTATTTATGCTGTCTCCCTCAGAATTTAATTCCTTGCTCTTCAGGGCAGGGACAGTCTTTTGCATCTTTTTATATCACCAATATTCACCACAGTGGCTGATACAAAGTAATTGTTTAATATTTTTTGCCTTTTTTTTGGAGGGCAGTTGGGGTTAAGTGACTTGCTCAAAGTCACACGACTAGTTTTTGTGTTAAGTGTCTGAGGCCAAATTTCAACTCGTGTCCTCCTGACTCCAGGGCTGGTGCTCCATTCATTGCACCACCTAGCCACCCCCAAAGTAGTTGTTAATGCATGTTTATTGATATAGACTTATTAGTTATAGAATTGGTACAACTTAGGCCAAAGATAGCAGAGATGGAAATTGTAGCTGGACTAAATCAAATGTATATAGGCACATTTTGAAAGTGCTGTAATTTCAAGGACAGAAGGAATGATTCAAAATCTATGTACATTCAGAAGTTGATAAAGAATGGCTTAAAGATATGGAAAAATCTTAGACTGGGAAGGCAAGAAAACACTTTTACAGGGAAGGGGAAGAGAAGGGAGGTGAGGGGGAGTGAGTGAATCTTATTCTCATCAGAATTGGCTCAAAGATGAAATAAGATACACAATTAATCAGGTATAAAAACAATCTATCTTACCTTACAAGAAAGTAGAAGAAAGTAGAAGGGAAAGGGGGAGCAGTGATAGGAAGGACATATTGGAGGAAGGAGTAATCAGAAGCAAACCCTTATGAGGAGGGACACCATCAAAGGAAAGAATAGAACAAATGGGGAGGGATGAGATAGGATGAAGGGAAATATAGTTAGTCTTTCACAATATGACTATTTTGAAAGTGCTTTGCATGACTGTGAAGGTATACCCTATATTGAATTGCTTGCCCTCTCAATAAGGGTGAGTGGGTAGGGAATAAGAGAGACAACTTGTAATTCAGAGTTGTTTTAATGAGTATTAAACATTGTTTTTATATGCAACTCAGAAATAGAATACACAGGCAATGGGGTAGGTGAGACAATTTACCCCATTCTACCTCTCCATTTATCTTTCTATCAATATATTCCTTTCTCACCCCTCATTTTTTAAAAATAGCACTCCTTCATATTCAATGCATGCCTAAGGCCTCTGTCCACACACACACATATATAATATATATATTTGTAACTACTCTAAAAATAAGGAAGGCCATATGAGTTACAAATATCATCTTCTCATGTTGAAATATAAACAGTTTATTGAGTCCTTATTGAATCCATTATTATTTTACTTTCCTGTTTACCTTTTTATGCTTCCCATGAGTCTTGTATTTGAAAGTAACATTTTCTATTCAGCTTTGATCTTTTCATCAAGAATATATAAAAGTTCTCTATTTCACTCAATATTGATTTTTTTCTCCTGAAGGATTATGCTCAGTTTTACTGGATAGGTGATTCTTGGATGTAATCCTACCTTCTTTGTCTTCCAAAATATCATATTCTAAGCCTTCTGATCATTTAATGTAAAAGTTACTAAATGTTGTGTTACCCCGACAGTGATGCCATGACAGTCATGATACAAACCTGGGGAGCAGCAGGGATGTCATTGATAGAAAGGAAAAAGGAAATCAAAGAAAGAAAAGGCTAGCAAGATCTCTCTTTGATGGAAGTGTTGTCTTAAGGGTTGTGGGTAACATACTCTGGGGGCCCTACAGGCAGTGCCATGGTATACTTAGCAGGTACAACCAGAGCTCCTGACAATTTACTCACCAGGGTTAATTTGTCCCTTGGCATTACCAATCTGAAATCCTTGAGGCATTCAAGGTGATATTTTGAAAAGACAGATTAAAAAGCTGTCCTGGTATTTAGCTCCTCAAAATCTGGCTCACACATTTTTTATTTGTTTGTTTTACTCTAGAAAAATCTTTCTGATTAACATCATTCACTTCTGAGCTCTGTTTTGACCCCAAGACAGGGATATACTGAGATTGTTTATCAAACCTGGGATAGAAGGATAAAGAACATAATTGGTTGGGAATGGAAACTAAACAGTTATTTGCCTATAGTCTAGAACAAATGACAAAAATGGCATTAGCAGGTAGTTAAGTAGTATGATTGATAGAATGCTGTAGAGGGAGTCAACATGCCTTGAGTCCAAATCCTGCCTTGGTTGGTTACTAGTTGTTTGACCCTGGATGAATCATTTAACTTCTGTTGGCCTAAATATCCCTGTAAGTAAAATGGGGGTGATAATATTCATAGCTACATAACTTGGTTGCTGTAAGAATCAAATGACAGCATTAGTAATGTACTTTACAAATTTTAAAGAGCTATAAAATACCTTTCATTGTTTTTAATAAGTTTTAAATCTCATGTCTGGTTTAAAAGTGGAATGCTTAAATATAGGATGGAGAAGATGTTTTTTAGAAAGTTGTTCATGTGAAAAAGATCTGGGGCTATGATAAAGAAAAAGAGAAAGCAAATAATCATCTATTAATTTCACTTACAAATATTATCTGGTATTCCTCCAAGCCCAACCAACAGATTCCTATATAAGAACTAAGATCTCCAAGGTTTAACATCTACAATAGTTTCCTTTTGAAATTAAATGACCAAGAAAGTCTTCACATATTAACCCAGAACTAGTTCAGAGACCTCCAAGAAGATCATCAGTGTCATACTTGCATATAGACTCTATGACTCACAGTACTTTCCTGGATAGGGCACCAACATGGTAAGAAACATGTGCTTGGGGAGCCAAGATGGCAGCAAAGAAGCAGCAAGGTCCTGCAGCTCCCAAACCGCCACCCTACACACCCATAAAATTGTGAGCCCAGACAAAGTCTAATACTCTCAAACTCATAAAGATACAGAGAACACATCTCTCACTGAAGGCAGCTCAGCAGCAGGGGCTCATCACGGTGTCCAGGAGAGGAGGCTGGAACATCCTGAAGCAGAGACCGGGGACAGGCCCAGGGCAGTGGGAAGGAGCCAGGCTGAGCTGAGCCAAGCTGTGCCACAGCCAGTCTTCAGAGGTTCTACAGCTTCAAGCACCTCCACATCTGCCAAGGCGTGAGGAACAGGACAGGAGAGGGGCAGCTCATACTGGGACAGAGACCAGCCCAGCCCAAAACTGCAGCCATGGCCAGGCCAGGTGCAAGGGCGGCCAGGAGGAGTGGAGCCTCTCAAGTCACAGCTTGAGTCTACTTCAAAGAAAATCTAAAGCACCTGCCTAAGGGGATCTTAAAATCCCTATCAGAGACGGTTAGTGAAAGTGAAACTTTGAAAATTAATTTGGGAGTGGTAAAGCAGTTCGGCCAATCTGCCATCTGGGTAAGGAAGCAGTGGGGGAAGGGAACTGCTGGGACCAGCGATGGCCCCCACCACGCTGCTTCAGAGCCCCTGGCCTGTGGACTCCTCAGGGGGGCTGAATTCATTGATCAGGGCCAAGTGCTCTTGCATTGAGCGGCCTGGATCCACATCGTGGTCTTGGGTGGTGGTCCTGGGTTGTGCTATCAGCAAGCCAAAGCTGGGGGGACTTGCAACACTCCCCTAATAGCTCCAGCAGTTGGGAAAACCCCAGCGATTTGGAACAGAGATTTCCCCCTTGGAAGCAGAGTTTCACAGAGCTAAAAAAAACCAACCAATTAATTGACTG
>CM053596.1:127641465-127662689 GCA_028646575.1 Pseudocheirus occidentalis | reverse complement strand
TATATGCGTATGAATACACATCTGAGCATGTGTGTATATGTGTATATAGAGGCTATACGATCAATTGAATACAAAGGGATGATACTTTAAAAGGTGAAATTCTGAGGTGAGAGAGGACTAGAATGAGAGAAGACAGGGAGAGACAAAATGGGGTTAATCATCACATATAGAAGAGGCAAGGGATAACTGTTACAACTTTACTTTCAATTACTCTCAGTGAATTTGGCTTAGGGAAGAAATGGCATAAGCTCTAAACTGGGCATCATACCACACAGGAGATTAGGGGGCATGGGGATGAGGGGGAGGATGATGAAGGGGAGGGGAGGATCTGGAGGAGGGACGCTGGAAGCACACACTTCAGTAAAGGGAAAGGGTAGAGAACAGAACAAGGGGGGGGGATGGATAGGAAGGAGCAACATATAATCACTGTCACAATATGTCTGCTATGAAGATGTCCTGTATAATCACACATCCACAGCCTGTACTGAATTTCTTGTCCTTCCAGTAGGGGTGGGCGACAAGGGAGGAATTGAAAGAATCTAGAATCTAAAGTTCTGCAATACCTGCAACTAGGAATTAAGATATACAGGGGCTGGGAGAGGGAGACCCTCCCTGCCCTACCAGAAAGTAAGAGAGCAGAGCAAGGGAGGGGCTTTACAGTGGGATTGCTGTTTTAGGGTTGGGACAGGGGCAAGATGGGATGAAAATTTGTAGTTCAAAAATGTCATGAAAATGAATGATGTAAACAAGAAAACAAATTTTAAAAATTTATTTAAAAAAGGATACAATCACATCATCTGAAAAGGATGACAGTTTTGTTTTTTCATTCCCTATTTCTATTCCTTCACTTTTTTCTCATCTTACTGCTATAGTAAGTATTTAACAAACTTAATATATTTACTATAAAAATAACTTAATTATATATTTAAATATATTTATTTGTATACTTATTATTTATCATTTAATTTAATATATGATTATATAATATATTACATATAAAATAATTATATTTATACAGTATATATATGAAAGGATATATTATATGTAATATATAAAATTATATATAATTATATAAATTATATATAATTAATATAATATGTAATTTATTTATTATACTTAAATATATTTATAACTATATTTCATATAATATATATAAAACTATATAGTAAAAAAGTAGTTAAATGTAATTTCCTATTTACTACAAAACTAACATTTCTAGTACAATGTTAGATAATAGTTGTGATAATGGACATCGTAGCTTAATTCCTTGGAAGGACTTCAAGTTTATCTCCATTACAGATAATACTTTCTTTTGGTTTTGGATAGATACTAGTTATAATTTTAAGAAGAGTTCCATTGATTCATGTGCTTTCTAGTGTTTTTAGTAGGAAAGAGTACTATATTTTGCCAAGTGGTTTTTCTGCATCTATTGACATATTATTTCTACAGTCAATTGTGATTATACTTCTACTAATATTGAAGTAGTCCTGCATTCCTGGTAACAAATCTCACCTCATCTTAGGATATAATTTCTCTGATGTATTACTATAATCTCTTTGCTAATATTTTTTTTTACTTCTGTATCCATTAAGGAAAGCGGTCTATACTCTGCGTTTCCTCTCCCTGATTAAGATATCAAAAAGGAATTGCATCATCAAATGAATGTGGAAGGATTCCTTTTCATATTTTTTTCACTTAGTGTGTAAAGTATTAGAGATTAATTGTTCCTTTAATGTTTGGTAAACTTCAACAATAAATTCATCTGTTCCTGGGGGCTTTTTCTTAGTCAATTTATAGATGACTCATATAAGTTACCATTCTAGGATAAGGTCATCTAAGTGTTCTATTTTCTCCTTTTTTTTTTTTTACTTTTTGGAGGGGGGAAGGCAGGGCAATTGGATTGAAATAACTTTCACAAGGTTACACAGCTAGTAAGTATTAAATGTCTGAGGTCAAATTTTGAACTCAGATCCTCCTGACTCCTGGGTTGGTTCTTTATTCACTGTGCCACCTAGCCAATCCTTCCTCTTTTTCTAACCAGGAAATATTTTTGAAAATATTAATCCACTTTACTCAGATATTTGGTTTTACTGATATGCAATCCCCATTTTATTTATGAATTCAATGGTATTCTTCTTTACTTCTTTTTAGTACCATTCATTTTTCTCCAAAGTGCTACCCTACATAAACTTTCTAATATTCTATTCATCTCCTTGACTTCCTTCGTAATTAGTTCTACTGTTAAATTTGATATGGGGAGGTTGAGGTTTCCCATTAGTATAGTTTTACTATTTCTTTCTGTAATTCATTTAACTTTTTCTTTAAGAATTTGCATGCTATGTCATTTGGTTCAAAAATGTTTAATACGATGTTGTTTCATTATCTATGGTTACTTTGGACAAAAAGTAATATTCCTGCTTATCCCTTTTAAGTAGCTGTATTTATGCTTTTTATTTGTCCAAGATCTTGATTTTTACCCCTACCGCTTTTATTTCAACTGCTGGATAATAGATTATGCTCTGGCTCTTTATTTTAACTCTCTATGTGTCTCTTCATTTCAGTCTGTTCATTGTAATAACATACTGCTAGATTTAATCCCTTCTGCTATTTATTTCCATTTTATGGGCAAAGTGCATACTATTCACATGAACAGTTAAAATTGCTAGGTGTACATTTTCCTTCAACTCATTTTCTTCTGTTCTTTTTTATTCTATCCCACCTCTCACATCTCTTTTGCTTCTTACTACTTCCTTCTTTTAGTTGTCTTCCCTTTTATCACCTTCTTTCTGTTGTCCCCTTCCCCTCCTATTTCCCTGTTGAGTAACATATATTTCTATTGTCAATTTATCAGGTACATAAATTTACCCTCTACATACCAACTTAGATGTGAAGTTCAAATATTCCTTACCCCACCCCCACACACCATTTTCTCTTTTACTGTAAAAGCTCTTTCTTTGGCATCTCTTTTATGTGAAATAATTTCCCTTATTTTCCCTCTTCTTTCCCTTTTCTCCCATGGTCTCCATTTCCTCAGATTTTTAAAACATAATCCAAACTTATTGACTCATTCCCAGACCTTCTTTATATGTAGAATACTTTGTTTTTCAATCATTTGTAAAATTAATTTCTTACTCTTCATAACCTCAATTTTGAGTATTCTTGGCAAAGATGCTAGAATGGTTTGCCATTTCCTTCTCCAGCTCATTTTGCTGATAAGCAAACTGAGTTAAACAGGATATAAAGACTTGCTAAGAATCACATAACCAGTAAGATCTGAGGCCAAGTTTGAACTCAGGAAGATAAGTCTTCAGGTCTTCAGGGTTGGCACTCTACCCACTGTTCCACCTAGCTACCCATACAGTCTTTATAATTTCCCTAATAAAGATAAAGTTCTTAAAAGATACATGTCTGGTCTTTATATATAAAAAGGTAAAGAGTTTAACATTACTAAGTCCTTTGTGATTCTCTTTCATATTTACTTTTTATTATGTTTCCCTTAAGTCTTATATTTGAAAGTTGAATTTTCTGTTTAACTCTGGTCTTTTCATCTGGAAAGAGTAAAAGTTCTGTACTTCATTACATACCAATTTTTCCCCTGAGGGATTATATTCAATTTTACTGAGTAGGTTACTCTTGGTTGTAGTCCCAGGTCTTTTGCCTTCTGGAGGCCATGGTGTTTCTCATTTTGAGAATCTCTTTTAAGTGCTGATCAGTGGATTCTTTCAATTTTAAATTTATCTTCTGGTTTGAGTATATTGGGGCAATTTTCCTTGATGATTTCTTGAAATATCATGTCTAGGCTATCTCTTTGATTTTGACTTTTAGGTGATCCAATAATTATTAAATGATGTGCTTGTGGTCTGTTTCCAAGTAAGTTCTTTTTCTGATTAAGATATTTCACATTTTCATCTCTTCTCTCTTTGCATGTTATTTTATTATTTCTTGAGATCTCATATATTTGTTGACTTTCACTTGCCCAGTGTCATTTTTTTGGGAAATCTTTTCTTTAGTGAGCTTTTATACCTCCTTTCCCCTCCATTTTGCCAATTCTGCTTGTTTAGAAGTTAATTTAATAAGCAAATGTTTGTGCCTTTTTTTTCTAGGTGGACAATTCTGTTTTTCAAGGTGTTATTTTCTTCTGTTAATTATTTCTTATTTGTCTTGCACACAGTTTACCTTTAAATAATTTACTTATTATCTTTCGTATCAAATTATAAGATCCTTGAGGGTAGGGACTATCTTTTGCCTCTTCTCTGTTCCTAATACTTAGCCCAGTTCTTGCTACATACAAACTGATTTTCCAGTTAGTATGCTGCATTCTCAGAGGTATTACCAGAATATATTTCACTTGCCAGATTCCTAATAAATATGGGCTGAATTGAAGGAGAATAATTTTCAGACTAGAAAGAACAGAATAAAATGCTTAATAGTCAATTGATGAAAGCCAAACTCCCTCAGTTCTTAGCCCTATAGATATCATTTTTAAGACAATTTTCTTAATTTTTCCAATTACTGTATCACCGTCCTAATTAAAAAAAATACCTCAAATTTATTTTGTATGTATTTTGGTATCATTTGTGTGCATATGCTATTTCCCACACTAGAATATAAGCTTCTTGAAGTCAAGGACTATAATTTACGCATAATAATATCACAACTTGGCATAATGCCTTGTAGTAAAAGGTACTTAACAAATGTCTCTTCTTTGATGGATTAATTAAAGTTAAGGGAGAGGTTGGTAAAAACATATTAGGGACCATCAATAAATCCATATGACTTGTTCCAGATGAAATGTTTTTCAGTTTATGGAAAAGATATTATTGCTCAGCTATTGGCAGTGATATTTGGAGAAATATGAGTAAATATTTTCAGGAGGAATGAAATAGGTTCTTCAGTTTATAATCCAATGAGTTTTATGTAAAATCCTGGCAAATTCTAGAATGTGTTATTACAGGATGATATTCTGAGCACTTAGAAAGTGAAACAGTGATCATTATACAAGCCAGGATTGGTTCATTAAGAATGAGCCAGGCCAGTTTAACATTATTTCCATTCCTTTTTCTCTGATTTTGATCAGCATGCCTGACAAATGAAAAAGATACACTAAATCTGGAACTCAAGGAGGAATTGAGTAAATCTGGGAAGAATAATTTTTTGAACAAAATGGAGAGATGTACTATGAGTACAATTAAGTGGGACTAGACTTGGTTGACAGAAGCCAAAAAATGTTCATTCCTGAATTAATGTCTTTAGTAAAGTCTCACAGGGTTGTGTCCTTGCCCCCACTACATTCCATATTGTTATTAGTCATTGGATTAAAGTTATTGGTAGTATATTTTCAAATTTACAGATGACAGAATATTTGGAGGTATACTCACATACATACATATACACACACACATACACACTCACATGTGCAGAGAATTATACTTACACAAGAGAGAGATGATATAAAATTAGCAAGATGAACCATAATAATTCCCAGACCTCACTGTAAGTATGCATTCAAAGAATTAGCATCAGAGGAAAAGTGCAGTGGAGGGAAGAAGAGAGAGATTAATGCACAGACATCTAAAGCAATTGCCAAGTTACATTGCCTGGCAATGCCTGGTTGGAACCACTAAACTTGGCCCCTTGCTGTTCTCGGGCAGATAGATTTTTGTCTGACTGTGTCCCTTCTGAGACACTGTCTCAGTTTGAACTGTTACTGTTTTCTGTGTCATCACCCAGCAACCATGATAAAGCTTTACCCTGCCCTCGCTCATACCAGCATGTAAATAAGTATAAAAGGCTTCAAAGTGATTTAAAAATCATCTTAAGCAACAAGAAGTTGGTAAAGATATGTCTAGAAAACCATATGAAAAAGACCTGAGGTTTTCAGGAGTGTGTGGGAGCCAACTCTAACAAACTCTCAAGAACTAATTATTTTTTTTTAAATATGAGAATTTACACTATGAATATCAGCAAATGCTACAACTAAGAGCTTTATTTTATTTATTTATTTATTTATTTCATTGATTTTCTAGACTATTGGTTCTCAACCTGTGGATCATGACCCATTTGGGGCCAAATGACCCTTTAACACACCATCTCCAGGTGGGTACACCCACATGCAGATACACCCGCATACAAGTATTAAAGTGTCAGGACCATTAGGAAGGTTGAGAACCACTAGTCTAGACTTAATTGATGGAGAAAAGAACTCAAAAGTATATTATGCACATTTCTCCCCCAGAGAGTTGGTCATTAAACATTTACTAGTCCTCTCTTAGGCTTCATATACTATGAATTCAAAACATAGTTTGACATGGAAGCCAAAAAAATGTTATGGCAATGTTAGTCTGAATTAATAGGAATATACTGTTAGTATAAGGCAGGTGAGAATTCTCTATTAAGCCCTCATCAGACCTCTTGTGAAGTATTGTACCCAATTTTGTATTGCATATTTTAGAAAAAAAAACTACCTGAAGTGTGTCCAGAGGATGATGATGGGAAAATTATTAAGTCTAAGCCCTCCCAAATGAGTATACATATGAGGCACTACTAGTGATATTCAGCTCCATATAAAGATTTGGAGGTAACATGATAGTTGTCTTTCAGTATCAGAAACTGTCATGTGGAAAGTTTATTAGATTTGTACTCCTCAGAAAGAAAAACTAGGCCTATCTGATGTAAATTATAGGAAGGTAGACTTTGAATCAAGGATAGACTTCAAGCAATTAGAAAACTTCTGAAATAGAAGTTGCTTGCTTTAGGAATCATGCATTTCATTACTATTGATATTAAAATAGAAGTTGGATGGCACATTTTTGAAGAAGTTCATTCAACAAGAATTTATTAAGTAACTAATATGTGCTATTGATATGTTTTGTTTTTCCTTTGGGTATATAATAGTTATAGTTCAATGAATCTACAGTACAATCACAATTAAACTATACCTTCTAGTACTTTTTAAAAGTCATGCTTATTTCCTTCTATAAATCATTACTGATAAGCCATACTGTGTATAGAGATGTTTTGTGTTGTTCTTTTAACATTCTATGTATCAAATATTATATTTGTAAAGCACTTAAATAATGGCTACTGCCCACTAGACACTTAATAAATTCTGGTTTCACTTTCCTTTTTATAGAAAACAATGAAGCATTTGGACTATTTTCCTTTGCTATCCCTACATGACTGCTGAACTTTCTTTTCTATCCATGTATTCCTGAGGTGATTTTCCTTAACATAGTCCATTAAGTTCCTACTTCAGTGCTTCCTCAGAGCACAAAGCATCAAGTGCTGTGTCAGCAGAACTCTAGAAAACTATTAAAAATAGGTGAAATGAACTATTATGTCTATTGTCTGAAGTTTGGCCTAGCTACATTGCTAGAGGCTCTCTTGACCAAGGTGGTTGGTTGTAGGATCATTAGTTTTGATGACCACAGTAACTTGCAAAGACAAGTCATTAAATTGAGGAGTAAAGTATTAACTCTATTGGTGAGGAAGAACTGTGCCAAAAAAAGTTCAGATCCTTCAATTATTTCTTCAGGTAATTTCTTTCCTGAAAATAATACATTGCTTCTTAACTTCTTACTTATTTTTTTTAATCTAAGATGGATTTGTCCTTTTAGTTACCCACAATGGTAAAGTCCTTCATCATTTGAAGATAAGATTTGGCTGATTGCATAAAGTCCAATAAAGTTATAGGGGTTCTTTCTCAGATCCATAGACAATCAAAGAACTTCAGTTCAACAGTCTACACCAAAAAAAATGTGGAAGAAAGACTCTTGCCTAATTTGTGGCATACAGTCAGATTATCAGTAATCATAACATATGTGTAAACTTACAAGGAAGCAAAGAAAAGATGAGCGGCTTTGCATTCAATATGTAGTATTTATTATATAGGATTTCTTGAAATGGAAATTTATTGCGGCATATTGTGAATCCTTTCTTATGTTCTGTTGTACACATGAAAATTTTTTTCTTTCTTATTTTGTATTTGTTTTACTATTTGAGTATATAAGGTTTCTTTTTCTTTTCTTATTGTGCATTTAATTTTAAAGTATCTTTTAAAAAATAACATGTGTATACATATTTGTATACATACATACATATGTGCATATATAAAACTGTTATATACTATACACATATATAATACATACAAGACCACATGCTTGAATTATGTGATATTGCACATACATAATTCATGACAAGATAATGTTTGACATTTATATATGTAAAAATTATACTTTTATACCATTTGTTACATGTGTTCTATATGTTTTTCATGCCATAAGTCATGTATTGTACATAGGTTATATAAGTTACCAATGGGAGGATTTGAACATGTCTTCTTGATTCTAAATCTGGAACACTACCTATGCTACCTCTTTTATTGATCAAACCACAGATAATTATTTAGGACCCATTATGTAAGAAATATTATAGTAGGCAATATGGAGGACAAGAAAACACAATGCTATTAACTATTAGATCTGCTCTTTGGCCTGAAAAAAAGGACATATCACTTAGTTGGGGAAGAATGATACATATATATGAAAGGATAATTAATGACAGTAACAAAATGTAAAGATAGGATTTTAAATATAGATCACCTACAATTTAACCTACTTCTTGCACAAAAATATATTTCTTGCCATTGCCCATCCAAACAAAGAAAAACTGAATATTTCTTACCATGAGAGGATATGTTATATGGAGCTGGCCATTGGATGGTAAAGGTGATGGATAGAGGTATTATGGATATAATAATATTCGTATATAGTCAAAGCACCTATATCCAATGGGCAAAAGAACTGTCAAGTGTAATTTCTATCAGTGATATGGGGACCTGAGATGTGCCACAGACTTAGAGAAAGTGACAAGTCAAAAAGTACATGGTAGGAGTGGAAAGAAAAAACCATCTCCCTCTCCATACTCTCCTGAAAAGTCTCCCCTAACATTACAAGATCTGCTATTTAATGCTCCTTACATGACTGTGTGAGTATAGACTCTGGGCTTCAGTTCCTTCATATGTAGAATGAAGAGCTTGGGCTACACTCTGCTTAAGCTCCCTTCTAGCCTAAAATCTTTGGTGCTATTAAATACAATGGATAGAATCAACAGGATTTGACAAGTGCTTGGAAGATGGAAATTGGGCAGAGATGCTAGAGACAAAGATAACAATCACTGGTTTAAGACCTGGTAGGCTAGAGTCTTGCTTGCACTCTCTGAATGGGAGAAAAGATATACATAACACAGGGAAGAGTTGATTGATTTTATTTTGCACATAATGACTTGAGGAAATACTTATTTTTGAAGTAAGTTTCCATTACTACAATTGCACTACTGTTTGGAGATACTGAGTTTTCTATGGAGAGTGTTTTTATGGGTAAGAGGCTAAAAAGAAATTCTAAGAAAGACACACATATGCATAATGGTATTTCAGGCTTTTAACTTTTTTCCATTTAATCAAGATATCAACAATGGTACAGAACACCCTATCACTGGAAACAGAAGATTTGGGTTCAAATACTGCCTTTAAGGATTACTTAACAACATGGCCATGTTGAAATAATTTAACCTTCCTGTGTTTTAGTTTCATAATCTATAAAGCAGAAAACCTCAGAGGTGTCCTGCAACTGTTTATCTAGATTCATAGCTTTTTATTTTTGGTCTACATAAAATTATTCATTTGGGGTATATTTTTTAAATTCTGATTTTTAATTACACAAGTTCTGAGAGGTCATTTTAGGTCAACTCTCTCCCTGAGAGGAATTCCCCCTACAACTTTCCTTGTAACTGACTAACTTAGGATTAAGTAGCACCTAGTAATTTAGGGCTAAGTATGGAAGGTGTGAACCCTGTCCATTGTTGAGAAGGCATGAACTCCCCCTTTGATGTGGAAGAAGGATATTGACTGAGACAGGAGGTAGGTGTTGTATATAAAGAAGAGAGAGGCAGAGAGAGAGAATTGGAATGTGGCTCCTCTTTGAAGGAAGATTCATGAAGATTGAAGCCAGCTGAGAGGAACAGGGAGAGAGAGACAGAGAGAGAGAGAGAGAGAGAGAGACAGAGACAGAGACAGAGACAGAGACAGAGAGAGAGATACAGGGACACAGAGAGAGACAGAGATACAGAGAGAGACAGAGATACAGAGAGAGAGAGACAGACAGAGAGACAGAGAGTTTTTCGCCCAGTGTCTGGAAGCTGACTGAGAACTGAATTGGAATTTTCCTGAGACCAGAACCTAGTGAAGGCCAAATAGGAGGCCAATATTCCTTCTGGGTCCTACAGCCAGCTGAATTGCTGGAAGACTGAAGAAGCATGACGAGGATAAGACTTTGTTTATTCATAACCTGGCTGATCCTTGAGTTCCAGGCAAGAGAAGTGGTGAAGGGTCTGAGATGTGCTGAACACTGTGAACTTCAGTGTGTGCCAGGAATTGCCCTGAGGAGTGGACATGGACCTGGGAGCTGTCTACCTCTGAGGACTGAACTAGAACCAGACAGCTGTCTACTGAATCCAGGTGATTGTTTCACAGATTCAGGAGGGATCTGGGACCATGGAAGGGGATCCAGGGAATCAGAGAAACCACCCAGAGTCAAGATGAAGAAAAGGTCTCCCTTGGATGAAACTGAGGTTTGCTGAGGACAAGGACCTGGGAGCTGTCTACCTCTGAGGACTGGATGAGAACCTAGCAGCTGTCTGATTCTGAATCCAAGTGATTGGCAGATTCAGGAGGGAGTTGGAACCATGGAAGGGGATCCAGGGAATCAGAGAGACCACCCAGAGTCAAGATGAAGAAAAGGCCTCCCCTTGGATGAGACTAAGGTTTGCTGGACATGAAGGGGTGGACAGATTGTGTGGTTTTCTAATGTCTGTATTCGTGACTAATGATATTTAGTAATTGGGAATCTAGCTTAGTGACTGACTGCTAGATGAGTGATTGATTAAGTTAATGGTTGCCCCATTAGTGGAAGATTGGTATATTGTGAACTGATTGATTGAATCTTTAAGTGAGAAGGGTTTCCCCCTCAGGGAAACCAGATGATTCTTCTTTTGCTCCTTGTTCTAAATATTGTGGCCAGTGTAGTGAAAACTGTGTGGCCATTCTAATGTTAAGCTGTTATGAACACTATATTGTGACTTTCTGTAATAAGAGGTAATATTGAGAATATTATATTGTGAATATTGTACTGAACCTTGATCTGTAATGGAATGAACAGAGCGGTCAATATTGCTGTGTAATCTGAATCTTAAAAGCTGTTCACAGTAGCATTCTTTTGCGAATCTACTGGTGCTTGGCTTTACATTTGTATATCAGTCAAGGCTAAATAGGGAAAGCACCAAATTTTAAAATCAGACCAAAAAGTACCATTTTAGTCTCTGAATAAAAATTTCCAGCAAGATAAAACTACCATCAACTTTGATCTGGACCCTATGGCTTCCATTTAGAATATATATGATTTTTGGAGATCCTAAGCCCTACTCTCCCCTCTTTTGCATGGACTCTTTCCTCCCTCATGACCATCACATGTTCCAGGTTATGTGGTTGACCATAGATACCAAACAACTCACTTCTAAAAGTAGACACTCATGATCACAGCTAGAAACAATGAGTATGTCCCTATATATTTGTCAGTCTTGTACTTAAGAGGATAATTTTCTTTTTGTGGTCTGTACCTGTAATTAATATATGCTGATACTAGCTGATCAGTAATATTTTGTCTAGTATCTTGTGTTGTAGATAGCCAACATCTGTATATGATTAATTGAAATACATTAACAGGCTTTTCCACATATTTATCCTGAGAAAATTACCAAAGAATGACTTGTCAAACTCATTCTAAAGGTAGTTTTTGAAAGATGTAGAACAGTAAAAAAAAAAATCACAGAATTCTGAAAATACTACTTGGAATGGATATCATAGGCTAAATTGATTCATGGGAAACAATGAAAATTTAGTACTTTCCCTATTTAGCCTTGACTTACAGACAAATGATAGTTACTCAAATCCTGTTTCTATCCTCAGGCTTGCGCAAAATGGTTTTGCTTGAGTTTATCCTGAATCATTTTTTTTCAGAATTATTTTCTATCAGAAACTAATCTATAGATTCCACTTAAAAAACAAATGAACATTATTTCACTAGACTCTACTTTGCACTTAGTTTTTAAGTCAAGTATTTTCTTACTGGTAGATTCCCCCGGTTTACATGGCTTTCTCCTTAATGGTCGCCAATACTTCATTTGCATTTTTAAAATTGTTTTTCATTCCTGCCCAGCTGTTAGGACTAATTAGGGGACAATCTTATTTTTTTTCTATTTATTTTCTCTAGTACTTATCTTTTTTCCACTCCAAATGGCTGGAGATGGAAAATTTAGGATGACATGTGGTGATTTCTATCAGTAGTACAATTCTCTGTGATGTCCGTTCCTAAAAGAACTTTTTTTTCCTCTATCCAAATGTCAAAGAAAAGAGGAAATCTCCTCACCTATGAACAGAAAATTAGTAGTTAGCTATTGTTTTCTTTAGTAAATATAATGGTTCCCTTCACAGCCAACAGTTTTGTACCTTGTTTCATATTGAGACTGCCACTTTAAAGAGATTATAGTCACAAAATCTCAGTTCACACTAGATAGTGCTTTGTAAATAGGCCCAGTATTTCTTCAAGGAGAGTCTTTTTAAACACATGGGAAAAAAACTTAAAAGTAGGCAAACAGAAAATTTCATCTAAAAAAAATAGAAAAAAAAGTGTCTTTTCCATGGAGGAATAACTATGCTTTAGCCTAGTAGCCCTCACTGAGTCATATAATGAACAGTGGTTTTTAATTTAGTCCTTCTTAAGTAAAATGAACAAAATATCTTAAAATCTCACTTTTCTTTAAATCATACAGCTAAATAATAAAAATGTGCAAAAGAAGACGTACATAGCAGATTGGATGGGCCAAATGGTCTGATTAATCCAATACTTACGTGGCCACATTTGAATGCCCAGCACAAATATACATAGACACACATATACATGTGGTCATATAAATATTTACACATGCACATAGCATAGTATATACATACATACACACACACATATATTCATATCCACACAAATATGACAATCACCATTTCATAACCCTTAGAGTAGATCTGGAATTGAGAGAATTAAAGAAAAGGTAAACAGGGAGAAGATTAGGGGATCAGCTTTCTCTTGTGACAGTAAAGGTTAGGAAAACCCCACCTGCATCAGGCTAATAAACATTGCTCTCTCCATAATGGCAGTCTATGGTATACATACTTCAGAGAATATTGCAAATTACAAAAAATCTCTCTCTAAATTGCTCTTCATCTGTCATGAAGTGGACATGATTCCTCTTTCCCTTTGGGCTAGCTTACCCCTTTCAAATTCTTAATTGATCATTTATAGTCAGAGACCAGGGATGAGGAACCTGTGGTTTTGAGACTGCATGTAGCTTTCTAAGTCCTCAAGTGGAGCCTTTTGACTCTGAAGTTTGGATTTGGTCAAAGGACCATACTTGAGGACCTAGAGGACAGTATGTGGCTTCAAGGCTGCAGGTTGCCCAAACGTGGCTTAGACAATAATAACTGTCAATGGTCACATTTCTCAATAGTAGTTTCAAAAGCATTGTAATGCAAGAGCACTTTAAAATAAAGCACAGCACATTACAATACGAAGTGAAGGAATGAAACACTTCTATCCACCTACTAATGAGTGTGTTTGAACAGGTAACGTGAGAGAGGCAGGGAGTGCTCCAAGGAAGCAGGAGGAAGATAAGAACTATGCCCTAGATTATATAGTAGTCTCAAGATCTCCTTGATTGGTTCAGCCTGATAAGGTTTCTTCTCCAGTTGACCTTGCTGACTCCTCTAAACATATCTCTTCTTGCTTTGTTAGCACTTTGTTAGCACAGATTTCTCTTTCCCCAATGTATGTTTTAGAAACAGAGAACCATTATGCTTGTGTCAATGTCCCTGTTTGATTTGACAGGACAAGCATGGACACAGACTTAGTCATAATTCCTTCTAGCTTAGAGGCAGCTAGTGGTACAGTGAATAGAGTACTGGATCTGGAATCAAGAAAACCTGAATTCAAATCCTTCCTCAGATATTTATTAGTTATGTGATTTGGGGTTAGTCAATGACCTTTGCTGACTTTACTTTCCTCAGCTGTAAAATTGAGATAATAATCACACTGACCTCACAGGGCTGTCATGAGGATCAACTGAGTTATTTGTAAATAGCACTTAGCAGTGTCTACCACAGAGTAAATGCTATACATAAATGCTTATTCTTTTCTAGTTCCTTTCTTTACTCCATTTATGTCATAATAGTTCTGAGGTTGAAAGTCTTCAAAGACCTAGAATATTCTGGCTAACACAGCTCATGTACCAATATCAAGTCTAGATCAATGAATGTTCTTATCAATAGACTTGGAAGAAGGGAATCTATATGTTTTCATGTTTGCATGTATATATACATGCATACATACAATTAACATATGTATCATGTGCATGTGTACATATACACATATACATACAAAAAACACCAATATTTATTAAAATCTACTATGTATTAAATGTTGTAGATTTTTAAAAAATCCTTCTGTATTTCAAATGCAATACTCATAACAGCTGTTATGAATATGTATACATATTCTCAGAGTTTATTCTCAAAATGTTATAAACCCTCCTCCTCCAAGACAAAACCAAAGTATTTATTTGGAACATTGGTATTAGCAAACCAAAAATCAAGGTTTAGTAAGATACTCACCACCAAAGCAGGGAGCACCAACATGGTAAGCATTCTCTCTGTCAAGACTCTCCACTATCAAGTTTCATGATGTAAGTTCTTCCTTCAGTCTGCTTCTCTCTCAGCCTGTGACTCTCACCACCCACACCTCTTCCTCCAAGCAATACTATAGAGAGATAGATAGAGAGATAGATAGAGAGATAGATAGATAGATAGATAGATAGATAGATAGATAGATAGATGGATGGATGGATAGATAGACAGAAAGACAATTTGGGGTTTGAGATTCTGTCCATTTCTCATGTTCTATTGGCTGTTTGCTAAGGATCCTGGGACAACCAGTTGGGAGATGAAAAAACAAACCTTAAATATGAGGATTGAAAATATACTTTGCACAAAACAATGTGCTGTACACTTTCTAGTTTTCATAGTCCATAATTCTAGGAATGGATTTCAGGATATGCTGTTAGGGATGGGAGAGAAGAGGCGACTTTTTGTATGGTGCTTAACACTAGATAAACAGATAGTAGGTTTTATGGGAACAAGTATTTGGCAAATACTTAATTATTTCTTATATTGCATTAAGAGGTGACTCTTTGGATGTCTTAGCAGTCCTTAAACAGAGACACCTTAAGGGGAAAAACACCAGGGCAATACCATTGCAATATTTTTATTGCCTAACATAATGAATTACCACTAGGTAGAATTAATAAGTAGTTGCTGAATTAATGACTGAATGCAGCGAAAAGGAAAAACCAGTAAAGTCACATATTGACTGTCAAGCTATCAAACTGACCCTTGATATACTGAATTTTTCACCTTCCCACCATGCTACAGATATAGAATGAGTTAACCTTGCTGCCAGATACAAGGTATGTGTAAAAAAAATAATTGGCATGTTTATTTTCATAGTTATCCTTGAAATGTTTCCTACTGTTATGGTTCCACAAAGCTCAGAATAATGAAAGGATGCATGAGAAATATAGAATGAATGTTTTGTGGTAACTAAAGCCAACCAAGCTGTCAGGTGAGGAGGGTTTGAGACAGGAATGAAATGAAAGCCTGCTCCTTCACCGAGACTTCTCTTTACTGAATACAATTTCTCATCCTGCCAACATAACTAACAACTACTATGATTGTTGTTTTAATTTTATAATTATTATCAATTTAAAAATCTTAGTTTTTATCCAGTCCCCCCATCCAGACTTCTCTCCTTCTAAATATAAACATCATAACCTTAGCATTTTCAGCATTCACCACATGTACCTTTTGAAGAAAGAAAACAGTTGATCTGAGTGTTTGCACCGTGTGTTCCCTATCAAATAAACTTCATTGAAGTTTCAAATAAGGCCATGATTTCTGATTCTGTGTTCCTTTACTGTTGGAAAGCAGGAGGGTTGACACTGAAAAAAAGGCAAATCCCCCAGGACCTTTGAGGCAACTCAGAGAGAAACGGCTGCAGAAAGGTCATGAAGAAGGAAAGTATTGCTGGCTTTTTAAAGAGGCTTTGGCTAAGTGTACAATCATTAATAACATCTGTGACTATGTGAGCCAGTGAGTCCTGATCAAATTAGCAGTGCAGGATACAGTTTGATATTCTGAAAGGGCCAAAGAAGATTATTGTTCCAGTGAAAAGAACAGAGTAGGCCTAGCACTTGACCCTCCTGCTTTTGCTCTCTGGGAAAAAGAAAGGGTAAGGGGAAAGAGGCTGGAGCTGGGGAGGGGCTCTCTCCAGGTTCTGAGAGAAGCAGAAGGTCAAACCAGCTAGTCAAATGGTCAGATCCAGTATGTCAAGTCCTCTTGCAGCTGGGACAGGGGGAAGAAATAGTCTAAAGTTATTTATTTTGGAAACCTCCATAGTCAGACAAGAATTCTCCAATCAACAAGCCCTTGGAGAAACAAAAAGCTTTCTTGGCCCTAAAGACATCCACCCTGGTGTGACCTGAAGCACCCCAGTCATACCCTTTAATGCAGTGGTAATTAAAGTCTGTGAAGGAAGCCAAAGGCAATTAGATGTGAGCCAAATTTCCATAGCTGCTATTGCCCATTGGGCTAAGGAACCATAGTCTGTATCTGCATGGGGGAATTTACTCTGAACAACTAGAGTGATGTTTACTTTGTTCCCTATGTGAATAAATGAAAAGATTCAAACAGGCCTCAAGCTCTGACCTAGAAGATGCATCTCACCCTTGCATTGTATTGTGGGTGTTTTTTGAGGGGAGGGTTGTGGGGTTTCTTGACTGTGTGTGTGTGTCTGTGTGTGTGTGTATGTGTGTGTGTGTGTGTGTGTGTGTGTGTAGGGATGGAATATAGGAATACAAGTGTGATCTAATTAGTTCAGGGAACTTCCAGTAAGGAGACTCCCTCTATCAATGTAGATCAGTAACTATTCTGCAAATTCGAGTGTTATAGAGTTGACTAGTGCCCTGAGAGATAAATAACTTGCCCAAGGTTAAACTTTCCAAGTATGGAGCAGAGACAGCATTTGAACAACAATATCCCTGATTCCAAAGCAGGTTTTATCTATATAACAGGCTCCCTCTCTTCAGCATCATCATCATGGACAATTATGTAGGTTTTTTTTTTAACTTTGCAAAGCACTTCACATAAACTGTATCTTTTAAACCTCATGGCAGTCTTTAAAAATCTATGTAGTTTCATGGTAAAGCAGAAAATTATATTCTTACCAATGTTTTTTTAAATTTTTTTTTCCTCATGAGCAAATGCACCCCCATACTAAGAGAGGGAAAGGTGATAACTCAATGCTGCCTGCTTGCTTGAAAGGATTTCCCAACCACGTGGCATCTATTGTCCTCTCTTACATAGTTCTGAATTTTATTCTATCACTGAGCCCTGTTATTGATGTAATATAAGGCACTGAGAGGCCCTGTGACAATAACCCAGCTGGGACTGGACAGCTAATGTAATTCATTGTTTAATTTTTAAAAGGAATCAGGTATATTTGAGTTGGGGTTCAGATTTTTCTTTAACTTAAATTCTGTTATGTCTTTTTATATCAAGTACATAGGCTCATTAATTTTTCCCAGTTTACTCGTAACCATTTTTCCCTTTGTATTCTAATTTATTTTGTATCTTGATGCTACAAGCATTAAGCATCTTACTCTGAATATGTATATATATATATATACATATGTGCATGTGTACATACACACATATTTACATATATACAATACACTTTACACACATACATATGCATGCACACATACTATGTGTATATGTTTTTGCATATATGTGTTTGTGTGTGTGTTCCATGCATTCTAAGGTAATAATAATTTTTTATGTGGTAATTTATAGTTTACAAAGTACTTTTCTGAGAACAACCCTGTGAGGGAGGTAAAGTATAATTGTCCATGTTTTCTCAATTATAGAAAGAGAAATTCCAAGGGATTCAATGCTTTCTTTGCATGGGCATTCAGTTACTTTAGTGAAAATATCACTAGACTTGGAAACATGCCAAAAAAATAAAAATTCCAAATCCCCCACCTCAGAAGCCAATCACTTAACCCCTCTGCCTCAGTTTCCTCCACTGTAAAATGGGGATATTCATGGAACACACCTGAAATGGCTACTCTGATGCTGAAAAGCTATAATGAATAATAAATGCATTGCAAACATTAAAGAGCAATATGAACACTTATTATTTATTAGTATTATTATTGGTGTTGTAGGTATGGAAACCTCATCTTTTTTTTTTTGGTAAATCCAACTTCAGCATTGTTTCCACTGTACCAAGTGGCTCTCTAGATGAATCCCCCAGGAACACAGGTTCATTAATTCTGAATTATTTGTCCCACAAGGAAATATGAACTGCAAATGGGAGCATATCCAAAAGCAGACAGGGTGGAAGAGAGGAAGCAAGGGAAATGATTTAACCAAATAAAAGAATATCAACTCACAGATGTTAAACTAAGAAAAATATTGCAGTACCCAGATTATTGCAACCCATAGATCTTTTTACTTTACATGGCTGGCATTTATGAATCAGATAATACCTACAAACATCAATCCCCAAGGCATCAAACAAACCAAGATTAACATAAAGATCAACTATCTTAAAAGTGCTTTCCCAAAATATTAAAAGGGAAAAAATTAAAAAAAAAACTTTCCATCAACAAAAAAGATGTTGTTCTTTAAAAAATCTGCAGTACATTTCATTGTTTAAAACACTTCTGTTAGTTACAAAAGAGTAAAAAACTCCCCACAGAGAATATTAATGGAGAATAAATTTTTGCTGCAATTTGTAAGATTCTTGTTTCAGAAATCTACATGTCTACACAGCTTTAGTGTTGGGATTTTTATCAATGTATCAATGTATCAATTTTTATCAGTGTATCCAAAGAGCTTGCTATCGAGTAAGTAGCAGATGATATCAAATTTTCATCTCTTTGAAAAACTGAAAGGCCAGTTTTAAGAAGATAGTGTTGAAACCATGTTTGCTAAAGTCACAACAAAGGAATTGTCTTAACTTCTCTGAGGCACACAGTGCTGGGAGTCTCCCTATCATCACTCCAAAAATCATTTGGCATTGAGAACAATAGTTGAGGTCTATGAAACAAATATAAGCAACTATAATCCTTATGAATTTATGTAATTTCATCATCAGAAAGTCAATTGCTATTGTTTTTAGTGGGAGAGACTTGGTAAAGGGTCTGTACACATTCTGACTCACAGGGTTTTGTTTTTGTTTGTTTGTTTTAATCTTTGGAATTTGTCCTTTCTAGAGTGGCCTCACCTTTTGGTTAAAAAATATAAAAGGGGCATATGTGAGAATTTGGGAAGTAGTAGAAAGGAGGAATGTTGAGTGTAATAGTCTCAGGTCTATCTATAGAACAGTGTTCAGGGTGATTGTAAAAATCCAGAAGTTCCTGTTGTATAATTGTGGAAAGTTCCTTTAATTTGAAGATCTGGATCCTACAGAATTTACAAATGAATTCTGATAGAGAACACTTCCTAAACTTCAGACAATTCAAAAGGAAAAAAATGAAATATTAAGGGTTCTTTAAGTATCTTCATGGTTCTCTTTTGCTCTATATATCTGGAGATAATATTCATGGTATCACTATGTTGAACAAACACTACATTGGAGTCAGGTGTCCTGGGTTTGAATTCTTGATCAGTCAAATTTGGTTTTGTCAAATTTTCCTTCTCTGTGAAATGATGAGGGTAGTTTGAGAGAGGTCTAAATAGCATCTGGAATTTCTTCTATCATTAGAACTGTGATCCAATCATCTCTCTCTTCCAGATGTGAAAAAAATCAAACACAGATGACCTGTGTTAAAATATCTTTTTTCTATTCATCAGCTATGTGACATTAGGTGCGTTTTTTAACTTCTTGTCCTCAGGTACCTCATATTCAATATAAGTGTCACAAACCAAATGATCTTTAATGTCCTTTCCAGATCTAAATCAGATATAACCTAAGAGATTTTATAAAACAGAAACAAATAATTCTGTGTGACTTTCTAACTCTCCACTGTTCCAGGATGTCGTAACTTAGAACATCTTCCCACAATTTTGTACTTCTGTTTTAAATACCTAGTAATTTCCCTGTTGTCTCTCCAGAAAAAATGTGAGATCCTGGAGGGTAGGGAAATATTTACTTTTTTGTATCCCTAGAACTTAACACAATTTCCGGCACATAGTAAGTCCTTAGATCCTGTATGGGCCAATCACCAGAAACAATCTCCCATCAAAATGTGGAGTGGTAACAATTACAACAAAAATTCATGGAAAAGCTATATTTTTAAATCAAATAAAAATGGTAGAGGAAAATTAGGTAACTTAATGAGAGGAAAGTAAGAAAAATATATCATTAGAATTTACATCTTAGTAAAAGAGGTAAAGAAAGAATGAAGAAAATAACATAAAAGAAAATTAGGCAACTAGAAAAAGAGGTTCAAAAATTCACATATGAAAATAGTTAAATAAAAACAAAATTGAGCAAATGTACAAAAAAAACCAGAAAATTCATTAAAAATGATTCCTTAACATTTAGAATTGAAAAAGTAGAAACAAATGATGTCATGTGAGTTCAAAAAAACAAACAATAAAACAAAGTCAAAAGTAATAAGGAAAAGGAGAAAATTTGAAATACCTTATTAGAAAAAAAAATTATCCAGAAATAGATCAAGGGTAGATGAGTAAGAAATATTGGATTACCAGAAAGCAATAATAAAAGAAATAGCCTAGATATATTATATTAAGAAATTATTAAGGAAAGCTTTTCTGATATCCTAGAACCAAAGGGTTAAATAGAAATTGAACAACTGGTACTTTTCATTTTGGGATCTCTTTCAGGTACTGAAAGACAATTTCACAAAGAATTCATCGATCACCTCTTCAAAAAGATCCCCAGAAGAAAACTCCTAGAAATGTTATTGCCAGGTCCTAGAATCCCCACACCAAGGAGAAAATATTACAGGTTGCCAAGAAAAAAACCATTTGAATACTGTGG
>CM053596.1:127624763-127640965 GCA_028646575.1 Pseudocheirus occidentalis | reverse complement strand
AGCCACTGAGCCCACAAAATCTGTCTGTCTCTGAAATTCTCCTGCTTATAAACACTGGCCTTCTCCCAAGTCAACATGGTTCAGGGGAGTGTCTCAGCCAATGGCATTCTTCCATGTCAACAGGGAAATTCACACCATTTCAGGGGGGTAGGGGGGAATTCACACCTTTTCACCAAGAGAATTCATACCTTTTTGCCAATGGATAGAGTTCTATATTTGACCCTAGGTTACTAGGATCTACTTAACATCTGATCAAACAAATTAATTACCATTACATAGGCACAAAGCTCTATACATTATACTACAAGTATTATGTAGTATAGTACTGTATGTATGCATAGTGCATATACATGTATGTATGTATGTATATGTACTATGCATACATATAGATATCCATGTGTATACATATATGCAAGTTTATATCTGCATATAATTTGAACATGTTTTATCTATATATTAGATACATATCTGTGCTTATATAAATATGCATATCATATCATGTATATTTTGGATAATGTAATAGAGAATTTGCCTAATATCCGTTTTCAAGTCCTGCCTCTGAGACTATAGGCAAATCATTTGAGCACTAAATGTCCTTAGTAACTCTCTAGGACTATAAGGTAAAGAATATTTACTAGAGGGAGTTCATAGATAGGGTTTCCTACATCAATGAGTTGAGGGGAACACATGAACTACATGCATATCTTAGAGATATCACGAGTTCCAAATCCCTGCAATTAAGTAAATATCACAATAAAGAGTCACACAAACATTTTTTGCTTTCAATGTGGAAGATTGCTAACTTATTAGGATGATGGATGCTGAATATTAGGGTGGTTGTTGCAATTTTTTTAAAAATCAGACAAGAGTGAAGTTTGCCACATCAATTGACTTTTTATTTCATGAAAGATTTCTCTGTATTATGTGGAACTGCTTGATATCATTTTATCCACAGTAGACCTTCTTTCACAATTGGAGTCCTCTGAAGCCCTGCCACTGCCTTATAAACTAAGCTTATGTGATAGTCTTTCAATATTGTTGTGTCTGAGGGAACAGAGAGGCCTGAAGAGAGGGAGGGGGGTCACTACTGGTCAATGGAGCAGTCAGAACACCAACATATATTGATTAAGCTTAGCATTTTATGGGAGTGGTTTGTAGTACCCTATAAGAACTGAATATTAACATCAAAGACAACTGACTGCAGATAAAACTCCAGGTATAATAATGAAAAAGTTTGAAATATTGCAAGAATTACTAAAATGTATCATAGAGAAAAAAATATGAGCATGTGCTATTGGAAAACTGGTGGTGATAGACCTGCCGGATGCAGGGTTAGGACAAACCTTCATTTTCTAAACACAAACAAACAAAATGCAATATTTTCAAAGTGAAATAAAAGAAAGTACAATAAAATGAGCTACCTCTTGATTTATACATATATTTGAGCAGGTCATATGAATTCAGTTAATTAAAATATCTCCCCCATAGAACATCTAGCAAACCCCTTTATATTTTCAGGGAACACTGCTTTGCCTAACATGAATAATTAACATACTGTGGCAAAGCCACTCAGGTATAGCACAAAAGGAAGAAGGGAGAGAAAAAAACAAAAGAAGAATGAAAATGAAGGGAGTAAAAAAGGAGGAGGAGTTATATGAGAGTTAGGTAAGAAGGAAACTCTTGGCTGGTTTATAGGAAATGTAGAAGATTATCTTTCCTCATGCATAAGTTGTTTCCCCATTGACCAAGATCATGATTATGGACCAAGGCTAAGTGAATCAAATACCAACAAATATGCATGCTGCAAAAAAACACTAGGAATGATAATATGGTAATTATTAAAATGATCATCAGATGTGGTGGTACATGTCTTTCTCTCTGTTACCAGGGAAGATGAGTTTGGTAGATCAGTCACTGTAGGAGTTCTAAGCTATAGAAGACTAAATTGATGGGATGTCCACACTAAGTCTGAAACCAATATGCAGAAACCCTCAGAGTAAGGGGTCACTGGGTTACAAAAAAAGGGGTTAACTGGACATAAATAGGAAACAGATATTTTACAGTCTGAAGGACTTCACATTTTGATTGAAGGAAAGAAGGCATAAAGGAGTTTTCATGTTTATATTCAGTTCAAACATCAGCTGACTGAGAATCACAATTCCCCAACAACTAGCATTCTAGAGGCCCCAACACCTTGTACTTAAGTACACTATATATACGTTCTTTACATTTATTCCATTTTGCATGTATATAGTGTCCCCTAGTAGAATATAATTTCTGTTCAGGGATTTTTTCTTTTGTATCCCAAAAAATTATAAATAGACTGCTGATTAAGAGATTTTTTAATTGATTGATGATTGAATAATCTTTTATCCCATATAGTTCTATGGTGTCATAGACTTTGAATGTTGGAAAGTACCTTTTCAGTTATTTAAAATGTCTTTCATTTTGCACATGAGAAAAATGAGTCTCAGAGAATTTTAGTAATTTGTCTACATACCCACATTCTACCAATGGCAAAACCAGAATTGAGAAACTACATAAATATGTTCATGTATTCTCTAAACTCTGTATTTGCCCAAGAACCTATTCAAGTTTTCTATAGACAAGCTGTATAGATTTCTTATCTTTAGGTTGTATGTTCTTCCACTACAAAATATCCTGGGCTTGTGTAGCTCTTCTTCAAGGATGCTATGCTCTAGATTATAGTTTCATATTCCAGAAGCCATCTGGCAACAAAATATCATTCCACAAAGGCTTGAGAGAGAGATTGATGTAGTTTTTTTTTTTTAAGCAGGAGTCTCAACTTTTTGGGAACCTCTGTACATTTGGCATTGTGAAACTAATACATTAGCAGACTACTCAGCTCTTTATCTTTGATGTCTTGTAGATGGATTTGTAATTTGACATTCAAATTGAACTCAAAGACCCATTTGAAATTTGAAGATGCATGGTTAATTTTACATATCTTTAAAGAGAACCTAAGTTTTACTAAGATTCAAATGTTCTACTCTTTTAATGAAACTAAATATTCTACTACAGAGATAGCTGATTCCAATCAATAATGAAAAAGTAGATATTATATGAAATAGTCAATCCACAAAACAGTTTTCAAATAGAAATTAATGTTCATAATATCCAATTCAACACCCTCTAACAACTTTATCCTTCTGGGCACTAAAAACTGGGGAAGATTTAGTCATTTCAGGACAGTGTGAATATACTACACAAAGTGAAAGTTGTCATTTAGTGTTCACAGAATGGATATCTCTTCCAAGGAAGATGCAAGTGTAGGGAAAGAAAAGATGTGAGAACACAAGATGGAAAATGCCAGTCACATCCAGAGAAAGAACTAGGGAGTAATAATGCATAATAAAGCATATTATTTTCTTTACTTTTTTTTCTTTTTCATGTTTTTTTTCCATTTGGTTTAATTTTGCTATTCAACACGAGTAATGTGAAAATATGTTTAATGGTAAAGTATATGTAGAACCCATAGCAGATAGTAGGCAGGCCCTCGTGGGGGAGGGAGAGGGAGAAAATTTAAAACTTATGGAAGTGATTATTAAAAACTAAAAATAAATAAGTTAATTAAGCAAAGAAAAGATGTAAGGGCTATAACTGTCATAATGGACATACTGTGAAAGACTGACTATATTTCCCTCCTTCCTATCCCACCCCCCCATTTGTTCTATTATCTACTATGTCTATGCCCCTGTACAGAAGTGTGTGCTTCTAACAACTTTCCCCACCCAAATTGCCCTCCCCTCCATCATTCACCCTCTCATCTCCATCCCCCATACTCTCCTGTAGGGCAAGATACCCAATTTAGAGTGTATATCATTCTTTCCCTAGGCCAAATTCAATAAGAGTAAGATTAAACCACTCCCTTTTGCCTTCCCATTCTTCCCCTCCATTGTAACAGTTATCCCTTGCCTCTTCTATATGAGATGATTAACCCTATTCTGTCTGTCCCTATCTCCTCTCCTTCTATTCTTGTCCAACCTCTCAATTTCATCTTTTAAAATATCATCCCTTCGCATTCAATTGGTCCTGTGTCATTTGTCTACGTACATATATATATATACACACACTCATATATGTATTCATATGTATATATACCTTCCTATATAGACATGTGTATACATATGGTCCTGTATCATTTGTCTATGTATATATATACACACATTCACATATGTATTATTATGCATATATACCCTCCTATATAAACATGTGTATACATATGTAAACACATTTATATTCACTTCACCTATCCTCATACTGAGAAAAGTTTCATAAGTTGCAATTATCATTTTTTCCATGTTGGCATGTAAATAGTTTGACTTTGATAAGTTCCTTATGATTCCTTTTCCATGTTTACTTTCTCATGTTTCTTGTATTTGAATGTCAAATTTTCTATTCAGCTCTGTTTTTTTTTCAACAACAATGCTTGAAAGTCCTCCAACTCATTGAAAGATCGTATTTTCCCCTGAAACATTATACTAAATTTTGCTGGGTAGGTGCTTCTTAGTTTTAATCATAGCTCCCTTGATCTCTGGAATATCATATTCCAGGCCCTTTTATCCTTTAACATATAAGCTGCTAGATTCTGGGTTATCCTGATTGTGTTTCCACAGTATTCAAATTGTTTCTTCTTGGCAGCCTGTAATATTTTTCTTGATCTGAGAACTTAGGGACCTGGCTATAACATTCCTAGGAGTTTTCCTTTTGGGATCTTTTTAAGAGGTGATTGGTGAGTTCTTTCATGTTCTCTTTTGCCCTCTGATTCCAAAATATCAGGGCAATTTTCCTTGAGAATTTCTTGAAGAATGATTTGTAGGTTATTTTTCTAATTTGTATTTCAGACATTCAAGTGAATTTTAAATTGTCTCTCCTGGATCTATTTTCCAGGTCTGTGATTTTTTCAATGAGATATTGCAAAATGCCTTTTAGTTTTTCATTTGTTTGGATCTGTTTAATAGTATCTTGATTTCTCATAAAGTCATTTGCTTCCATTTGCTTCACTCTTGTTCTGAAGGAATTATTCTCTTCAGTGAGTTTTTGAGATTCTTTTTCTGTCTGGCAATTTTTACTTTTTAAGGCATTCTCCTCATTGGCTTTTTGGGCCTCTTTTGCCATTTGGGTTATTCTATTTTAAGGTGTCATTTTCTTCAGTCAGGTTGCTGAATCTCTTTTCATGTTTTTCTTGCATCATTCTAATTTCTCTTCCCCATTGTTCTCCACTTCTCTTATTTGGCTTTCAAAAACATTCTTAAGCTCCTCTATGGCTTTTAACTAGTTTATATTTTTCTTGAAAGCTTTTGGGGTAGGAGTTCTGACAATGTTTTCTCACTCCTGAACATCTCACCAGTCAGATTGGCTTAGATAACAAAACAGGAAAATGACAAGTGCTGGAGAGGGTGTGGAAAAGTTGGAAATTTAAAGCATTGTTGGTGGAGCTGTGAACTGATACAACCATTCTGGAGAACAATCTGGAACTATGCCCAAAGGACTATAAATAATTGCATTCCCTTTGACCCAGAAATAGCAATTTTGGGGTTGTATCCCAAGGAGATCATAGAAGTGGGAAAAGGACCCATATGTACATAAATATTTATTGCAGCTCTCTTTGTGGTGGCAAAAAACTGGAAATATAGGGAATGCCCATCAATTGGGGAATGGCTGAACTAGTTGTATTATATGAATGTAATGGAATACTATTGTTCTATAAGAAATGGGAAGGAGATGGGCTTCATAATTACCTGGAGAGGCTTATACAAACTGATGCTAAGTGAGAAGAGCAGAACCAGGAAAAAATTGTATACAATCACAGGCTCATCATATGTGTAATGACCAACCTTGATAAACTGGACTCTTCTCAGCAACACAGAGTTAAAAGACAGCTCTACAAGTCTCAGAATGGAAGGAGATGTGCACTCAGAGAAAGATCTAGAAAGACCAGAGTTTAAATGGAGACTGAAGCAACACATGCTAATGTTCTTTACCATGTTTGGTTTTGTTTCTTTTCTTTCCCCCCCGCCCCCCATTATTCATTCTATTGGTTACAATGCTTCTATACAACCAGACTATTGTACAATGTGAAAGTGTTTGCAGATCCCATACATGATTATACGCCACCATGGTGGGGGGGGAGAGGGAAGGGAAGAGAGAAAATTTGAAACTCAAGTGACTGTGTAACTGAATCTTCTAAACTAAAAGTAAATAAACAAGTCAATGAAAAAAATTCACCTCCTCAAGGACTAATTCTAACAGTACCAGGCATGTGTGAACTGTACATCACACTGTCCCAAAGTGCATTTCATGGTTTCAACACCACATCTTCTTATAATGGTTTGTTTTGCACTGCTTAGAGTCAAAAGATGTTCTTGTGTATTTAATTATAAGTATATGAATACAAATACAAATTCTTTTGTTTTATAGTATGTGATTATTCCATAATAGGAATATGCACATCTGATTAAGTTAATTTATGGGAGTGGATTTATACGAGCAGGCAGTCAGGTTTTCTAAGTTACGATCCCTTCCATAAGTAGTTGAAAAAGATTTTTAGCTGGAGGTCTATAGGTGGTAGCAACAAACCTCAGCAATAATGACATGAACTTTAAAGAAAAGAACTAGTTACTGAGCAATGGAGGGAGATGGGAAGACTGAAATTGGCAGATCTAGATGCATACTGACTCCTTCTCATGGCTATTGGGGTAAAGAAGCATAAATATAATAATATAATTGGAGATAGTCATAGGAATTTTGGCATCTAGGAGAAAGTTGGGTTTCAATGAGAATTAGAATGTAAGATAATATAAAGGAAATAAAATAGATTGTGAAATGAAGAGATCTGGGATTATGTTTGAGCTTAATAAGAGAGCAAGATGCTGGAGATTATGGCAGAATCAAGGTAGATCAGAGGAATATAGAAACCAGGAGCTAGGCTCAAGCTGCATAGGGATGAAGGTTTGCAGAAAAGACCACAGAGGAAATAAGACTTTTAATTTAGGCAAATGGGAGTCCTCAATTACATGCATTAGAGCAGTGGAAATTAAAAACAAAAACAAAACAAAACAAAAAATCTGCTACCTCCTGCTTTGGAAATACCCAAATATGGAGAAGTAAAATCAATATTTCCAAATATAATAGTGTACAATTGTTTCTGTAGGTCCTGAATCTGAGATGGAACCCTTTAGTGAATGTGACTTAAGAGCAGAGTATAGAATTGATGAGGTGAATATGATTTTTAACAGGAAATATGTCCAATGTCATCATACTCATCAAGTCCACATTTCTTCCCTGGGTGCACTAATCTCCACTGAGTTCTCTGCCCTGCCTCAGAAAGTTCATTATTTTGAAAACCTCATCACCCTGCAAATTCCTATCATCCTTGGTACTCTATCTCGTCATTACACTATGCCTCTGACTTAAGGATGAAGTCCTGAATACCTAAATCTCCATAATCTCAGCTCAGAACATCTGAACTCCCTCCTGGCTATACTATTTTGGAACATCTCTGGTTGACACCCCTGCTTTCCCCCAATTTTTCAGCTTCCTTTTTGTGTCTTCTCTTTACCCATTAAACTGTAATGTACTTGAAAGCAGAAACTACCTTTCTTTTTCTCATATTTGTATCCACAGCACTTAGCAGAGTTCTGGGCATATAGAAAGAAATTAAAAAAGGTTTATTGACTATGTCTGTGACTATCAACTAACATGTATTGACTATTAACTATATGCTTAGTTTTAACTAGGGAGGCCAAGGGGGTTGTGTGAGATAGTTCTTGCCCTGTTTCTTCTTGGTAAAGGAGAGATGAAGAAGAGCATGATTACTGGCCAGTATTTTTATATTATATTAGTGACCAATTAGTAACTTATTCTGTTATTTATCCTAGATCCTATGTATCCTCAGGTCAAATGGCAGGACAAAAGAAGTGTGCATGAGGATTAGGAAGAGAGTGGGCCTGTGTTCTAATCAAGAAATGAGAAGAATAAGAAGAACTCTAACGAATGCCAAGGACTGAGACATAGTGTCAGACAGCCTGTTCTAGTACAGCTGTAGTATGACAGGGACCCCAGTGACTCAATTTCATAAACATACCTCAGAATTTTATTATCTCCTCCTCTTGGAGTTTCTTGTCTACTACCCCTCTTAAGGTGGTGGTCGCTTCCTACTCAATCAAACAGAAAGAAGATGCAGATTTTAAACTTATGTCACCCCATCCCCAGAAAATCTGAAAATGAATACATTAAACATAAAGCAAGAAATACTTAGAGAAATACTTCTATTAATTCCTGTAGAGAAACTTATCATAAAAGGGGAAGAGATAAAGCTATACAAATGTGAAACCTTCTACTCCATTGCAAGCATATGATGAGCTAAATTTATATCTTTTTTCTACTCCCAGAATAAATTATTTCTTTCACACATTATGCTTAATTACAACTGGATACAATCCAGTTTGAGTTGGGAGGAGTCACTTCCCTAGTCCTAGTGACTGGTAGTAAGGCTAGAACTGGGTATCTCAACTAGGAGCAGGGATGAACATCAAGAGGCTTGAGCCAAGGCCCAGAAACCAAGATTGATTATTGCATTCCAGAGCCATCAGAGGTCCATGAGAAGGCTGGTCTTTGGCTGCCCCTGTGTAATAGGTAACGGAATCCCAGTCTCAGGACCTGAGTTCTCAAAGAAAGCAGACATCTTATTGAGCTTTATTTTAATTTGAAATGGATTGTTTGTTAGATCTTTAAGACTTCTTAGATTTTCTTAGATCTATTTTTCTTTTCTTTATCCTGGATCAGAAGGCACTTCTAGCTTTAAAAAAGAAATTTCCTAGCTTCTAGGGTATTTTTTCATTTTTCATTTTTTTTTAGTTTTTAACATTTACTTTTATAAGATTTTTGAGTTCTAAATTTTCCTTTATTACATCCCCCCAACACAGATGGCATGGAATCTCATATAGGCTATACATATACAATCATAATATAAACATATTTCCACATTAGTCATGTTGTGCAAGAAGAATAAGAACCAAAGGGACAAAGCACGAGAAAAAGAAAACAAAAAATAAAAAATGATGTTTTGATCTGCATTTAGACTCCATAGTTCTTTCTCTGGATGTAGATAGAATTTCCCATCATGAATCTTCTGGAATTTTCTTAGATCATTGTATTGCTGAGAAAATTCTATCATAGTTGATCAATGTACAAAGTTGTTGCTACTGTGTACAATTTTATCCTGGTTCTGCTTATTTCACTCAGCATCAGTTCATATAAGTCATTCCAGGTTTTTCTGAAGTCCACCTGTTCATTTCTTATGAAACAAACTCTGTTACATTCTTATACCACAGCTTTTTCATTCATTCCCCAGTTGATAGGCACACCCTTGATTTCCAATTCTTGGTCACCACAAAAAAACTAATATAAATTTCCCCACATCTTCTTCAACATTAACATTTTCCTTTTTATGTCATATTAAGCTATATGATAGGTGCAAAGTAGTACCTCAGAGTTGTTTTAATTTTCTTTTCTCTAATAACTAGTAATTTAGGGCATTTTTTTCATGTGATTATAGATAACTTTACTTTCCTCTTCTGAAAACTGCCTGTTTTTATGCTTTGACCATTTATCAATTCAAGAATGACTTAAATTATTACAAATTTGACTCAGTTGTCTATATATTTAGAAATGAGGCCTATCAGAGACACTTGCTATAATTCCCTCTACCCACTAGCTTTCTGCTTCCATTTTAATCTTGTTTGCATTGACTTTGTTCAAAAAGGTTTTTTAATAATTTAATTTATTCAAAAATATCCATTTTGTATTTTGTAATATGCTCTACCTCTTGTTTGGTCATAAATTCTCCCCTTCTCTATAGATCTGATAGATAAACTATTCCTTGCTCTCCTGATTTGCTTATGTTATCACCCTTTATGTCTAAGTCATGTACCCATTTTGACCTTATCTTGGTAGGGTGTAAGATGCTGGTCTATACCTAGTTTCTGCCATAATATTTCAAGTTTTCCAAGCAGTTCTTGTCAAATAGCTAGTTCTCATCCCAGAAATTGGAGTCTTTGGGTTTATCAAACAGTAGATAACTATAGTCACTGATGACTGTGTCTTCTATACCTAAACTCTTCCACTGATCCATTATTCTATTTCTTAGCCTGTATCAAGTAGTTTTGATGATTGCTGATTTATAACACAATTGAAAATTTGGTAGGGCTGGATATCCTTCCCTTGCATTCCTTTTCAATAATTCCCTTGATATTCTGGACTTTCTGTTCTTCCAGATAAATTTTGTTATTATTTTTCCAGCTCTATAAAATTGGTATGTCATTGAGTAAGTAAATTAATTTAGGTAGAATTTTCATTTTTATTAAATTATCTTGGTGTACCCATGAGCAGTTTATATATATCCAGTTATTTCAATCTGCCTTTATTTGTACGAACAGCGGGTTTTTTTAAAATTATGTTCATATAGTTCCTGGGTTGGTCTTGGCAGGTAGATTCCTAATATTTTATACTATCTACAATAACTTTAAATTTAAATTTAACCCAAGTTCTTAATTATTTTAAGTGGGTTTTTTGCTTTATTCTCTAGGATTGTCTAAGTATACCATCATATCATCTGCAAATAGCTTTATTTTCTCATTGCTCTATTCAATTCCTTCAATTTCTTTTTCTTTATCCTTGTTACAGCTCACATCTCTACTACAATATTGAGTAACAGTGATAATAATAAACACCCTGGTTTCACCCCCTCTACAGCAATTGTTTTGATAAATCATAGAATTTTAGAGTTTGCAGGGATCTCAGAAAGCAATCATGCCGAAACAGGAATCTTCCCTGATAAAAGGATACCACATGTCCACATTGGAGGCCTAACTATCTATTATTACAGTCCATTAGCTATTTTAACACTTCCAATGGTTAATAATTTCTTCTTTTTATTGATACAAAATTGGCCTCTCTGTATCCAGCCTATGCCTCTCTACCAATTGATTCCAGTGTTCCACTTTGAGATCAATCAGATGTCAAAATCCCGAGAATCTGTGTGGGATAAAAAAAGTAGTGGTGAATTTGGAATCTGTTCTAGACTGCCCCCAGAAGACCTTGCATGTGGTAAAGTCATCCTCCTGATAATCTCACTGGCTCTGGTCACTTGAAGATCTAGTATTCCATTTCTACTACATTAAAAAAAAACTAAACTACTTTTCCCCCAATTCAGGGTCTGCTTTTATTTTTCTTGCTAACAGGTCTCTGTTCACTGCATTCTTTATTCTTAAAGTCCTTCTCTCGTGCCCTGGAAAACCTATCTCTCATTTAGGGCCTTGACAAAGTGTCTTGCAATGAACAGAGGACTAAGAATAAAGAGGCTTTATTCTAGTGATAGTTCTGCTATTTTCTCACTGTGAAACAGCCGGAAACTACTTCCCTCATTCGAGGTTCATTTTCCTAAACCTTACAATAAGAGGGTGATATTTAACACCATTTTCCAGCTCTAGTATTCCATTGTTCCAAGATGTAATTTTGTGTGTGTGTGTGTATGCACTTACGTGCATGTGCATGTGAGTGTGTGTGTGTATGCAAGTCAGTCGATCAGTTAATACACATTTAATAAGGATCTGCTCTATGTCAGGCATTGTGAGAAGTTCTGGGGATACAAAGAAAAGCAGAAGGCAGCCCCTGTCTGCCAGGAACTCAAATCTAATGGGGAAAATGTATAAATAAATATTCATAAATACTTTTCAAAATAATACTAAATAATTAATGGAGAATTAAGAGAAATTAGGAAAGCCTTGCTGTATGTAAAGCTTAAAAAAAAAAGACCAGGGAAACCAGAAAATTACGTGTAGGTGTAAATGGAAACAACCATTACAAATTACCTACTCTTTTTCAGTACCTTCATTTGGGCAATGAATCACCTGCATGTTTAAAAGGTCAACCTACATATTGAGTGTCATTTTGTGTCAATGGAGGAAAGAAATAAAAAATACAGCAGTAATCAAATTAAATATTCTGAGTTCTGCTAATGATATGCCTCTTGTAAGAGTAGAGCCTGGTATTTTAAGCTTCTATATTTTATGCCTAAGGTATAATTGTACGTTGCTTATTTTCAAGTTAAATGAATATATGAGATATTGAGAAGTAGATTCTGAAAGAATAAGGTGATGCTATGTGTGTATTCTATATCTAGAGCTGTACATCAAGTATTTATAATATGTATGAATATGAATGTAAGAAATAGTTTCAAAAAGATCCCTTAAGTCTAGGTATGCCTAATTATGCCATAAATCATAAAAACCATCCACATAAAATCACAAACACATCTTTAAAAAGGCACGAATTTCATCCTCAGTTTAATTTCCTATGTAGTTCTCTAATCTAAATTCAAATCACGTCTGTGGAAAAAGAAATGTAAAATGTATGCTTTCATTCTTCTACAGACAGCCTTCTTCCTGGCATGTAATAAGAGGAGATTACATAAGAATAACATTCTTCTCAAAGAGTTCATGCTCCATCAAACAATCTAAAGTAACTGCTGCATTTTTTTTTGGCCATATTTGCAGTCTATAGTGTTAGTGATAACAATTTTTTCAAGGCTGGCTCTAAGTTTCACCCAGGGATTTGTTCATAACAAGGAAGCACACAATCACTTACTGTTCCTTAAGAGCTGTACTTAATGTCAAAGAAAAAAAAACAGATTCCACCGGAACTAAGTACTCTAGTCCAGTGGTTCTCAATTTCCTAAGGCTGAGAACCTTTAATACTCATATGTGGGCATATCTGCATGTGGGCGGACCTGCCTGGAGACAGAGGAGCAGTGTTTTGGTTCCTAAGACAATTGGAAATATGTGTTTTCTGATGGTCTTAGGTGACCCCTATGACCCCTGCCCCAAAGGGGTTGCAACCCACAGGTTGAGAACCACTGCTCTAGTCTAACATTACCACCTGAGACAGGGTTATAACATCCCTGGGATATTTGAAAGGAGCAAATGGTCCATCTTGGAGACACGAGGAATGGGTCTGACCACATCATTCAAAGCATTCAATAAAACCCAGTGGCTCCCTATTACCTTCAGGATAATATATAAAATTTCCTGTTTTGACTTTTAAAGTCAGTCATAAGATGGAAAGGCATGAAATTTTCTACTCTTCCAACACTTTACTTTCATCCATGTATTCTATGATTTGGTGACTTTGACCTTCTTACTGTTGTTCTTCCTTACATATATTCCATTTTCCCATTCAGCTCATTTTTAGTGGCTATCCCCTGGGACTGGATCTGTTCCCTTCCTTATTTCTAGCTCTGGACTTTCCTGGATTCCTTCTAATCTCAGCTAAAATTCTACCTTCTTCAAGGAGCATTTACCCAGCCTATTTATTGTTAGTACCTTCTACACAAAATCATATCTATTTTGCCTGATATTTTTGTTGTGCGATTGTTACAGTAATGCCTGACTCTTCAGTACCCCATTTAGGATTTTCTTGGCAAAGATACTGGAGTGGTTTGTTATTCCTTTCTTCATTGCACTTTGTAGATAAAGAATTGAGGGAAACATGGTTAAGTATCTTTCCTATGTAACACACGATGTCTGAGGCTGTATTTTAACTCATAAAGATGAATTTTCCTCATTTCAAGCCTGTTCACTGCACCACCTAGCTGCCTCATTTATAAGGAAGGAAGGAAGGAAGGAAGGAAGAAACAAAGGAAGGAAGGAAGGAAGGAAGGAAGGAAGGAAGGAAGGAAAGAAGGATGAAAAGTAAATATATAGATTATAGGTAGATAATAGGTAATCATGGATCATGGTTATACATGTTGTTTAATACTATGTTGCCCATTAGACTATGATCTCCTTAAGTGCTAGGTTTACTTTTGCCTTACTTTGTATCCTCAGAACTTAGAACCATGCCTGGTACACAGTAGGCATTTAATACATCCTTTATGACTTCCCTTTCTTTTATATCACTGTTCCTTGCATGGCATCCCCAGGTGAAAGTCCCAACCTAATTCACTCTTGATTTCCCTTCCTTTTTTTGTAAAGTGCCACTAAACAATTTCTCAAATATCATTAGGATAAAATTCCTATACATGATCTGAACCAGAGTCTAATATGCTATGTATAGTTCTATTGCTCTGAAGAAAGAGCTCATCCTGATTCTCTAGATCCTTGATTTTTATAACAAAGTATGTAATCTAACAGGCACAGTGGGAGTTCTCTAGACTTTCTCTCATATACAGGAAAATAATCCAATAACTGATATGTCTGGTGTCTTCTAAGTTTTATTTTAGTTTCATCAGTGGCATGTATTCAGAGGTAAGTAAAAAGAGCAATAGGAACACTGAAATTTGGTGAGCATACTAAATAGTCATTTCTTGTTTCTACATTCAAGTGTGTATGTAGTAGAGAAACATTTAGGTTTATATATAATAGGACTTCCTTAAGCTCTGATTATATAACTTTCTCTTTAAAAATCTATGCAAATTTAGCTTCTTAATTTGCTCCTTTTATATTTTAAGGAGGAATAGAAATGAAAAGGATACCATAAAAAGCAATGAAGGTTTTTGCCATGCATACATACATATATGCAAACATTTTATCTGTATATGTGTATGTATGTGAATGTATGTATGTATGTATGTATCCATATATGATAAGGTAAAGGAACTCTTTATAATTTCATCAACTGATATGTCATTGAAATTTCTTCAAAAAGTTCAACAGATATTGGGGTCTTAGGAGTCAAATAGAGTGGAATTGCTTTGATTGATAAGGAGGAGATTATTATGAAATCATGATATTATTAAATGACATTTTAAAACTGAAATACAATTCCTGAAAAAGAAAGGATTAATAACATAAAAATAAAACAACTGTAACAGCAAAAAAAAAACAGTGATAAGTAAAAGTAAATAGGAGTTAGAAGTACATGAAATTAGAAACTTTAAAAAACACTAAATAGACGGATTATTTACTAAATAACTGATTATATGTATCCACATATTTGTGTATACACACATATATAATCAATGCAAATCTTTAGATAAAATATTAGTAAACAGGCTATAGCAGCATACCATGAACCTTGTACCTTTTGATCAGGTTAGATTTATAGGAGGAAACCAAAGGTGATTCAATATTCGGGAAACTGTAAATATACTTTACCATGAGGAAAGTAAAAATATTTTGATTATGTCAAAACATAAAAAAAGTTTTGAAAAAATAATACATGTTTTTGATTTTTAAAAAATCTTACAAAACACAAAAATAAATGGAACTTTAAATATGTTAAGTATAATTTATCTAAAATCAAGAGTCTATATTATATGTAATGAGGACAAAATCAAGGCCTTTAAAAAAAGATTCATGGTAAATCAGGGATGTCTATTGTAGCCAGTAATGACACTTATAGTGCTATAAACGTGATTCATTGTAATAAGGTGAAAAAAATATTTACGAGAACAAGAATATCAAAAGATGATAGAAAGTTATCACTTTTTGCAGATACATAATGGTGTACTTAGACAATCCTAATACAGCTAGTAAAATAATAATTTTAAGAAAATTAATTTCAAAACTTAGATACACAAATCAGGAACATTTTTATGATACCAATAAAGCCCAAGAAAAAGAGAACAAAAGAAAAATATTATTTAACATGTAGAATGTATAAAATACTTGGGGTTCTATACACTAAGATACACATAGCAATTGTTTGCTTACAATTACAAAAAATATGGAAATAAAGAATGAGATCTGTAGAATTAAGAAAATATGAATAGGTCAGGAGTAAAGAGAGCCATTGTGATAAAAATAACTAAACTTTAATTTACTTATTCTATGATATTTTGAGTTAAAAACTGATTACCTTATAGACTAGAAAAAATTCATATGGAGGGAAAAAAGATGAAGAATCACAAGAGAAGCAATGAGGGAGAAAAAAGCACACAGAAAGATCTCATAAAATCAGATCACAATTTTTTTTCTTCTTTATATTTTTTTAAATAATTTTTTTTATTTTTTTCTTGTTTACATCATTCATTTTCATGAGATTTTTGAATTACAAATTTTCTCCCCGTCTTTCCCCTGCCCCAACCTTAAAACTGCAATCCCATTGTAAAGCCCCTCCCCTGATCTGCTCTCTGACTTTCTGGTAGGGCAGGGATGGTCTCTGTACCCCAGCCCCTGTAT
>CM053596.1:127595773-127624263 GCA_028646575.1 Pseudocheirus occidentalis | reverse complement strand
CATACCCCCCAACTTGTTCTATTCCCTACTTTGTCACTGTCCCTTTCCAAAATGGGTGCTTTTAACCACCCCCACCAACCTGCCCTCCCCTCCATAATCTCCCCCTCACCTTTCCTTCCCTGCTACTCTCCTGTAGTGTAAGATACCCAATTTAGAGTGCATGTCAATCCAACCCTGAGCCAAATTCAATGAGAGTAAGATTGAGCCATTCCCTTTTGCCTCCCTGTACGTCCCCTCCATTGTAACAGTTATCCCTTGCCTCTTCTACATGAAATAATCCACCCCATTCTGACTCTCCCCATCTCCTTTCATTATATGCCTTTCTCACCTCTCAATTTCATCTTAAATATCATGCCTTCTTATTCAATTGATCCTGTGCCCTCTATATAGACCTGTTCACACACACACATATACACACTCACATATGTATTCATATGCCTATATACCCTCCTAATTAGACATATATATGTATACATACATACTTAAATACATGCGTATGTGTATATATGTGTGTGTATGTGTGTACATACATACATACACATACACACATTTATATTCCCTTCAAATATCCTCATACTGAGAAAAGTTTCATAAGTTACAGTTATTGTTTTTCCATATAGGCATGTAAATAGTTCAACTTTGATAAGTCCATTATGTTTTCTTTTCCCCATTTATCTTCTCATGCTTCTCTTGCTTCTTGTATTTGAATGTCAAATTTTCAACTCAGTTCTGTTTTTTTCATCAAGAATACTTGACAGTCCTCCACTTCATTGAATGACCATATTTTCCCCCCTGAAACAGTATACTCAGTTTTGCTGGGTAAGTGATTCTTGGTTTTAATTGTAGCTCCACTGATCTCCAGAATATCATATTCCAAGCCCTTCAGTCCCTTAATGTAGAAGCTTCTAGATCCTCTGTTATTCTGATTGTGTTTCCATAGTATTCTAATTGTTACTTGTTGGCAGTTTGTAATAATTTCCCCTTTATCTGGGAACTCTGGAACCTGGCTATAACATTCTTAGGACTTTTCTTTTTGGGATCTTTTTCAAGAGGTGATCAGTGAACACTTTAAATTTCTTTTTTAATTGTTTTATTTTTAATATGAATTTTATATAATCTTTACAAAATCAGGTTTATTTGAGATGTCTAATTCCTAACTGGGTTTATTATGAGAAAAATTTTAATTTAAATCTCATTGTACATTCTTAAGAGTCCTTCATGATCTCTTATATATCTGAATTATTTCTCAATAATCAGTGACAATTTTTTAAAAAATATACATACATAAGGGTGGAGACAAGATGGTGGTATAGAAGCAGCAAAACTCCGCAGCTCTAACCATAACCACCTCAAATACCTATAAAATATGACTCTAAACTAATTTTAAAACTTCCAAACTCACAAAGTGGCAGGATGGCAAAGCTCCCAAAGAAGGCAGCGTGGCAGGCAAATGGGAAAGGGTCCATAGCAGAGCCCTGGGAGCCCAGACCAGCACCACATGAACACACAGCTAGAGCACTAGGGCTGCAGAACAAGCTGCACCTGGAGTGCAAATCATTGTCAGCTATATCATTTTCAAGATTTATTAACCCATAAGAAACAAAGACTCGGTGGAACTCAAATAAATTCTGGGGAGAGCATCCGACCAACTGCTCCAGGGCTAGAAGCAGTTGACATAGTGGCACTGCAGCCACCACCACATGGCTTCTTCAGAGCTTGTAGCCTGCAGGTTGCAGGGGAGCCAAGTGATAATTCAGAGGCTAAGTGGTCTTGCCTTGAGCTGCCTGGATCAGCATCACTGTCTTGGGTGGTGGTCCTGAGGTGTGTTTTCAGTGAGCCAAAGCCAGTGGCCTACAGAAGCAGTGGCCTCCTGAAAGCTTTGTCAGCTGCAAAACCCCCAGCAATTAGTGGCAGAACTCTCCCTTCTGAAAGCAGAGTTGTACTGAACCAAAAAGTCAAGAGTAATCGACTGGCAATATGAGCAGGCACAAGAAGCAAAGCAAGCCCAGCAATTCAATGTTAGATTCCTTTTTGGGGGACAAAAAGCATCAAAGCATGGAACAGGAGGAAGACAACAGTCAGAACTCCTGCACCAAAAGCTTCTAAGACAAATGTAGACTGGTTACAAGCGATAGAGCATCTTAAGAAGGATTTCAACAACCAAATGAGAGAAGTAGAGGAAAAATTGGGGAGAGTAATGAGAATGATGCAAGAAAATCATGAAAAGAGAGTCAACAACCCGAGTGAAGAAAATAACACCTTAAAAATATACTAACCCAAGTGACAAAAGAGGCACAAAAAGCCATGAGGAGAATAACACCTTAAAAATATCAGATTTGCTGGAAGGAAAAATAATCTCAAAAGCTTTCTAAAGAGAATAAGGAGTATGGAGGGGAGGGCAGTTTGGGGGGAGGGTTGTTAGAAGCATACACTTCTGTAAAGGGACAGGGACAAAGTAGAGATTAGAATAAAAGGAGGGTGGAATAGGAAGGAGGGCAAATATACAGGTACTGGGGTAGGGAGATCCATCTAGCCCTACTGGAAACTCAGAGGGGTTTGGGGGGAGGATATAGGAGAGAGCTGATAGTGGAGAGGGTGTACAGTAGGATCACTGTTTTGGGGTGGGGTATAGGAGAAAGACAGGGAGAAAATTTGCAAATCAGAACCTCATGGAAATGAATGATGTAAACTAAAAATAAACAAAAATTTTTATTAAAAAATTATATACATACACATATACATATACACATACATGCACATATATAAACACATATGCATACACACTTCTATATATATGTACATATGTAATTATATACCTTAACATTTGACTATAGACAATAGACTATATATTAACTATATGTACATATATATAATATATGCACATATACATTATATGTGTGTGTGTGTGTGTTTGTGTATATACACCCACCCCAGTGGAAAGACGAGCAATTCAATATAGGCTGTACACATGTACTTATGTTGAACATCTCCACAATGGACATATTAAAGACTATTTCCCTCCTTCCTCTTGCACCCCACCCCCTTGTTCCATTCTCTACTTTATCCCTATCCCTTTACAGAAGTCTGTGCTTCTAACAACCCTCACCCACACCCTGCCTTCCCCCTTCATCATCTCCCCTATTGTCCCTATACCCCCACTCTCCTGGAGGGCAAGATACCCAATTTAGAGTGTATGTCATTCGCTTCCTAAGTCAAATTCAGTGAGAGTAAGTTTGGCCCTTATGCCTTCCTGTTCTTCCCCCCATTGTAACAATTATTGCTAGACTCTTCTATATGAGATGATTAACCCTGTTCTGTCTCTGTGTCTTTTCATTCTATTCCTCTCCCACTTCTCAATTTCACCTTTTAAAATTTCATCCCTTCCTATCAAATTGATCCTGTGCCCTCTGTCTATGTCCACATATGTACACACACTAAGATATATATTCATATGCATATATACCCTACTATATCGACATATGTGTATGTATACATATAGATACATTTATATTCCCTTCAACTATCATCATACTGTGAAAATTTTCATGAATTACAATTATTGCTTTTTCATGTTGACATGTAGATAATTCAACTTTGTTAAGTTCCTTATGAATTCTTTTCCATGTTTACCTTCTCGTGCTTCTTGTATTTGAATGTGAAATTATCTGTTCAGATCTGTATTTTTAAGCAAGAATGCTTGAAAGTCCTCCACTTTGTTGAATCACCTGGGCTTAGTCCAGTGGCTAAGACACAGTTTCAGGCCTGGCTGGTTGCTGCTCCCTGGCCTCAGCAATGAGCTCTTCCCTTTTCCTGCCGGGCTGCCTTCAGTGGGAGAGGTATTTTTTACTGTAATTTTGTGCATTCTGGAGATGTGAAATTTGTTTAGAGTCGTATTTTATAGTTATTTGGGGGTTGTTATGGGTGGAGCTGCAGAGTTTTCCCTGCTTCTACACCACCATCTTGACTCCTGCCAAATTCTTTCAATTTCTATGTTGCCCTCTGGTTCTAAAATATCAGTGCAATTTTCCTTGAGAATTTCTTGAAGGATGATTTTAGGTTCTTTTTTTAATCATGGTTTTCAGGTAGTTCAATAATTTTAAAATTGTCTCTCCTGGATCCATTTTCCAGGTGAATGGTTTTTCCAATGAGATATTTCACATTGCCTTCTATTTTTTTTCATTTCTTTTGTTCTGTTTAATAGTATCTTGATTTCTCATAAAGTCATTAACTTCCATTTGTTCCAATCTAATTCTGAAGGAATTATTCTCTTCAGTGATATTTTGAAATTCATTTTCTTCTGGAAATTTCAGGTTATTAAAGCATTCTACTCCTCCTTGGCTTTTTGGGCCTCCTTTACCATTTGAGTTAGTTGTTGACTCTCTTTTCATGGTTTTCTTGCATCATTCTTATTCCTCTTCCCAATTTTTCCCCACTTCCCTTACTTGATTTTCAAAATCCTTCTTGAACTCCTCCATGGCCTGTGAACAGTTTATATTTTTCTTGGAAGCTTTTGCTACAGGAGTTCTTACTGTCTTGTCTTCCTCCCATTCCATTCTTTAATCCTCTTTGTTCCCAAAAAAGAAATCTAAAGTTAGATAGGTGTGCTTGCTTTGCTTCTGTTGCTTGGTCTTCTTGCCAGTCAGTTATTTGACTTTTGAGCTCTTTGACATAGTAGAATTTTGCTTCTAGAGGGAAGAGTTTTGTCCCAAATTGCTGGCATTTTTCCAGCTACCAGAGCTATTAGTAGGGCGCCATCTATATGGCCCCCACCAGGTTTGGCTCACTGGTTACACACCTCAGGACTACCACCCAAGACCAATATCCTGATCCAGGCATGTTAAGCAAGAGCTCTTAACCTCTGAATGGTTGTTTGGCCCCCTTAGGATCTGCAGGCCAGGATCTCTGAAACAGTCGTGTGGAGGTGGCTGCATGGCCACTGCTTCCCACTGTGGGAGCACAGGCTGGACCTCACTCCATCCCCTCCATATCCAGGAGAATTCCACTGACCTTTTACTTTGTTTTTGGCACTTATGGGTTGATAATTCGGGACACCATCATAGCTGTTGGTGATATACTTTCCTGAATACTCTAGCCTTGACTGTTCTGGTCCACCCTGAGGCTAGAACCAAGGGCTCACACAAGGCTGGCCTCTTTTCCCAGCACATTTTAATGAACCCTTCCTATCCACCTGCTGGGCTGCCTTCAGTGGGATATTTGTTTCTCTTTCTCACTTTGTGGGTGCTATAGCTCTAAAATTTGTTTAGAGTAATATTTTATAGGTGTTTGTGGTGGTTAAGGGGGGAACCACAGAATTTTTCTGCTTCTATTGCACCATCTTGACCCTGCCCCTGACTTGTAAATTCTAAAAGTATGGGATGATAATCTTTCACAGAAGACCCGAGTCCAGAATGAATGTATATCATTGAACCACAGTTCAAATAAAATTGACTGTTATGATAGAGACTCCCATAATAAAACCCAACTACTGGAATTTATAACAGTAAAAGAATAAATTCTATGTTATTCATTGGGTGTTAAAACAACAATGAGGAAATATGGATCTGTTTTTTTTCCTTTCTTATGATGTTAAAAGGGAACTTCTCTTTATTTTCTACCCCCAATGGACCATGAGGCATTTTACTATTCAGCATTACAGAAAAGGTAGAGTCAAATATTTTTTTAATGGAGGATTGAGGATGAATGAAGTAGGAAAATAGCCAACAGGACAGAATTTTAAAGAAGAGAAACTGTTCCATAAGTAGCCATGGATAAATCAGGTAACTCAGTTTATGGCTGAGCAAAATGCAATAAAATATTCTGGATACATGTGAAGAAGTAGAGAGAAATATTAGCAGTACTAAATAATTCGTAACTGCCAAGCTGAGGAAGTGCCTACCAGTATGCAGAGTGTGAGGTATATGGTGGCATGTAACTGCACTGGACTTGGTGATCATTGACCACAGTCAACTGATTTCTGGAAAAAAAAGAATATCTAGTAGCCAGCCCTTTAAGTCTGTAAACCTATAACAGTTCAGGCATAACTTCTGTTAGGCTTTTGTTCTGGCTTTTTATTGGGTATTTTTTCCTCCACAGACAACTTTAATGAGAACTGTGGTTCCTGTCCCCTTCACATCCAAGACTGAGGTAATCCTGCCTAGCAACATTTATTTGTTGGCTTTATCTAAAAGCCAAGAATTTGAGGTTTAAATTGCTTTCCCTCTGCCTTCCCTTATAAAGGTTTTTAGCTGTTCTCTGAAGGCATGAAACTCAACTTGATCCAGTCCAAACTTCTTTATTACAACTATGTTTTCCAGGTGGGTTCTATGTCTTGTTAGAGACATGGTGATTATGGGTGTGTTTTTAAAAGGACACTTGTAGAAGTTCAGAAACAGGAACAAAAGCTTTCTGTGTATTTTAATCACTTGTGACATACTTGAAATTTTATCTAAACACAAAAATCAGTCTGTAAATTTAGTTTTGTGGTGTTACAAGGACCACTGAAACTTGAAATCATTAAGATATAAATTCAGATTTAGCAATAAATTACCAGAAATAAAGACAATAATTATTGGTGCTTTCTCTTATCCTGATGGAGAGTGGTTGGGGAACTAATTTCCCATTGCCATCATTCTTAAAAGAAAAAAAAATAGTATCTCATTAATAACATACAATGCTACCATTTTATTTTAAAAGCTTATGGGCATTTTGCCAGAAAGAAACTGTAATTGTCAGAATGATAAAATTGGCACATTCATGTAAAATGATTTATCCTGGGTCAAAGTGGTAGATTAAGGATTTGTTTTTAGAGTTCCTCCTGTCCACTTTTCTTGGTCAAACCTTAGGTGAACTCTCAATGCTATACATGGAAAGGGTGTGGCCAGATGTTCACCATATGTGTTTCCATGATACATGTCCCTTTTAACTGTTTACCTGTTCCATTATCCAAGGAATTCTCTTTGGGGAGATTGAATAATCCACAGTGAGAAATAAAATACATGATAAGAAACATAATCAGGTCTTATTAAATAAGTAGACCTTAAGACTGGCCATTTCTAGTCTTTCACTTGACATGTTTTTGTTTCAATGTTTTAAAATGAGAAATTTTGATAGTCCTTCCTACTGTGATAAAAAAATTGGAAATGCCAAAGTAGATAGTAAGGCAAGTTTTATTATATTTTCTGTCTTTCAAATCCAGATAAAACATATTATCTTGGAATGAACAAGTCCCATTGGTCTGAAGAAAAAAAAAACCTTATGAGCTTCTAGTCATTCAACCAGCAGGGAGACTCATCCATATTACGGCAAAAGGGGGGTTGTCTGGCAAACCATTGCCAATGGGAAACATTTATCAAGTTCATAAAATATTCTCTTTTAACATTTAAATATTACAATTTTTATTTAATGTCCTTCCTTTGCAGGTCTAGTAGCCATCATTTACAAAAGGGAACCATGTTTAGATTTTCCGAGTATGTTTGAATTTCACCCTCTTGAATTTCACCACAGGAAGCAAGCTCAGTCAACACATCTCTTTGCTAACACCTGTGATGGAAGCATAACACAGATCTAAATAAAGTAACATTTGCTTTTGGAATTGACATTTCAACAGAAGGCTAATTCATGAATATGTTAATTAGCTTTCCTTGCCTCAGACATTAGTTGGTATTGAGAGTTTAGCTACAATATCTATATGATTAAAAGAAACTAGAAATGCTGATTGATGTAATTCACTACAACTAGTCAATCTCTTTTATCCAGATCCTTGGATATAACACTTTGCAGGATGTTATAGGTTCATGCCGACTGTTGGGGGCAAAATGGAGGTAATATTCAATCATTTCTATTCCTGTCAATAACACTCACTGTCCAATTTCAACATTGCCATATGCGTATAGGCTTTAATTCCCATATACCCAATAATTTTTATCCTGATTTCCCACATAGACTCTATAAACAACCAGCAACATTGATGAAGCCTTTGGGATTTATTGTATGTTTCCCCTGCAACAAATATGTAAACTGAGTAGTATATATACAGTTGTCCCCATTTTATAAGTGAAGATGTTAAGGTCCAGGAAGATTTGGACATGCCTCATTGTTAAGGGTCAGAATTCAGACTTGCTCTCAGTCCTCTCACTTATAATACAGTGCTCTTTCTATCACTTCAAATTGAAAGCCTGAGAAAAGTTCACTGTCCAAGCAGAAAATACAAAAGAAGGCTTTGATTTGGACAAGAACATGATTAAGAATTAAGACCTCAATACTGATGTTTCCTATTTATAGACACACATTGTGTAATCCTTCTCATTTCTTCAAATCTCCAAGTTCCTCAGCATGTCTGACTTATTTGCCACATACTTTAACTTATTTTGTATTAAGTTTTGGGTCTCATTTGCCATTTTGTGAGATTTTCGACTCAATATATGCCCTTAGTTTTGACATTTGCATATGCAATTTTTTTTAGTTTCCTCCTGGTTTTTGTCTCACTTCTTCAGTCTAATTTTGATCAGACTATGGTTCTTAAAGCCGGGTTATGTGAGTTCTTTATTGACCTGCTACTTCAGCTAGAAGCTGGAATTTAGAAAACTCTCCATGGCAGTCTCTTACCCTAAGTGAGGCTGATGGTACATGTTTTACAAAAATAAAACTCTGTCTTGTGGTCATACTGGAACCAGGGTTTCTAGGAACATCATAAATTCACTAGGTCTTCAATAGAGCAAAAAATGAAACAATCCATGAAAAAACAATTTAATACTTTAATAAAGAAACTCCCTAATGCCAGAGCCAAAAATGTCCTCATCAGAGGATCATTACAGTTTTTAAGGTGAAATTGTATCAATATTTGAATAGATCAGAACTCACACCCACTAGTAGAAAGAACATGGAACAATGCAAGGGCATGACTACTACTTTGATATTCTTATGCTTTACTACTGACCTTTCATAGGTTTCATAGGTCCTTAGCACTTGTGATGACATGTTTAATGGTATACATTTAATTAGTCACAACAAAGATGTCATTGACTCAGTGAAATTTCCCTGCTCTAAAACCAGAAAAGATAGGTCTGGTTTTCTCACCTTTTACCAATGTTAATTTTGTAGAAGTGTTAATTTTGTAGTAGATACAGTCTTCAGCTGAAGGTGCTTAGCCAGGATGATTTTCAGAAAGTAGAAGCATTAGGCTGCTAAATCAATGGTTCTTAATGCCTGAGAATAAAGTTGAAGGTAAATCTGTTTTATCATTATGTTCTTCTGAGCAGACTGTGCTGCTGTGCAAGCAATGACTCCTTTTGTAATAATAAATACTACTATGCACACTATATTGGGCCACAAAGGCAAGAAGCATCTAAGACAAATGACATTCTACCCCATATGGGAAGCAATTTCACATTATGATATACATTCAATTTGATTCGGCAAACAGTTATTGGATAACTAATATTAGCCAGGTACTGTGCTTGGGCCCAAGGATATAAAGATGTCACAGAAACCATAAATCGATAGGTGTAATGCCATACACAAGCAGCTTCCCAAAAGAATGCTACTGTGAACAGCTTTTAAAGTCCTGATTACACAGAATAGTGAACACTCCATTTATTTCATAACAAATCAAGGCAAACATTCACAACAAATCACAATATAATATTCACAACATCACATCTAATGACAGAAAATCACAATACAGTGTTCACAAAGGCTTAATATTAGAATGGCCACATAATTTTCACCAAAGTAGTGACTGTACTAAGAACAAAGAACAAAAGAATAATCATCTTATATGCCTAAGGAGGTTTGTCACCTTGCTTAGTCATTCAGTCATCTCACAGTACAATAGTTAATCTTCCACTCATGGGGCAATCATAGGTAATCAGTCACTTACATAGCAATCAGTTACTAAGTATCATTACTCACTAAATACAATTATTAGAAAATTACACAAACCCCCAAACTCAAGTTTTCTAGTAAACTTCAATTTTATCATTCATTCAAAGAGAGGCCTTTTCTTCATCTTGAATCAGGGTGGTCTCTCAGATTCCCTGGATACCCTTCTATGGTCCCACCTCTCACCTGAATTGAACAAGCAGTCACCTGGATTCAGAACAGACAGCTCCCACGTCCTTATCCAGTCCTAGACAGTTCTTGCTACAAACTGAAGTTCACAGGATCCAGTACATCTCAAACCCTTCACCACTTCTCTTGCCAGGAACTCAATGATCAGTCAATCCACAAGCAAACAAAGTCTTATACTGGTCATACTTCTTCAGTCCTTCAGCAGTTTGGCTGGCCTTAGGACCCAGAAGAAACCTAAGTCTTCCAGGTGGCCTTCTTGGCAGCAAGCCAAGATTTTGGTTTCATAGATAACTCCAACTCAGTTCTCAGTCCAGTAACAGCCCATCTACCAGATGCTAGGACAAGTGTGCTTCCTCCACCAGTAGTAAAAATTCTCTATTCTGACTGCTTCTCTTTTTTGGGTTCTTCTTATACACACACATGTGCATGCACACACACGCGCATGCGCGCACACACACACACACACACACACACACACACACAGACACGCTTCTTGCTTCAGCCAAACCTTTCCTGTTATGTCAGCAACAGGAGAGTTCATAGCTTCTGTTTCTTTCAGAGAGGTGTACTTAGCCCTTGGGCTAAGTACCATCTTACTTGACATAACAAAAGAGAGTCTTCAAATTTAAATTAATTACCATTACAAAAAGGGAGAAGGACATACAAAAAAGGAAAACAGGGAGAGTGAGAGGTCCAGCAATGTGCTACTATAAATATGAGATCACTGTAATTTGAGGCCTTTGGGTAAGACTTCCTAGAATAAATAATAACTGAGTTGGACCTAGAAAGAAGTAGGCATTTCAACAGATGGAGATCATAGTGAGTGATGTGAACAAAGACACAGAGCATCAAGAAGAGGAAGAGATAAGAATGTGAGAGTAAACCAATAAAGCACACAACAACCCTATATTAAGATTTATATGCACTCCAGAACTATTAGATCAGCTTGCAACTCTACCAACAAATGAATTAGTGTTCCATCTTCACCCACATCTTCTCCAACATTTATAATTCTGTCCTTTGTCATGTTACTTTAAATGGAGTTTCTCTCTCTATCTCCTGCAATTGGGCTCTCTTGGTAAGATAGATAGATAGATAGATAGATAGATAGATAGATAGATAGATAGATAGATAGATAGATAGATAGATAGGTAGGTAGATAGATAGATAGATAGATTAGATGGATAGGTGGATGGATGGATCGATGGATGGATGGATAGATAGGTGGATGGATGGATAGATGGATGGATGGATGGATGGATGGATGGATGGATGGATGGATGGATGGATGGATGGATGGATGTAGGCAGCTTTTCCAGGAGACTGTTGATTTCTGTCTTTCAGAAGAAGATATTTGACTTTAGGTTCATAATTGTAGCTATTTAGTGTGAACAATTATTTGATACACAAAGTATAAAATATGCCCTCAAAATAACTTTTTAAACATTTTATTTTTAATTTATGTAATTAAACAAGCATTTCCATTGTGCAATAAAAATATTATCTCACATGAAATTGCAAATTTACTATGCACAGGCATTTGGGAGTGAATAGGAAGCAATGTATTTGATAGCTCCCTATTTTGGAAATTAGTTCCTAGTGTTGCTAAGTTCAGGTATTTTTCAGTTTCTGTATGCTGCTGATCCCTGCCCTTCCATTGTAACTCCAAATGACATTAAGGCCCTAAAAATATTCTCTGTAAGTGTCTTGCCATTTAAGGGAAAAAAATACAAACATTTCCTGTAGATTCACAAAAGCTAAGTTTTCTTCATCTTAGTGTTTTATTTATTCCTTTGATGTGAACTCCAGTAATTTAAACATGGCCACTCTGAATTAGAACCTAAAGAGACAATTTGATTTTCTCAGTTTCTCTTGCTTACCCTTATGATTGCCATGAAATTACATCACACAGCTTATGGGATCAACCAATACCTTTGAATTATTTCTGATATAAATCAAGAGAATGAATGAGTCACAACTTAGTACAAAGATTCACATGTGTCAGAACATCTGTATAAAACAGTAATGCCATCTGACTTAGATTGAAACTTTTGTGTTTACAAAATCCATGAAAGTGAAAACCAATCTTACCTAAATTTTATATGCTCCCCACCCTTATATCTGGCCCAGGGAAAAATGACTGTTTAGTTAAATTGAAGTGCTTCATTGGAGAAATTGCTTTATGTTGCTCATATTTTTTTTCCTAAGTAGAAAACAGGTAATTAAAACATCAATGCAATGGTTAAAACAATGCACTTCCTAAACTTCTACCCTAATTAAAGTTCATTAAATATTAATTCATTAGGTATTGTTACGAGCAATGAATATACTACAAAATCATTGTAATGTAGCCGATCAACCATCAACAGATAAAAGTACTAAAAGTATATTGTGTTCATTATATTGAAACTTTATTATCATAACTTTCTTTATTTTGTCTATAATAATTATTATTACCTAATATTTTAAGTTAAATTTTATAGCAAACATGAAAATATATTTCAATTTTGTTGTCCAATGGCACCCTTAAATCTTGGAAAGGATTTATGAACAAAAATGCCTTTTCTTTTTAGACATTGTTTTCATTAACTTTTTTAGGAGTAGGCTTAATGCATTATATCTAAATATTATATCATTTAAAAGGGGACCATCTTCTTAAACCAATGAAATATCTAATGACTATTATTATCAGAACTCTTTTTAGAAACCAAAATTAATTTGTTAAATAAAATTTTACTGTCAGCTCAGGATGAGGAATAGCATAGTCATTTGTCTGAAGGGCAAAGAATTTCACTATGAGATAGTCACAGTATGGTCACAATAACAGTCACATTGATCACTTTGTAGAGCCTGTATTCACACACACACACACACACACACACACACACACACACACAAGAGATTTCACGTTCAAGTTTGAATTAGTTCTTTGTGGTCTGTTGGGGCTCTTGTTGGTAATGGGTTGAACTGGTCCTCAGCTAACAGGAGTGCACGTGATCACCTGGGGGCAGAATGTGAGGGCTGCACCTGTTTGCAATAAGCAGGATAATCTCTCCACCTTTGGGGTGATTCACATTGGCTCGCTGTGGGGGCATGGCCAGGGGAGGGGCCCTAAGGGGCCCTGGAGAAAGGACTTAAACACAGGCTACCCGGAGGCAGAGGGAGTTCCAGCCACGCCAGGCTTAGAGAATGTAGCTAGAAGCAAGTCCTGTGTCCTGAGTTTTCTGTGCAGCTGTTTCTCCCGGAGTAAGCGGGAGCCAGGAATGCCTGAAGACTGTTGAGGAAGGGTATAGGGGAGACCTATACATCCTGACCCAAAAACCATAACAGTGGTCAATACTCTGCATTATTGTTTTAAGAAAGGAAGGTGAATGAAACCCCAGAACAAGAAGAGGGAACAATAAGAGTAAAAGATAATTAGTAGGCCATAAAAAACCTATAGGGCAGGAGGGGCAGTAGTTGGTGTAGTGGATAGAGTACTGGTCCTGGAGTCAGGAGGACCTGAGTTCAAACTTGATCTTAGACATTTACTAGCCATGTAACCCTGGAGGAGTCACCTAACCCCAATCGCCTCCCCGCAAAAAGAGAAAAGAAATAATTAATAATGCCTATAGGCAAATTATAATTCAGTGCTATCTTACGAACTCTTAGAATTTTCACCTTTCTTGCCTTACCAAACCCATTTAATGTATGGTTCTGTCTATCCATCTGTGCAATTCAATGAACTCAACATGTTAAACTATTTCTGTATACTAGACTGAGCCAGGTTCCAGAGATAGAAAGACATTTCTTTAAAATATTGCTAACAAGGAGCATATATTTTAGTACAGAAGATGAGTTATAGGTAGAGAAAAGTATAATACAAAGTAATTTCAGGAAAGAGAGAATTAATAAAAGGCTTATTAATCGCAATGTCCAGAATATTTGAGTTGACCCCCTAGCAGAGTTGGGATTCATAAGAAAAAGAGGTGAACATAGGAGTATAATCCAGAAATCTGTGACTACCTCTGACAATTATTTGAGAAAGGAGATAAAATTTGGAGTTTCTGGAACTGTTATTACACAATGATGGTGGAGATTCTGTATTTAGGAGAATAATGTAAAATATCTAGAAAAGTTCATGGGTATCAGAGTGTGGTGAGGCTTAAATAATGGTATAAAGAGTTTGTTTTTTCAAATGGCAGATGCAAACTATGATATGGGGTCAACCTGTGTCAAGATTTTTTTTAAATTATGAAGGGTGGTAAGAGAAAGAAAGAAATAGAAAATGAGGAAATAGATTAGGAAGCTTCCTCAAATGTGCTTGAAAGATCTCATAAAGCCTAGAAGCATTATGGGTAAAGATAAGGAATGAGATGAATTGTGTTGCTGAGATAGAATCAAGAAAGTTAGGAAATGAATGGAAATGGAAATCTAGTGAACAAAAAAGTATGAAATGTTCCCCCAAAGTTGTGAACCTGGGTGATGGGAAAGATGATTATGATGTCTTTAAAGAAACATTGAGGTTAGGAATAGGAGTATATTTGGGAGAAAATTATGAGTATTCTTTTAAACATTTTGGGTATTATTTGATTTCTCCAGTCTTTCCACATAATAATTAGTAGGTTCTGTGATAAAAGAATACAGCTGAACTTATTCCAAATTGAAACACATGGAATTAAAACCTATGTGCTCCAAATTTGGGATATCTCTGTTAAGAGAGGGTGATACAGTTAGTCAAAAATAATCTATAGAGCTGTATCTTGACTGAAATAAGACTGAAAATAACCCTGTTTTCCTTGTTAAGTAACAATTTGATAACTTAGTCTTCTCCATGTCCATTAAAACATGTCTTTCTTATATTATTATATTACAGAAAACATATGCAAAGGGATAGTAATTTTGCAGAAATGAGAGTCATTTGGATCATTAACAATTACCTTCCTGAGGTCTTTTTGTTGTGGGAATGAATTGGAAACTGAGGGGATGCCATCAAATGGGGAATGGTTGAACAAGTTGTTGTATATGAATGTAATATAATACTATTGTGGTAGAAGAAAACATGAGTAGACCTGGAAAGACTTGCATGAACTGATATTGAGAGAAGTGAGTAGAACCATGAGAACAATGTACACACATTGCAAAATTCTGCTATGACTAACTCTGCTAGACTTATTTCTTCTCTGCAATACAATGATCCAAGAAAATGTCAAAAGTCTCATGACTGAAAATGCTATCCACATCTAAAGAAAGAGGTACGGAGTCTTACTGGAGATTGAGTACATACTATTTTTTACTTTTGGGGGTACTTTTGATTTTTTTTCTTTTCATGATTTCTCCCTTTTCTACTGATTTTTTCATGTCATTTCTAATGTGGAGGTTGTTTAGCATGATTACACATGCATGATCTATATAAGATCACTTGCTGTTTTAGGGGAGGGGAAAGAGGCAGGAAAAAGGATTTGGAACCAAAATCTTATGAAAAATTAACACTGATAACTCTTTGCACATGGTTGAAGAAGGCAAAATACTATTTACAGAAAGAAAATTGAGGAAAGAAAAAAATACCTGCCTGATACATTGTTATCAGAAGTCTCTCCATCTTTCTTTCTTCTGAGCCTCTGAGACCTTAGAGTATGAATTTCTTCTCCCATTATGAGACTGCTGCTCAATTTGTTTTTTAGATATAACACTCCCATGTACCACTGTGCTTTCTCTTTAAAATATGTTAATCAGTGATCAATCAAATGACACCTATTTTCACGAGTCTCAGGAGAGGATGTTAGCTGTGGTAGAATGAGTTCAAGAAAAATAAAACAGTCTTTCCTAACAGGCAAGTATGGTCTGGAAATGAGAATTTCACCCAAGAAGATCAACTCAAATTCAGTAGCTTCTTTATCATGACTAATTTTAACAATGAAAAACTGAGAAAAAGAAGAGAATCTAGCATACAATTCAAGGTTAAAGACTAATATTGTTTGATGGAAAAGGCACTTCTTGATCATAATCTGGACTATTAAACATAATCTTTCTCTTTGTCTGAATTAAAAAAAACATAATTATGTAAACGAAGCCTATAACTCATGGGCATGTGCTTTGACTATCAGAAAACTCCATACAGAAATGTATAGACATGCTTTATGAGTATTGATACCCTGAAATAACTGGAATGATGCTTGACATTACCCAAGCAAGTCCTGGGACTAGGCCAAACCACAAAGATTGACTATATAAAAGGGATATTAGAAATAATAAGAGAATATGACTATTTTCTCCCCTCCTTTACTATATTTGTTTTCCCTCATCATTCCACACTTACACCTCCCCACACTGTAAAGCAAAGCACACACAGCTTTCTAACAGATTGCTGCTGTGAATAGCTTTAAGGTTCTGATTACATATTATAGGGAACCACCTATTTATTTAGCAGTAAATTAAGGCAAAACATTCACAGAAATCAAAGTACAGCATTCACAATGTTGTGACATAAATGATCACTAACATGGCCACAGCATTTTCACCAAAGTGGCCACATAGTTTTAAACTTAAACTAAGTACAATCATTTAGCAACTCAATCATATAGTAAATCTTTAATTCAATCATCCTTAAGGAGGCAAACCTCCTTAAGGGACACAAAATACAAAGGTCAAAGTTCTCCATCCCTAGGTTAAAATAAATCATAATCTTCTCAGTCAACATCAGATACCCAAGAAGAGATATCTTGACTGGAGACATCTTGACTGGAGGCTGGCTCTCAGCTTCCATGGTTCCTTTTCCTTGGTCCCAGCTCCTGCTTGAATCTACACAACTGTCACCTGGGTTCAAAGTCAGGGATCTCCCAGTTCCTTGTCCAGCTCCTTGCCCAGTTCCCATTCCATATTGAAGCTCACAATGTCCAGTCCACCTCAAGTCCTGCACAGTTTCTGTTTCTGGGAAGATGAAGTTCAGCAGAGTCAAAACAGCATTCATACACATTGCCGGCACCATCATCAATTCACTATCTGCTTATGAAATCAACAGGGACCCACAAACAAGGTATAGGAAGTCAAGACAAATCATCAACATAGAAATAAACACAGACCCACAAACAAGGTCTAAGAACTCAGCACAAATCATCTGTATAGTCCCAGGACCTCCAAATCATTCTTCCATGACTTCTGTAAACAGACAACCAGAAAATCCTCTTTCAGGGCTTCCAGTAAGATCCCAGGGTTTCTGTAGAAAGTATCACAAACAAACATCAACGTGGACAGAACAAACATAAAGTGCCAGGATGCCACAAGTTTTCTCCTTTTCCACCACAAGAGCTACCTTCTCAGTTCTGCTTGCTCCAGCCTGGGCCTCTGCTTATATATGGTCATTAGCTACTCCCCTTCCTGTTGCAGGATTTCACAATTTCTAGGGTTCACAAATTGTGGGATTCACAAGTTCTCGGTATTAATCCTTGATACAATCATGAACTGAAACAAGATGTTAAGTACTTCTACGTTAATCAAAAAGCTGAAAAAAGGTATTATCTCAATAGCTGAAACAAGGTGTGAATGGCTTCTTTATTTGCCATTACACACAGAAACACACACACAGACACACACACACACACATTATCCCTCACCCATCTTTGGAGATTGTCTCAAAGGTAGCGAAATTGAAATTAAATTGTTTTTAGTGGAGTAATTTTATGTAGTTATCTATTTTTCCAAATCTCCTACTTGTAGCTATCTGATGCCCTATCCCTTATCTTCATGGGATATTTGTGTTGTAGGGTCCTGCTGGTGAATAAGAATTCAAACACAAGATATTCAAACACAGAATTCAAACACAACACAAATACATCTCTGTTGCTGGGGGAATATAAGTTCCTTGTGGATATCACATGAAAGGCTCCTTATGGTAGGCTTGGTTGTCCAGCCATCATGTTATAGTCTATGGGGCCAATTACTAGGGGGTGATCAAAAATAAAGCCTGGAGTACATGCTAATATCTGAGACTATAGTTTACCAATATCATAGGTTATCAAGATAGTTGGAGAAATATGAAATTTAATTATTGCTTCTTAATACTAGAATACAGAGAGGGAGAATTTCTTATATCTTTCTATGCTAGTCAGATAATTCTTTCCCTCACCACATGATTCCCTTATTGAATAAGTCACAGAAGAGTTCATCTATGCCTTTGCATGTAATCTTATCAGTAGAATGATGGACCAAAAGAGACTTCTATGGAAAGTGTAAGTTTTATATGAAAATCTCTATTCCAAATGTCAACATAATTGTAGATGACAGCCAATGGGTCTTAAAACTAAGAGGAGATTTTTCTGATTGGGTTATAGATAATCTGGAGGGTTAATCATTTTATTCTTGCTTTAGGAACCATTATTAAAATGAAAAGACATTTTAAACAAATGCATTTATTAAAAAGACAATGACATTTCCAGAAGTGAAGACAAGATGGAGAAAAGGAAGCAATGGAGTTGGAGGTAACTGTATTATCAGCAGCAGCAGCTTCGGGAACCCTCAGCCTACTGACTGGTGGTTGGAAGAATAAGGGTGTTGGAAAACCGTTTATAGGAAGATTGCAAAGGATCCTCTGATAGCATTGGGTAAAGGATACTGTTACACTGCCCATACACAGCCACTAGTGGCAGGCCCAGGACAAAAGGAACCATAGCACTTTTGACCATGGAGGAGCCAAGTTCATAGTCCTGGTTCCAGGTAGGAGAGGAGATTATGTTGTCACTTACAGGGAAATATGTACCTGGTCACCTGAATTCTAAGACAAAAGGAAACACTAGCAATTGCAGCTTCAGAAGGCACCAAAATATTAATATCAACTTAAAAACTGAATTGGCCAAAGGATGAAAGAGAAGCAAAAATTAACTGAAGTAAAAAAATCTCCTCAGAAAGTACAATTGCTCAGACTGAAATAGAGGTCAAAAATCTCATGAAGAAAATTTCTCAAAAATTAGAATTATATAAGTGGAAACTAATGATTCCAAGGGACATCAAGAAATAATAAAACAAAATTAAAATAATCTTTAAAAAATAATATGTGACATATTTCATTTGAAAATTGACCTGGAAAAAAGATAATTTAAAAATTAATTAACTACAAGCAATATATGATAAACAAGTACCTAGACATGTTCCAATAAATTGTTAAGGAAAACTGCTCTGATATCCTAGAAGCAAAAGCTAAAATAGAAATTGAAAGAATTCACTTATTCCTAAAAGAGATTTCAAAATTAAAATCCCCAGGAATATTTATCCACATTCCTGAACCCCCAGGTCAAGGAAAAAACATTTCAAGCATCCAAAAAGAAAAAAAAATATTATGAAGACATAGGATGGCAGAAGGCCTATAACCTCCCATAATACAGGATTGGAAGACTTGTTATATGATATTCTGAAAAGCAAAGGAGATAGGATTACAACTAAGAATAACCTATGCAGTAAAACTGAGTGTAATGCTTCAGGGGAAAATAGATATTTAATAAAACAGAAGACTCTTAAGTATTTCTAATGAAAAGACCAGAGCTGAATAGGAAATTTGACTTTCAAATACAAGACTCAAAGGAAGTATACAACTGTAAGCATGAAAGAGAAATTGCAAAGTAATCAATAAGGTTAAAATGCTTCATTCACATGATGATAATCAGAACTTCTAAGAATTTTATCATCAAATAGGGTAATTAGAAGGAATATACATTTAGACAGATGGCATGTATATGAGTTGACTATTATAAGATATTTTTTAAAAACATAAAATTAAAGGGTGAGAAAGAGAAATATACTGGGAACAGGGGGGTAGAAAGGTAGAGTAGGTAAATTTATCTGACATAAAAGATGAGCAAAAGACAGAGCTTTTACAGAGGGGAGAAAATGGAGGGGTAGTGGGATATAGTTAAACCTTACTCTCATCAGGAGTGGCTCAAGAAGGAAATAGTATAAACACTCAATAGGGTAGAGAAATCTATATTCCTCCACAGTGAAATGAGAGGGAAAGGAGGAAGAGAATGGGAGATGGATAGAGGGAAACAAGGACAGATAAAGGGAGTGGTCAGAAGGAAAACAGACTTTTGAGGATGTTCAGGGTAAACAGAGAGAAGAAAAAGAAATGGAGGCCCATAACTACAAACATAAAGGGAATAAAGTCATCCATAAAACAGAAGTGGGTAGAAAAAAATGGATTAAAACCAGATACAGGAATATGCTGTTTGCAAGAAACCCATTTGAAACAAAGAGACACATAGTGTGAAAATAAGGGACTCAATCAGAATTTATTTGGCTGAGGTTAGGAAAAAGAAAAAAAAACATAGGGTTGGCAAAAATGACCACAGAAAAAGCAAAACCAAAAATCATGCCATTAAAAGAGATAAGCTTCCAAAGTTGTTTTTACATTGTTACCATTACTATATAAATTGTTTTCCTGGTTTTGTTCATTTCATTCTTTGCCATTCTTTATTTTAAAAAAAGTCATTGAAATTATTCATTTTAATAATATGGCTAGATGCGCTCATTTCACTTTGCATCAATTCATAGAAATCTTTGAATGTCTCCTTTAAGTAATCTAGTTCCTGTATGCCCAAAGGGATATAAATAATTGCATACCCTTTGACCCAGTAATACCACTTTTGGGGTTGTATCCCAAAGAGATCATAGAAATGGTAAAAGGACCCATATGTACAAAAATATTTATTATAGTTCTCTTTGTGGTGGCAAAATACTGGAAATTTAGGGGATGCCCATCAATTAGGGAATAGCTGAACAAGTTGTGATATATGAATATAATGGAATACTGTTGTGTTTTAGAAATGGGAAGGAGATGGACTTCATAATTACCTGGAGAGGCTTATATGAATTGATGCTAAGTGAGAAAAGTAGAACCAGGAAAAATTTGTACACAGTCATAGATACAACATATGTGTGATGAACAACCTTGACAAACTGGACTCTTCTCAGCAATAAAAAAGATAAGCTTGGAAACTATATTTTGCTAAAAGTTATACTAGAAAATGAAGTAGTATCAGTACTAAACATATTTGCCCCCAAATGGCATAGTATTCAAATTCTTAAAGGAAAAAGTTAAATAGGTTCCAAGAAGAAATAGAAAGTAAAACTATACTACTGGGAGAGATCAAGTTTCCCCCTGAGGAACTAGATAAATATAGCTATAAATAATTTTTTTAAAAAAGGAGTTAAGGGGATGATAGAATTTTAGAAAAGTTAGAAATGATAGATATCTGGAGAAAATTGATGTATTTTTAAATGTGTACCTTTGTCTCAGCTATGCATGGCACCTTTAAAAATTTGACCATACTTTAGGGCACAAGAATCTTACAACCAAATGCAGAAAAGGAAAGATACTAAATGCATCCCTTTAAGACCATAATGGAATACAAATTACATTCACTGGAGTTTCATGGAAGATAGATTGAAACTTAATCGAAAATTAAATAATCTTATTCTTAAGAATGAGAGGATAAAAAGCAAAACAAATCACAGAAATGATAAATAATTTCATTAAAGAGAGTGGCAACAATGAAACAATATACCAAAATTTATGGGATAGAACCAAAGCAATACTAAAGGGAAAATTTATATATCTAAATGCTTATATCAATAAAACAAAATTTTAAAAAGTAGATGAATATATTGAGCACACACCTAGAATAAAAACTAGAAAGAGAACAAATTAAAATCTCTGGTTAAATAGCAAAAGACAGAAAATTAAAGGTGAAATTCATAAAACTGAAAGTAGAAAAACCATTGAAATAATAAATTAAACTAGGAGCTGATTCTATTAAAATACATAAACTGTTATTTAATTTGATTTGAACAAAAAAGGAAGAAGAAATCCACATTACCATATAAGAATGAATGGGGTGAATTCACACCAATGTAGAGAGAATTCAAGAGTCATTTTGCTAAATTATATGCCAATAAATACAGCAATCTGAATGAAATGCATAATATTTACAAAACAAAAAGTCACCAAAAATAATACAGGAGCAAATAAAATATTTAAAGTGATCTCTTTTAAAAAATGGGGGAGGTATGAGAGTCGATATGGCAGAGTGAAAGGAACTAACCTGAACGCCTTTGTGAATTCTTTCCGGAACCTTTAAAAATTGAATCTGATCAGATTTTAGAGTGACAGAATCCATTGGGAGACAGAGAGAGGATGGAAGATTCCCAGTAGAGGCAAGAGCACATGAACAACTGAACAGGGGGAGCACAGAGCACACAGGGACTGTACTACTGCAGACCTGAGACCAGGCCAGAGTGGAGTAACAATGAGCCCCAGCCAGTAGATTGACCCACCACAAGGGCAATTCTCAGACCTCAACAAGGTGTAATAGAGGTTCTGTTGGAGCTGGGTGAGAGACAAACACAGGGTACACAGTAGCAACAGCAACTTCCCCTGGGACTGCCACCCAAACTACAAGGGTGTTTAAAAATCACCTAATTGAACTTCCAGGAGCCAACATGGTGGAGTAAGCCCTAGCTGCTCTCATCCCCCTCTCTGACACTGAAAACCCAAAGATTTTTGTCCCAGTGTTAAATCCTGAAATAGTGGAAGCAGTGGCACCTTTCGAGCCCTAAGGGAAGGGTGTGACTGAGGCTGTGTGGAGCCTAAAGTGAAATCCAGGAAGTGTACCAACAAGTCCCATCTCAGCCGACCAGCAGGAGATCCCTAAACCCACCAACAAGCACTAACACTAAAAGCTCAGGTGTGCCTTAACACAATCAAGGAAATCTGTAGACACCAGTGCTGCAGGCCACCATTTTCTGAGCCTGCCTGAGCTCTAGCCCAGGGCCATTGAGCCAGAAAACTAAAGTGGCCAGACCACCCCTCCCCTACACTTTACTCTGTGAATCTCAGGGTAACCTAGGGGGAACACTGGAAGTCCCTGACTTGGCCTCAGTTTAGACACCCAGAGACTATAGCACACAAAGTCAACAATCAGGTCCCTAGCTCCCAGCTTGCGAAGTGTGGGTCGGAACCTTCTGCATCCCAGAAGCAGAAGTCCCCTTTAAAAGCAAAGGAATGGGCAATCACAATGGCCTGAAACAAATGGTTAAAGCAAAACCAAAGATAATTCAATCCTATTATTGTGAACACTTCCAGAAGGGGACACCATTGACTCTATACTGACACTTGAGACTACAGAAGGAAAAATGTATTGATCTCAATCCCAGAAAGCATTCTTGGAAGAGCTCAAGCAGTATTTTAAAAGCCAAATTGAAGAGGTAGAAGATAAATTGACCATTTATTTTAAAATTATATTGGCCAAAATGGAAAAAAAATCTCACCAAAGACAGCACGTCCTTAAAAAGTAAAATATGTGAACTGGGAAAGGAGGTTCAATATCTAACTGGAGAAAATACCTACATAAAAAAGAAATCTGAACATATGGAAAAGGAGCTTCAAAAACTGAGGAAAATAATTCACTAAAATTTAGAATCAGTGAAATTGAAACTAATGACTCTATTACACATCAAGAATCAGTAAAAAAAAAAAACCTAAAGATGGAAAAAATTAGAAGGAAATGTGAAATATTTCATTGGAAAAACAAGTGACTTGTAGAACAGATCCAGGAGAGATAATTTAAGTATTATTGGTCTACTGGAAAGCCATGATTGGAAAAAAAAACCAACCTGGACAATTTCCTCCAAGACATTATCAAAGAAAGCTGTCCTGAGGTCCTAGAATCAGAGGGTAGAATATTTATCAAAAGTGTCCACCATACAGCCCCTGAAAGAGATCCAAATTTGAAAATTCCAAGAAATATAGCCAAATTCCATAATTGTAAGGTCAAGGAGAAAATACCACAATGAGCAAGAAACAATTCCAATTTGAATTACAGTCAGAGTCACAGAGGACATGGCAGCTACTATATCCTATATCCTGTTAAATGGCAACACTGAGAATGCAGCAATATCATTACTAAACATATATGTACCAAGCAGTATAGCATCCAAATTCCTAGAGAATAATGTAATGGAATTAGAGGAAGAAATAAATAGCAAAATTAAACTAGTGGGGACCCTCAATCATCCCCTCTCTGAACTCGATAAATCTAACCTCAGAATAAATAAGAAAGAAGCTAAGGTGGTGAGTAGAATTCTAGAGAAGGTAGATATGATAAACCCCTGGAGAAAATTGAATGGGAATAATATAATAAGGAATATAACTTCTTTTCAGTAATACATGGCAAATACGCAAAACCTGACCATGTAATAGGGCATAACAAATTCACATTTTAATGCAGAAAGGTAGAAATACTAAATGCATCCTTCTCAGATCATGATACAATAAAGAATACATGTAATAAAGGGCCATGGAAAGACAGACTAAAAACTAATTGGAAATTAAATAATTTAATCCTAAAGAATGAGTGGGTCAAACAAGAAATTATAGAAACATTCAGTAATTTCATTCAAGAGAATGACAATAATGAGACAACATACCAAAACTTGTGGGATGCAGCGTAAGCAGTTCTTAGGGAAAATTTTATATTTCTGAATGTATACATAAATAAAATAGAGAAAATTGAAGTCAATAAATTGGGCATGCAACTGAAAGATCTAGAAAAAGAACAAATTGAAAATCCCCAATTAAATACTAAATTAAAAATACTGGAAATTAAAGGATAAATTAATAAAATTGAAAGTAAGGAAACTATTAAATTAATAAATAGAGCTAAGAGCTGGTTTTATGAAAAAATGATAAAATTTATAGACTTTAAGTCAGTATGATAAAAAAAGAAAGAAGAAACCAAATTACAAGTATGAAAAAAGGAAAAGGGTGAATCTACCTCCAATGAAGAGGAAATTAAAACAATAATTAGGAAATATTTTGTCCAATTGTATGCATATTAATTTGACAATCTTAGTGAAGTGGATGAATATTTACAAAATATAAGTTGGCCAGATTATTGGAAGAGGAAGTAAATTACTTAAATAAACTCATCTCAGAAAAAAAGAAATTGAACAAGCCATCAATGAACTCCCTAGAAAAAAATCTCCAGGGCCAGATGAATTTACTAGTGAATTCTATCAAGCATTTAATAACATTTGATTCCCATATTTACAAAGTATTTAGTAAAATTGGAGGAGTACTACCAAATTATTTTTATGACACAAAATGGAGAAAAAATTATAGACCAATTTCCCTCATGAATATAGATGCAAAAAAATTAAATAAAATATTTGCAAAAAGACTATAACAACTTATCATGAGAATAATACACTTTGATCAGGTAGAATTTATTCCATCAGTGAAAGGATAGTTCAATATTAAGAAAACTATTAGTGTAACTGATTATATCAAAAACAAAACTAGCAGACACCATATGATTATCTCAATACATGCAGCAAAGGCTTTTGACAAAATACAACACCCATTCCTATTAAAACATTAGACATTAGAGGAATAAATGTACTCTTCCTTAAAATAATAAATAGGATCTCTCTAAAACCATCACCAAGTATTATATGTAATGGGAATAATCTATAATAATTTCCAATAGGATCAGGGATAAAACAAGGATTTTACTATCACTCCTCTTATTCAGTTTGGTACTAGAAATGTTAGCAGTAGCAATAACAGAAGAAAAAAAGTGAAAGAATCAAATTAGGCAAAGAGGAGACAAAGTATCACTCTTTACAGAAGATATGATGATATACTTAGTGAATCCTAGAAAATAAAGCAAAAAAAAAACACTTAAAAAAGAAAGAAATTTGGAAAAGTTTCAGGTTATAAAATAAACCAACAAAATGCTCAACATTCCTATACATTTCTAATGAAATTCAACAGCAAGAGATAGAAAGAGAAATTCCATTTAAAGTTACTGTAGACATAAAATATTTGGGAATCTACTTGTCAAAACAAACCCAGGAACTATGTGAACACAATTACAAAACACTTTTCACACAAATAAATTCAGATCTAGCTAATTGGATAAGCATCAATTGCTTGTGGCTGGGTCGAGCTAATATAATAAAAATGACAATTTTACCTAAATTAAATTAAATTACATACTTAATGCCATAACAATCAATCTATCAAACATTGTTTTGTGGAACTAGAAAAAATGCTAACAAAATTCATTTAGAAGAACAAAAAGCCCAGAATATGAAGTGAATGAATGAAAGAAATGCTAGGGGGGTGGCTAGGTGGTGCAGTGAATAAAGCACCGGCCCTGGAGTCAGGAGTACCTGAGTTCAAATCCGGCCTCAGACACTTAACACAAAAAAGTAGCCGTGTGACCTTGGGCAAGTCACTTAACCCCAACTGCCCTCCAAAAAGCAAAAAAAAAAAAAAAAAGAAATGCTAGAGAACATGACTCAGCCAATACAGATTTTACCATATATTACACAGCAGACATCATAAAAACTACTTGGTAATGGCTGAGGAATAGAGTAGTGGATCAGTGCAATAGATTAGGTGCGTGAAAGAAACCAGTCAATGACTACAGTAATTTATAGTTTGATAAACGCAAAGACCCCAGCTTTTGGCAGAAGAACTCACTATTTGACAAAACTTTCTGGGAAAACTGTACAATAGTATGGCAGAAAATGGGCATAGACCAATATCTTATACCATACACCAAAACAAAGTCAAAATGGGTTCAAAATCTACATATAAAGGCTGATAATTTAAGCACTCTGGGAAAGAGCTAGGCATAGTTTATGTCAGATTTATGAAGAAGGGAAGTTTTTATGACCAAACAAGAATTAGAGAGCATTATGAAATGCAAAAGGACAATTTTGATTACATTAAATTGAAAAGTTTCTGTATGTATAAATCCAGGATAACTGAGATTAAGTGGGAAGTGGAAAAGTCGGAAAGAATTTTTACAACTAACATCTCTGATAAAGGCCTAATTTTAAAAATATACACAAAATTGAGTCAAATCTATAAGAATATAATTAATTCCTCAATTGATATATGGTCAAAGAATATAAACAGGCAATTTTCAGAGGAAGAAATTAAATCTATCTATAAGCATGTGAAAAAAATGCTCTAAATCACTATTGATTAGAGAAATGCAAATCAAAACAACTATAAAGCACTGCATCTCACTGGTTGTAATAGTAATCAATTTATCAGATACTTAGCACTTAGTAACTTAGGGCTAAGTAGCACCTAGTAACTTAGGGCTAAGTATGGAAGGTGTTAACCCTGTCCATTGTTGAGAAGGCATGAACTCCTCTGTTGACATGGAAGAAGGCTATTGGCTGAGACAGAAGGCCAGTGCTGTATATAAAGAAGAATCCTAGAGACAGAAAGACAGAATTAGAATTTGCTCCTCATGAAGGAAGATTCATGCAAATTGAAGCCAGCTGAGAGAAAGAGAAAGGGAGAGAGAGAGAAAGAGAGACAGAGAGAGACAGAGAGAGACAGAGAGAGAGACAGAGAGAGAGACAGAGAGAGACGGAGACAGAGAGAGACAGAGAGAGACAGAGAGACAGAGACAGAGACAGAGAGACAGAGAGAAACAGAGAGAGGCAGAGAGAGACAGATACAGAGAGAGACAGAGAGACAGAGACAGAGAGACAGAAAGAGAGAGACAGAGACAGAGACAGAGACAGAGACAGAGAGACAGAGAGAAACAGAGAGAGGCAGAGAGAGACAGAGGCAGAGAGAGACAGAGACAGAGAGAGACAGAGAGACAGAGACAGAGAGACAGAGACAGAGAGACAGAGAGAAACAGAGAGAGGCAGAGAGGGACAGAGACAGAGAGAGACAGAGAGACAGAGACAGAGAGACAGAGACAGAGAGGCAGAGAGTTTCTCTCCCAGTATCTGGAAGCTGACGGATGACTGAATTGGAATTTCCTGAGACCAGAATCTGGTGAAGGCCAAACAGAAGGCTAATATTCATTCTGGGTCCTAGAGCCAGCTGAACTACTGGAAGACTGAAGAAGCATGACCAGGATGAGACTTCGTTCATTCATGGCCTGACTGATCCTTGAGTTCCAGGCAAGAGAAGTGATGAAATGTTTGAGGTGTGCTGGACCCTGTGAATTTCAGTATGTGCCATGGATTGCCCTGAGGACTTGTAAAGCCAATCAACAGTAGATTCCTGAGAGAATGCTACTGTGAACAGCTTTTAAGATTCGGATTACACAATATTAGTGAACACTCTGTTTATTCCATGACATTATCAAGATTCAGTACCATATTCACAGTATCAACAATTCACAATATTATATACAATATTTAGAACAGGGAAAGTCTCATTATTATATCTTATTACAGAAAGGAACTAGGAACAAGAGAAGAATCACCTGGTTTCCCTAAGGGAGAAACCAGCTTCACATTTAAAGATTTGATCAATCAATTCACCTGGTTGCCCTAAGAGGGGAACCAGCTTAACTTCACATTTAAAGATTCAATCAATCAATTCACCTGGTTTCCCTAAGAGGGGAACCAGC
>CM053596.1:127576321-127595273 GCA_028646575.1 Pseudocheirus occidentalis | reverse complement strand
AATTTGCCCTTTAAGGTATTGTTTTCTTCAGTCAGGTTGTTGACTTTCTTTTCATGAGTTTCTCACATCATTCTCATTTCTCTTTCCAATTTTTCCTCCATTTCTCTTATTTGGTTTTCAAAGTCCTTTTTCAGTTGATGTATAGCTAGTAGGCATTCTTCCAGTGTCTTGGAAGCATTTGGTGAGGGAGTTCTGACTGAGTTGTCTTCCTCCTGCTCCATGCTTTGTTCTTTTTTGTCCATAAAAAAGAATTCTAGAGTTTTACTGCTGTTCCTAGCCTACTTCCTTTTTCTCATATTGGCCAGCCTATTAATTGCTTGGTTTTTTAGCTCTGTGGAACTCTGCTTCCTGGAGGGGGAAAGCTCTGTTCCAAATTGCTGGGGACCTCAGAGATGCTGGAGCTATTAGTGGGATGCTGCAGCTCCACCCCCCCAGCTTTGGCTCACTGAAAGCGCCCTCCAGGACCACCACTCAAAACTCCAATCCAGATCCAGGCCACTCAACACAAGAGCCCTTGGGCTCGATGGATCGCGTCAGCTCCCCTACTACCTGCAGGCCAAGGGCTCTGAAGCAGCCCAGTGGAGCCGTTCCTGCTGCTACAGCCACCTCCCACTGCTTCCTTGCCCTGGGAACAGTTTGGCCAGACCTGCTCTTCTCCTCCCCAGTTAGCAAAATCCACTGACCTTTCTCTTAGCCTTTTTGTCTTCTAGCCTGGTAAATGTGGTAACTGTGCCTCCAGTGCAGCTGATCTGCTCTCCTATAGATGCGGCTCCCTGCCCGATGCCCCAGGGATTGAGCAGGCCGGGTTCCACAGACTGCTGAGAGGAGCCCCACCTGCTGTGCTGCCTGTAGCAACAGATGTGCTTTCTGCCTTTTGGAGAGTTTTGAAGCTTGAATATCTGTTTCGACTCCCATTTTATGAGTTTTTTAGCTTGTTTTTGTGGGAGTTGTGGTGCTTTGCTGCTTCTACGCCGCCATCTTGGCTCCGCCCCCTGCCATCTTGGCTCTGCCCCTCCATAATTTCTAATAAAACTTTTTAATCACATTAATAGACCACAATTTGATAGACACCTTCTCAATTTTCAATCCTTTGCCACCAAAAAAGAACTCCTATGAATATTTTGAATATATGTATGTATATATATATATATATACATATGTATGTAAATGCTCTTGATTTTACATCTCTTTGGGGTACATATCTAGGACCAGGATTTCTGGGTCAGAGGGTATGCATAGTTTTATAGACTGTCAGGCATAATTCCAAAATTTTCTTAAGAATGGTTTGATCTCTTTGCAGCTACAGTGACAGTGCAATAGTGGGCCTATTTTTCCATTTCTCTTCCAGTATTTGTCATTTACTTTTTCTTTTATCTTTGTCATTTTGATGGGTATAAGGGAGCATCTGAGAAATGTTTCAATTTGTATTTCTCTTAATATTTGTGACTTAGAGCAATTTGTCATATGATTATTGATGCAATTGATTTCTTCCTCTAAACTGCCTATTCATATATTTTGACCATTCATTAATTAGGAAATGAATCTTATCTTTATAAATTTGGCCTAGTTCCCTATATTTTAGATAAATCAGCTTTTTGTAAGAGAATTTTGGTGTAATTTTTTGCTTCTGCTTCCAATTTGCCTTCTAATTTGGGCTACATTGGTATTGTTTATGTGAAAGGCTACTTTTTTATTTTCTATATTTAAAATAATCAGTTTTACCCCTAGTGAACTTCTCTATCCCTTCTTTGGTTATTTATAGACAACTTCAGACATCAGACAGGTAATGTCTTCCATGTCCTCCTCAATAGTTTATTATATCACCCTCAAAAATTTTGAACTTATCATTCTAGGTGACATCAGTTATTGGCCTTGGGGTGGTTAGGTGCAGCAGTGAATAGAGCACTGGCCCTGGAATCAGGAGGACCTGAGTTCAAATCTGGATTCAGATACTTAACACTTACTAGTCATTTTACCTTGGGCAAGTCACTTAACTGCAACTGCCCTGCCTTCCCTCCTCTGAAAAGCAAAATAATAATAATAATAATAATAATAATAACAAAAGAAGTTATTGGCCTATACCAAATTACTGGCAGATTATTTTCCATTTTTCTCAGAAGTTTTTGTCAAATATTGATGTTTTACCCCAATAGCTAGGATATTTGAGTTTATCAAAAACTAGTTTAATATGACCATTTCCTTTTTTGTATCATGTACTTGATTTATTTGTTATTGAATGTGAAATTGCTTTGACATTTACCACTCTGTGCCATAGTTTTGAGATCTCCTTTCTTGTTATTTTTTCCTTAATTTCTTTAATTATCTTCACCTTTGTTTTTCAAGACTAATTTTTCTACTATTTTTCTAGTTCTATAAATCAATTCTTTGGTAATTTAATATATAAATTAAGGTAGATAGTATCATAATTTTTATTGTATTGGCTTGGCATAACTATGAGTAATTAATATTTCAAAAATTATTTAGAACTCTTTTTGTATGATATTTTACAATTATGTTAATATCATCCCAATGTGTGTTTTGAAAGGGTTAGTCTTCTTGTCTCATCAAATATGAATATTGTTTCAATTTCATTTTTACTGCAATAGCAAGCATTTCTTGTAAAATATTGAATAAGAATTATTACAATGGACATTCTTACTTCACCTCTAATCTTATTAGAAAAGCTTCTAATTTAGTCCAATTACAAATGTTTGTTCTTAGTTTAGACAGATACTATTAATTTTAAGAAGAGTTCTAAAGCATTCTGGAAAGATGGTGGAGTACATCAGAAAATTACAAGTTCTCAATATTTTCCTCCACAAAAGAGATAAGACAATGCCACAGGGAAAATATAAAGGTGTAAAAATAAATAAGAGAATGGGTAGAACATGGGTCCTCCTGAGAATATCAGAGAAGATCTGAAGAAAAATTCCAGATCCAGTTTGGTTCCAGTGAGGAGTAAACACCTACAGATTAAGGACATCGTAAACAACCAGTGGCAAGCACTGGGATTAGCTAGGTTGGGAAGGTATCTTGCTCCAGCCACCAGAACTTTAAACCCAGAACAGTGAGAGGAGTTGGGCATGTGAACCACAGAAGATCAAGGGAACATCTGTTGACAAGGAAAACCAGACCCAGCTATGCTGGGGAGATATAGTTGGGGGTAAAAAGGAACGAGCACACACCCAGTGAGTGTAGAAACAGTGGGGGTGGGGATGCCACTGGGAGCACTTAAAGAAGACTAGAGGTCTTGGTTTGGGTTCAAGGTCAGAGGTGAGAACTGAAGGAGGATCTGTGGCCAGAGGTACCCTAACCCAGGACTAGAGGGGATTGCAAAAATTAATCCATTAAAAAAAAAGCAAAAGCAAAAAAAAACAGGCAAAAGAGAAAGAATCCAACCTTAGAGAGTTACTGTGGGGATAGAGAAGATAGAGGTTCATCTTCAGAAGAGACTGCTGAAGCAAATGTATCTTCTTTTACCCAAAAAATAATGTCAAATAGTTATCTGCCCAAAAAGAACTCATAGAAGAACTTTAAGACTTTGAAACTCAAAAAAGAATGATTGAGGGAAAATTAAACAAAAAAACAATTCAAGAAAAAAAACAAGAAAAATAAAGTAAATAATTAGAAAAGGAGATCCAGAATATTAAGGAAGAAAAAAAAGCTCTTGGAAAATCAGAATTAGGCAAGAAGAAGTCTGTGAAGTTATAAGAGAGCAAGAAATAATAAAACAAAATACAAATAATTAAAAAATACAGTCACAGATACATCATATGTGTGATGACCAATTTTGAAAAACTGGACGCTTCTCAGCATCGCACAGTTAAAAGACAACTCTATAAGTCTCAGGATGGAAGGAGATGTCTACATTCAGAGAAAGATCCAGAAAGATCAGAGTTTAAATGGAGACTGAAGCAATGCATGCTATCATTCTTTTTGATGTTTGGCTTTTGTTTCTCTTTTCTCATTGTTCACTCCATTGGCTATAACACCTATACCACCAGATTATTGTACAATGTGAAGGAGTTTGCAGATCCTATACATGATTGTATGCCACCATGGGGGGTGGGGTGGGGGATGGGGAGGAAGGGGAGGAAAATCTATAACTCAAAAAAAATACAAAAGAAGGTGAAATATCTCATAAGAAAAACAACTAATTTGGAAACCAGGTTATGGTAATGGGAATTTGAAGATCGTCCCTACCCCTTAATAGACCTAAGGGAATTTGAAGATCTTCCCTGCCCCTTAATAGGCTGAATGTAATCACAAAAAGCAGTGGTTCTCAACCTTCATAATGCCATGACTCTATAATACAGTTCTTCATGTTGTGGTGACCCCCAACCTTAAAATTATTTTCATTACTACTTCATAACTGTAATTTTGCTACTGTTATGAATTGTAATGTAAATATCTGAAATGCAGGATGTAATTTAATTGTTAGAAATTGATCATAATTAAAGCACAGTGCTTTAACACAAAAATATGTAATTATATATTGTAAAATATTTATTTATAATTACAAATAAATGAAATTTTTCTTGAAGCATGGTGTAGCATGGATAACAGTCTTAATATAACAACAGTAAACTTCATTGTTACATTTTGCAACAGCATGCATAAAAAGCCAACATCAGGGTGAAGGTTAAGAAGGTTTCTTTCACCAGATCAGAAATTTTGGGGGCAGTCTTTGTAAGTGCACAACAAATATCATCTTCCACAACAAGTCTACTTCTGTATTAAGACTTGATAAACAACAAGCTGGAAAACACTGTTTCACAAAGATATGTTTTTGGAAATGGAAGAAGAAGGCGCAATGCAGTCTCTGACAGAACAGAATGTGTGTGCAAACACTTGATCCAGAATTTTGTGACTGGCATGTAGAGAAATTAGTTCTCGCTGCATTGCTGTTAATAAGTTTAACCAACTCCTCTTGTGCTGTCTCAGGAACAGTTGACTGTTTAAACTACTAGCCTTTACAAAATTGACACAACTTATGACACTTTTCTTTACTTCTTGTAACTCTTGTGGCAGTGTATTCATTGCTAATAATTGCCAATGAATCATACAGTGAGTTCCAATGACTTTTGGTGACACATTCAGTGCCAAACATTGGAATCCAGGTTGACATCCTAGCATAGCTGGAGCACCATCTGTACAAACATCACAAACCTTTTCCCGAGAGATCTTATGCTCTTTCAGAAACGAATCAACTGTGTCAAATACATCACGTGCAGTAGTCATCGTTTCAATAGGTTTGCAAAAAAGAAACTATTCTTTAAAGTCACCATCACTAACATACCTCACATAAGCCAATAACCGTGAACAGTTTGCAACATCTGTAGATTCATCAAGCTGGATATTAAATATTGGAAGTGGAGCAGATTTAATTTCCTGGATTACCTGATCAAGAATATCAGCTGACATGTGATCTATTCTTCTGTGGACAGTGTCATTAGATGAGGAAATTGCATTCAATTTTGTAACAAATTCATCTCTGATCATAACTTGAACAATGTCTTTGGCCACAGGCAATAGTAAATCCTCAGCAATGGTGTGAAGTTTCATAGCTCTAGTGATTCTGAGTGCCACCAAATATGAAGCGTCAATGACTGCTACATTTTGTTTGTGGTACTTGCCACCAGTGTCAAGTCTAGCTTTCTTGACTCCATGAGCTTTGCTTCTAAAATAGTTGGTATCCTTGCTGGCAAAGCTTGGATGCTTGCTATCAAAATAGTGTTTTAATTTGTTTGGCTTCATTAATTCAGCCGATAGAACTTCACAACAAATAACACATTACAGTTTCTCAATTCCTGCTGTGATTATTAAGGTAAAAGCATACAGTAAAAAAATAATCACTATATTTTCTTTTCTTAATGTTCTTCTCTAAACAATCCATTGTCAAGGGATGGTTTGCTAATGAAAATAATATTTAACAAAAGCTTTAATAATACAAAAGATGATGCATGGCATAACCGTTCTCTGTGTTGTTATTTTGTATATACCTGTTACTATCACAAGTGGGCAGTATTCACATCAACCACAGCTGAATATAAAAAGACAAATCAGCATCCAGATTAAGTGCCCATGGTGCAGATATTATTTTTGCAGTAGTTTATGATTTTACAATACATGATTTTACATTTACCCAATAATTATAAGTCACAAAGTGTCATTTTACCTCAAATACTGCTGCTTTCAACACAGTAGCTGCTTTTAACAGAGTTGCAGCTTTCAACACAGCAGCTGCTCTCTACACAGTAGCTGCCCTCTACTCATGTGTTACTGGTCCACATAAGTACATTATGGCACAAACCCTGTCACATACACCCGTATTTATACGGGGTGTATGTGATGGAGTTGGCGCGATGATGTCATCACACCAGGTACTCATATGTGGGTATATCTGCATGTGGGCACACCTGCCCGGAGATGGATAGAGGAGCAGTGTCTTGGTTCCTAAGACCATCAGAAATATGTGTTTTCCAATGGTCTTGGGCGACCCCTGTGAAAGGGTTTTTTGATCCCCAAAAGGGTTGCAACCCACAGGTTGAGAACCTCTGACAGAGAGCCTGTGGTGAGAAGAGTTTGATAAATTGGTGGAGCAGGAAAGGCTGAACAGAGCTAAGAGAAAGCTAGGAGTCAAAGCAGTTAGAATGAAGGGAGTAAAGAGAACCCAGGCAAGGAGACAGGCTTGTAAGTGTTTGTTTGTGGCAGCGCTTTGGGATTGTGTTGCTCTCTGCAATGTTACTGCATATAGATTTCTCTGTTGCTATGATGAATTCAGTTTTCAGGTATTTGGATTTGCCTTTCTGGTGTCTTAATAAATGTTTTGCTTCTGTCTTCTACATGGAAAGTCTGTCATATTTTGTGATTCAGAATTACACCAGCATATAGATGATCACTGTTGTTGCTGTTAATATTCCCCTGATGACATATTTGGCATCACAAACAGACTAGCAAGGTATCAGATCTCTATTTGGAGGCAGAAGAACTTTAAAGGAAGAAATGGATTTCCCAGGATGGGAGAATTTACTTTATTCCACACTAGCAAGGGAATGGGCTAAAAACACCAGACTGTGAAAACTGGGACCCAAGGCTACAGAAGGGAGAGCTTAGAGATTTTGAAAGATGTTTGCAAGGAATGCCAATAAAACCAAGGAAATAACTGGCAAGAGTATGTAGAAGAGGCTGAGCTGTACTAACAGATTACCATTTTATATGTAAAAGCAAAGACAAACTGCTGTAGGAGAAAGCTGATATGGAAAAGAAGTTAACTAACTTGCAATAGAAACTTTCTGTGTTACAGTGTGAGAGCTTTCCTTTAGAAGAGAAAGTTGGAGTGTCTCAGGTGGTAGAAGAACGAATTACTATTTGGATGTTGGTTGATTTGCATGAAAATCTTTCTGTTCATTTAACTAGAAAGAAGAGGAAAAACTAGCAATAATGAATGTGCATGTAGCCCTTGCACAGTCTGGAACAAGTTGCTATAACACCAATGCAATATTTACAGCACCCAAGGCAGCTATGAATGTGCTGGTGAAGGTGTGAATCACAAAATGTAACAGGCTCTCCACATGGATAACAGAATCAAAACATTTATTCAAATAACAGAAAGCCAAATCCCAAAACCAGAATGTCAAATTCATCATAGTAACCATGAAGTTGGTACACAGAACCAATGCATCAACCACCCACATTCCAAAGCCTTCCCAAACCTTCCCTCCACCAGGCCTTCAAAACAAAACAAGCTCGCTTAAGCCAGAATGCCCCTCTCTCAGTCACACTAGCTATTCAGCCCCCATGCTTTTTGCTCCCAGCAGTTCTGGATCTCTCTGAGCTTGTGCTCAGGTTTTTATTCTGGTCATCAGCTCTTCCCTGTTCTGCCCCTTCCTGTTGCATCATCAAGCTCTTCCTAACTGTGGGTTTTACAACTTCTGTTTCTTAACAAAGACTTGATACAATCAGGGGCAAGGCTCAGCTGAAACACAGTGCTAAGTACTTGTTTGTATAGGTATTAGTCAGAATCCTTTAGTACAGCAAGCTTTTAGGAATTACCACAGGCAAGGAGGTAATAGTACAACTGATCTGTAAACTTTAACTGCTGATGGATGCAATAAAATGTATCCCACTGACTACATGGTTTAGTGGAAATAGACCCTGGTATTCACTGTGTGAGAGAGCTAAAGGAAGAGCTAATGAAAACTGCTGTCTTGATGACAGAAGTCAGTGGTTATCACGACACCCCCCTTAGCAGTTTCTCATAGAAATATCATAATGAAGACAACTACTTCTACTTATAAGCACCTAACTCTGACTCTACTAACTGGGGAGATATGGCACTCTCTTTCAGAGGTACTGAATAAGATTTCACAGCTAACTGAATTGGGGGAATGGGAAAAAGATTAATTTCCTTGAGAAAGAAGAGTAAATGACCAGTGCATTCAGAGTTGGAATAGATTGATGAGAAAAGAATTGTTTATTGCTCTGTTGAGAGCAGGGGTAGATTTTGGAAGAATAGATGGCATTCCAACTAATGAAGTATACTAACCCTACTAAGAAAAGTGGCTTAATATTAGACTGAGCAGGAAAGTAAGAACTCTTCCTACAGTTCTTCTTGAAACATTGTATTCAAGTTCGTCACACTTGCAGGGAGAATAGGAAATTGACCAGGCTCCAGATCAGATTAAAGAAAGTATATCTCTAGTCAGAATGATGGTCCCCAAACCGAAAATTAGAAAACAGTAAACAACAATGAATAAGACTATGATAGTAGGTTCATGGACCTGAGAAGCACAGCTGACCCTATATCTTCCCTGCTTCTGGTTATTTTCTCCTTGTTTCTTTTTAGTTTTAGTCTGTTAAACTAGTTTGAAGAGATTTGTTTCCTGCATGATAAGTACCCTCTACCTGCAGATGCTAGATCACATAAGCTGAATGTCATTTCCTTTCCACAACTATGATGTGTCACACCTGGACCTGGCATCAACCAAGCTCCAGGTGCAAGCTAAAGAACTGCCCTCTTGAGTGGGAGCTCTTGCAGCAGGGACAATTCTATGTCCAATTTCAGCAGGAAGTAGTTATGGAAAGAGACACTTTGACCACTTACACCAGTTACCTCTAAAGTCCCATTGACATATGTAAGGAATATGAAAGATCTAGGGCTCAAATGTAATGGTAAGGGAAATTTGAAGATGTTCCCTGCCCCTTAATAGGCTGAATGTAATCACATGGAGCCTGTGGTGAAAGGAGTTTGATAAATGGGTGGAGCATGAATGGTGGAGCAGATCTAAGAGGAAACTGGGTGTCAGAGCAGTTAGAATGAAAGGGCAGGCAAGGAAACAGATAGACTTGTGAATGTTTGCTTGTGGGAAAGCTGTGGGATGTTATTGCTCTCTGCAGTGTTACTGTGTATAAATTTCTTTGTTGCTGTGAAGAATTCAGTTTTCTGGTATTGGGATTTGACTTTCTGTTGTCTGAATAAACGTTTTGCTTCTGTTGGTTATATGGAGAGTGTGTTATATTTTGTGATTCAGAATTAAACTGGCATATTCATAGTCACCATTGGTGCTGTGAATATTGCCTTGGCAAGATACAGATCAAAAAGTGAAGACATAAGAATAATAGTACTACATTGAAGCTATTATTAAAAAAAATTCTGAATACAGGAAGCTACCCCACTGCTGCTGCCAACGACCTTGCCACCTTGCCTCTCATCTCTGATGGGCAAAGGTGACCATGTTGCCCTCTTGTGCTCCTTCTGGGGCTGGTGCCTCCATGTGGGTTGGGGGGAAAGGCTTCTCCACCACTGGGGCCAAGGCTGAGGCTGGAGTCACTGCTTTTGCCAGGTGAAGGTAACCCCGTTAGAGCCCTTGGCTGCTGCCTCAGCCACTACTGAAGTTCAGGTCTGGTGTACCATCAAAGGGAGATCTCTGCCCCTTAGGACTGGGAAGCTTCAACTTTCAACCATACTGAAGCTGTTGGTTGTGGGGGTGCCAAGCAGATGTCTTTCTGCTAAGGATCTGTGGTGGGACAGGGCAATGGGGCACTGGCCAGTAATCGAGCAGCAGACACAATGGAGCTTGCTGAGCTAGGACCCCTGCTTAAACAAATGACCCCCAGTTTCATCAAAGTTGAAGAAGAGCAAACATGTCCCATACCCACAGAAGAAGAAGAGGAGGTATGGGTACTGATATTACCCCCTACAAGCCCACTATGCCATGGAGAAGATGCAGGAGTTTGTATATAAGGTATGGGAATGATGTTGGTGGGTCATTCCATATGATATACTTCCTGACTGGCTGAAGAATAATGACTACCTTCTACGTGGTCACAGACCACTTCCTTTCATGCCTGTTTTAAGAGCATCTTCCATATCCACACTGAGACTGGCAATATTTGTACCCATCTGTTTGGTTTTGTATTGTTTCTCTTTTTGGGAATCTTGACCATGCTCAGACCAAATATGTACTTCATGGGCCCTCTACAGAAGAAAGTGGTCTTTGGTATATTTTTTTCTGGGTGCTGTACTCTGCCTCAGCTTTTCCTGGCTCTTTCACACCATCTATTGTCCTTCAGAAACAGTCTATCAGACATTTTACAAATTGGACTATTCAGGGATTGCTCTACTGACCATGGGGAGCTTTGTCCCCTGGCTCTATTACTCATTCTACTGCTCTCCACAGCCATAGCTCTCATATCTCTCCATTGTCTGGGTCCTGGTCATCTCTGCGATCATTGTGGCCCAGTATGACCATTTTGCCACACCCAAACACTGGCAAACAAGAGCAGGAGTGTTTCTGGAACTTGGTTTGAGTGCGGTTTTGCCCACCATGCACTTCACTATTGAAGAAGGCATTGTCAAAGCCACAACAGTGAGACCAGATGGATTGGTTCTTCCTCATAGCTGTGATGTATAACACTTTATCTGGGCTATATGCCGCCCAAATCCCCGAACACTTCTTTCCTGGCAAATTTGATATATGGTTCCAGTCACATCAGATTTTCCATGTCCTGGTGGTGGTGTCAGCAGCCTTTGTCCACTTTTATGATGTCTCCAATCTTTAGGAATTCTGTTATGGCCTGGAAGGCGACTATACTGATGACTCCCTTCTCTGAATCCATCAACTACAGGACTAAAGGAGGATCTTCCCAAGTGCTTTTTAAAAACTGTTTCTTTGCTGAAGCAAAAGCAAGACTTGAGCTGTCTGTTTCTGGAAGAAACTCTTAGTAAATTCCAATACAACTGAGTCTCAGACCACTCTTACACCCAGTAGGCTGTCAACTCTCAATTTCCGCATCTACGAATAGAAGGGATGGCCTGCCTAAGGCATTCCTCTCCCTCCTCAGAACAGCAACCAGTCACTTCACACAGTGTTGTTAAACTCATGTTGAAATTCCCTTCCACCTTCCCTTCTCCAGTCATTTTGGAAATAGCTAAAGAACTGGGTGTCTTCAGAAATTCTTTCTACAAGAAAATGTTCCTTCATTCCTACTTTGTAAACTGGCTTAGAGTTGTCCACTCTTTTCATAGCACACTTTTGAAAACAACCATAACTTAGTTCCAACTTTTCAGTGCTTGGATCTGCACGTACAGCAGTATGAAAAAGCTGTCTACTTTTACCAAGCCAGCTAATTATGGAAGTGTGTCCAGGCTTCATCTAACTCATTTTAATTCTCCCATCACCACCTTTTCCTCCCAGCAGAGCAATATAAACTTAAAGTAAAAGAAAATATATATTATTTAATAATAAGCTTCAAAAAGGAACCCTGCTGTCATTGTTGTGTATCTAAGTGCAAAGACTATGAACGCATAAAGAAAACATATGGTATTTTAGGAGGAGTTTAGGGCCATTAAAATCTTATTGCCTAGGGGTATCTAATAAAGAGGTCATTCTATGCCAAAAAAAATCTTAATACAATAATACAATTCAATACAGCCTGTATTGAATTGATTGTCCTTCCAGTGGGGGTGGGTGACAAGGGAAGAATTGAAAGAATCTAGAATTTAAAGTTCTGCAATACCTGCAACTAGGAATTAAGATATACAGGGGCTGGGATAGGGAGACCCTTCCTGCCCTACCAGAAAGTAAGAGAGCAGAGCAGGGGAGGGGCTTTACAATTGGATTGCTGTTTTAGGGTTGGGGCAGGGGCAAGACAGGTAGGAAATTTGTAATTCAAAAATGTCATGAAAATGAATGATGTAAACAAGAAAACAAATAAAAAATATTTAAAAAGAAAAAAAGAAATAATTGAAGAAAATTGTCCTAAAGCATGAGAACAAGAGGGGAAAGTATAAATAGAAAAAAAATGCACTGATCACCACCTGAAAAATATCCTACTAAGAAAACCCGCAGGAATATCATAGTCAAATTCTGAGACCTCCAGCTCAAGGATAAGTTATAAACAACTAGAAAAAATTTGCATATGGTGGTGCCACAGCTAGAATCACATGAGACCTAGCAGTGGTGATATTAACAGAGCTCAGGTCTTGAAACACTATATATTGAAGAGTGAAAGAATTGGCATTCTGGCCAAAATTCTGATAGCCAGCAAACCTAATCATCATCCTGATTGGATATTTAATGAATTGTCAGAAATTCAGGACTTCATTAAAAAATAAAATCAGAAAAACGAAACCTGAACTTGATAGAAGATTTGACATACAAGAGCCAAGAGAAACATAAGGTACATAATAAGGACCAGTTCTGAGGGACTCAATAAAAACAGACTGTTTAACTTTTATGCATGTATAAACGTAAATGTATGTGTAAACGTATGTCTAAAATTGATATTAGTAGTTGGGTAGTTCACAAGACAGAATAGGGTAGACCTGAGCATTCTAAGACTTCAAAAAGTTAAAGCTGTTCAGGAACAGCTAAAAAGTGTAATTATCTTATACAAATGAGGTGCAAGAAGAAGAACCAATACAGAGGAATTAGAAGGGGCAGGAAGGCTGTTAGTTCTGAAAACCTACTTTCATCTGGAATGGATTCAAGAGGGAATAGTACATATACATCTAGAAGAGTATAGAAGTCTTCTAAAATTAGAAAGAAATAAAATGCTAAGGGAATAGGAAATGGAGAGATGATAAAGGAGAGATCTTTAGAACGGAGGTGAGAGAATAGTGTAAAGAGGGACATAGAAGGATATTTAGATTAATGGGAAAGGAAAGATAAGGGAACGATCTTTGGGAAGATAAGGGAGAGTTATTTAGTGAGGAAAATGAGTGAATAGGTCAAAAAGGCATAAAAAGGCTGTTGAGATCCTAGGAGGGATCCTTGGAGTGGGGTAGGGTGGGATGGCTAGCTGATACAAAAAACAGGCAAGAAAAGGGGTAGAGGAAGAGTAAAGGAGTCATGAAGGATAGGAAATAAAAGATACACAGAAAGATAAAAACAAAGATTAAGAGTAGAATATGTTACTATATGACACTCTATGCTTGTGTATGTATTATGCATACATATATACATACATACATTTAAATATATCCATGCTTAATCGTAGCCTGCAGTGGGAGAAGGAACAAAGTAAAAGTTTATGGCATAGAACAAAAAAATATCTTCAAGGAAGCAAAGAGGGACAGGTCTGAAGACAACCTGTGGTATGTAATATATAGACTTTCTTAAAAGGGAAATTCATTATTTTTAATTAATTATTTTATTCATTTTCTTGTCTACATTATTCATTTCCACGAGATTTTGAGTTGCAAATTTTCTCGCCATCTTTCCCCTACTCACAACCCCAAAACAGCAATCACACTGTAAAGCCCCTCCCCCAAACTGCTCTCTTTTATGTACTCCTCCAATGCCCCTCTAACTTTCTGGGAGGGAAAGGTGGGTCTCCCTACACAGTGCCTGAATATCTTAATTCCCAGCTGCATGTAGTTAATAGTAATAATAATAATAAAAAAATAATAATAATAACAATAATAATGTGTATATGTGTATATATATATATTTATGTGTATATATATGTATGTACGTATGTATGTGTGTGTATATTTTAACATTTGATTGTAGAACTTTAAGTTCTAGATTCTTTTGGTTCCTCCATTGTCACCGACCCCCCACTGAAAGGACAAGCAATTCAATATAGACTGTACTTGTGTAATTACACAAGACATCTCCACAGTGGACATATTGTGAAAGACTTATTATATGTCCCTTCATCCTATCCTATCCCTGACCCTTTACTGAAGTGTGTACTTCCAGCCACCCTCCCCCCAACCCTGCCCTCCCCTCTGTCATCCTGCCTCTCATCCCCATCCCCCCTACTCTCTTGTGTGGCATGATACCCAGTTTAGAGTTTATGTCATTCCTTCCCCAAGCCTAATTCAATGAAAGTAAATGAAAACAAATTTGTAACCATTATCCCTTGCCTCTTCTACATGGGATGATTAACCCCATTCTGTCTCTCCCTGTGTCCTCTCATTCTAGTCCTCTCCCACCTCAGAATTTCACCTTCTAAAGTGTCATCCCTTTGTATTCACTTGATCCTGTGTCCTTTATGAACTCATATACACACATACTCAGATATGTATTCATATATATATATATATATATATATATACATACATACCTTTGTATTCCCTTCACCTATCCTTATACTAAGAAAAGTTTCATAAGTTGATATTATCGTTTTTTCCACATTGGCATATAAATCATTCAATTTTGATATTTCTTTATGATTTCTTTCCCATGTTTACCTTCTCATGCTTCTTGTGTTTGAACGTCAAATTTTCTGTTCAGTTCTGGTTTTTTTCAGCAAGAATGCTTGAAAGTCCTCCACCTCACTGAATGACCATATTTTCCCCTGGAACATTATACTAAATTTTTCTGGATAGGTGATTATTGATTTTAATCCTAGCTCCCTTGATCTCCGGAATATCATATTCCAGGCCCTTTGATCACTCAATGTAGAAGGTGCCAGATCCTGGGTTATCCTAATTGTGTTTCCACAGTATTCAAATTGCTTCCTACTGGCAGCCTGTAATATTTTCTCCTTCATCTGGGGACTCCAGAACCTGGCTATCACATTCCTGGGACTTTTCTTTTGGGGATCTTTTTGAAGAGGTGATTGGTAAATTCTTTCAAGTTCTATTTTGCCCTCTATTTTGATTCTAAAATATCTGAGCAATTTTCCTTGAGAATTTCTTGAAGGATGCTTTCTAAGTTCTTTTTTTGATCATGGCTTTCATGTAGTTCAATAATTTTTAAATTGTCTCTCCTGGACCTATTTTCCAGGTCAGTGGTTTTTTTTTTTTTTCAAAGAGATATTGCCTTCTATTTTTTCATTTGTTTGTATCTGTTTAATAGTATCTTGATTTCTCATTATATCATTTGCTTCCATTTGCTTCACTCTAATTCTGAAGGAATTATTCTCTTCAAAATGCTTTTGAGATTCTTTTTGGACCTTGCAAATTTGACCTTTCAAGGCATTCTTCTCCTCATTGCCTTTTTGGGCCTCTTTTGCCATTCGAGTTAATTTGTTCTTAAGATGTAGTTTTCTTCAGTCAGGTTGTTGGCTCTCTTTTCATGATTTTCTTGCATAATTCTCGTTTCTCTTCCCAATTTTTCCTCCACTTCACTTATTTGGTTTTCAAAGTCCTTTTTAAGTTGATCTATGTGGCTTGTAGGAAATCTTCATATTTCTTGGAAGCATTTGGTGTGGGAGTTCTGACTGTGTTGTCTTCCTGCTTTTCCATGCTTTGATCTTTTCTGTCCTCAAAAAAGGATTCTAGAGTTTGGTTACTGTTCTTGCTTTGCTTCCTTTTCCTACTGATATTGGTCAGTCAATAAACTGCTTGATATTTTAGCTCTGTGGACCTGTTCTTCCAGGGTGGGAAAGCTCTGTCCCAAATTGCTGGGTTTTTCACAGCTACCAGAGCTATTAGGGGAGTGCTGCAGCTGCCACCAGCTTTGACCCATTGAAAACACACCTCACAACAACCACCCAAGACCACAATCCAGATCCAAGCAGCGCAATGCAAGAGCAGTTGCCTTCTGACCAATTGTTTGGCCCCCCTGCAGTCTGCAGGCCAGGAGCTCTGAAGCACCCCCATGGAGGCAGCTGCCACCATACTGCCACTACTGTCACTTCCTCTGCTTCCTGGCCCCGGGGGCAGTTTAGCCAGATGGCTTTTCTCCCCGAAATTTAGCTTACTTCCACTGACCTTTCCCTTAGTCCTTATTTTTCCTGGCTTGATAAATCCGGAAACTGCCTCAGCTGCTGCTGATCTACTCTCCTGAAGACTCCAGCTGCAGTTCCTCCTGACCACCCTGGGGCCAGGCTGCATTTTCAGGCTGGGCTGGTTTTGGCTCCCACCCTGCTGTGATGAGCCCTTTTGCCATGCTGCCTTCATCAAGAGTTGTGTTTTCTGTATTTTTGTGAGTTTTAAAGCCCTGAAATTTGTTTAGAGTCACCTTTTATTGGTGTTTGAGTTGGCTTTGTAGGAGCTGCAAACCCTTGTTGCTTCTATGCCACCATCTTGGCTCTGCCCCCCAGAAATTTATTATTATACATTTTTAGTCTTCTCTTTTGTTCTGTTGTATGCATGACATTTTTTCTTATTATATATTTGTTTTAATATTTAAGTTAGGAATATCTTTTTTCTTTTCTTGTCTCATTATGTATTTACATTTTAGTATTTAAGTCTAAAATTTAAAAAGAAAATTAAAAATAATAGAAATTTTTTTAAATCCTCACGTATTTCTATGAATTTTAGTTGTGTTTTTTAAATTTAAATTTATTTAATTTTAGTGATTGTTGCATTTCAGTAAAAGATTTTTCTGCATCTATTGATATGATAATATAATTTTTGTTGCTTTTGTTATTGATGTGGTCAGTTATGATTATAGTTTTCCCAATAATGAACTAACTCTGTATTAGAGAGAGAGACTGACAGAGAGAGAGGGAGAGAGAGAGAGAGATTTGGTTATACTACATGATCATTGTTACATAGTTTTGAAATCTTATATTTTATTGAAAATGCTTTCATCAATAATAATTGGGTTAAATGGTAAAAAGCTTTCTTTCCTGTTTTTTTTAATTTTCTTCCTACTTTAGGCAGAAAATCATATTTATATCTGAGAAGGGATTGGATATGACTTATTTTTTTCACTTTATATAGTATTGGAAGTAATTATTCTTTAAATGTTTGGAAGAATTAGCTTGTAAATTCATTTAATGCTATTTTTGTGGGTTTTTTCCTCTTAGGGAGCTTATTTATGTCTTGTTCAATATCTTTTTAAAATTATTATTTATTTTTATTAAAAACAAATTGAGGGAGCCAAGATGGTGGCGTAGAAGCAGCAAAGTCCTGCAGCTCCCACACTGCTACCCTAAACACCCATAAAATTATGAGCCTAGACAAAGTCTAGGACTCTCAGACTCACACAGAACTACAGAAAACACATCTCTCACTGAAGGCAGCTCGGCAGCAGGGGCTCATCACAGTGGCCGGGAGAGGAGGCTGGCCCAGCCTGAAGGCAAGACTGCAGCCAGGCCCAGGATGGTGGGAAGGAGACAAGCTGAACTGAGCTGAGCCAAGCCCCACTCCCCGCAGCCAGTCTACAAAGGAGAGGAGCTACAGCCTCCAGCACCTCCACATCTGCCAAGGCGTGAGGAACATGTATGGGACAGGGGCAGTGCACATGAAGCAGAGACTGGCCCAACCCAAAACCACAGCCACGGCCAGGCCAGACCCCAGGGAGGCCAGGAGCTGAGACTAACAAGCAGCAGCTTGAGTCTGCTTCAGAGATGATCTAAAGCACCTGCCTGAGGTGATCTTAAAATCCCACAAACCAGGGTCAGAGACGGTTAGTGAAAGTGAAACTTTGAAAATTAATTTGGGGGTGGTAAAGCAGTTTGGCCAATCTGCCCCAAGTGCAAGGAAGCAGTGGGGGAGAGGAACTACTGGAACCAGCGGCAGTAGCCACCACCAGGCTGATTCAGAGCCCCTGGCCTGCAGACTCTGCAGGGGGGCTGAATCGCTTCATCAGGGCCAAGTGCTCTTGTGTTGAGCAGCCTGGATCTGGATCGTGGTCTTGGGTGGTGGTCCTGGGGTGCACTTTCAGCAAGCCAAAGCTTGGGGGACTTGCGATACCCACCTAATAGCTCCGGCAGCTGGAAAAACCACAGCAATTTGGAAGAGAGCTTCCCCCCCTGGAAGCAGAGTTTCACCGAGCTAAAAAAAAACAACCAATTCATTGACTGGCCAACATGGGAAAAAGGAAGCAAAATAAGAACAACAATAAAACTCTAGAATCATTTTTTTTTTGTGGACAAAAAGGGTCAAAGCATGGAACGGGAGGAAGAGAGCCCAGAACTCAGAACTCCCACACCAAATGCTTCCAAGACAATTGAAGAATGCCTAGAAGCTATATATCAACTGGAAAGGACTTTGAAAATCAAGCAAGAGAAGTGGAGGAAAAATTGAGAAGAGAAATGAAAATGATGCAAGAAAATCATGGAAACAGAGTCAACAACCAGACTAAAGAAAACAACACTTTAAAGAATAGATTAACTCAAATGGCAAAAGAGGCCCAGAAAGCCAATGAGAAGAATCCCTTAAAAAGTCAAAATTCCAAGATGGAAAAAGAATCTCAGAAGCATTCTGAAGAGAATAATTCCTTCAGAATTAGAGTGGAGCAAGTAGAAGCTAATGATTTCATGACAAACCAAGATAGTATAAAACAGTTACAAAGGAATGAAAAAATAGAAAGCAATGTGAAATATCTCCTTGAAAAAAACCACTGACCTGGAAAATAGATCCAGGAGAGACAATTTAAAAATTATTGGTCTACCTGAAACCCATGACCAAAAAAAGAACTTGGAAAGCATACTTCAAGAAATCCTCAAAGAAAATTACCCTGATGTTTTAGAATCAGAGGGCAAAATAGAACTTGAAAGAATTCACCAAGCACCTCTTCAAAAAGATCCCCAAAAGAAAACT
>CM053596.1:127555392-127575821 GCA_028646575.1 Pseudocheirus occidentalis | reverse complement strand
AAAGGGACAGGGACAGGGTAGAGAACAAAACAAGGGGGGGGGGTGCAGGATAGGAAGGAGGGACATACAATTAATCTCTCACAATTTGCCCACCATGGAGATGTTTGGTGTAATTACACAGGTACAGCCTGTATTGAATTGCAGCTCCTCCCAGTGGGAGTGGCTGACAAGGGAGGAATTACTAGAATCCAGTATTTAAAGCTATACAATTAAATGCAACTGGGAAATAATACATACAGGAACAGGGGCAGGGAGGAGCTCCCTGCCATGCTAGAAAGCTAGAGAGGTGTTGGATGAGGGCATAAAAGGGAACAGATTGTGGGAGGGGTCTTACAGTGGGATCAATGTTCCAGACTAGGGGGTAGGAACAAAAAGGGGAGAAAATTTGTAACTCAAAACCTTGTGGAAATGAATGATGTAACCAAGAAAACAAATTAAAATATAAAAAAAATTTTAAAAAAGATGATATAGATCTATTAATAATGATTCTTTGAGCCTAGCTATTAAGACAATTACATACTTATAAAAGTATTGCTTTTTTTCTTCATTTTCCACATTTTCCATATGAATAGCATGAGATCTTTCACAAAATGCTTTGATATGATGAAACTTTTTCCAATCAGAAGGGTTATACCATAAAGCTATACCAATATAACTCAAATATGTTATTTCTATACAATTTATACACTTATAGTGACTACCTAATGATTTGAAACTTATGAAAAGTATTCTTTTTCAGAACTTAGTGTTAAAAATAAAAGTTTTCACTGGAACAATACTTTCTAAATAGCACACTTGAATAGTAAAATTGACAGGGTCATAGAGCAGAATTAAAGTGATTTAATCACAAAGAGTTTTAGAAATTGAGAGAAAGAAGAAATCAATATAAAAAACTTACCTTTCTCATCCATCCTCAGGACTTTTTGCCCTATGAATGGGTAATTGAATTCCTTAACCCCAAATAATCTCCATTTTCATAGATAGTAATAATATCTATCTATATTCAAAGAACTGTCTGAGAAATCAATAATAACCCCTAGAGAAGGAAAGAATTGTGCATAAATATGCAATAAGAAGGGGAATGCAACTAGGAATTACAATAATTCTTTAGGAATGTGTTTTGCAAAAGACATAATAATGAGACACATGATAAATTAAATTAAGCTGGATATAATGATTATTCAATTAAAATTTAAGATAAATGGGGTATAATAACAGTAGCTAACCAATCATAAAATATGTAAGCATTACCAAAGAGGCTGTAACATGTTGATATTTTCTTTTTAAAAATTATTCTTAGAAATAACACTGACAAGTTGTAAACAACCCCAGCTTCTCCTCCTCATTTTTACTCCTTTCCTACCCCACCCCCACTGGTGTATTGTGTTCTTAGATTGCTTCGGAGCAAAGATATGCAAGAACATTAACAGGTTAATATTATGGTCTTAGTTGTTAGTTGTCACCCTTCATGAGGGAATCAAAAATAAGACTACATATAAATGGTAATATTTAACCCAAAGAAATGAAAATCTAATGTTGCATGAATGAGTAGGAAAGGTTTCACAAATGTCTCACAGACAACTTCTTTACAACTCATGGAAGAGTTGTACAACTTCTAATATGCAAGAATAAAAACTAAATAGAAGCATAAAAGTAGTGCTCCTTGTAACTCTTCCATCCAAAATTGGATTCAAGGGTTATTCTTAAAAGCAATAGCTGATTTCCTTCAGAGGGGGAGATTTTAAATTGAACTGCTTATAAAGTTTTCTGTCTGGGTAATAAGACATGATGAGAACATGATCATGGTGAAATAAGAGTTGAAATGACACAAGAATAAATGAAGTAATACAAGAATACAACTGTCTCAGTGCCAAATACTTCACAACAATGAAAATGGAATCAAATATACTTGGGGACCAATATAGATAGATAGATAGAGAGAGAGAGAGAGAGAGAGAGAGAGAGAGAGACAGATAAATAGATAGATAGATAGACAGATATTTTTCCAAGGAACTTCATTTATGACTTGTTCAAATTCTTTTTTTTCTGAGATGGTGCTATTTAAATATTTTGCTTCATCTTATGTTAATATGGTCAGTTTCTATTTTTGTAAATATTCATTTATTTTTACTGAGATTGTCAAATTTATGGGCATGCAGTTGGGCAAAAGAGTTTCTAATCACTGCATTAATTTCCTCCCCTTGGGAGGTGAATTCACCCTTTCATTTTTAATACTGGTAATTTGGTTTTCTTCTTTCTTTTTTTAAAATGAAATTTATGGGGGCAGCTAAGTGGCACAGTGAATAGAGCACCGGCCCTGGAGTCAGGAGTACCTGAGTTCAAATCCGGCCTCAGACACTTAACACAAAAAATTAGCCATGTGACCTTGGGCAAGTCACTTAACCCCAACTGCTCTCAAAAAAAAAGATTAAAAAAATAATGAAATTTATGTTTTATCAATTTTATTGTTTTTTTTTCATAAAGCCAGATCTTAGTTTTATTTATTAGTTTAATGGTTTTCTTACTTTCAGTTTTGTTCATCTCTCGTTTGGTTTTCAGCATTTCTCTTTTTATTTATTTCTAGCAACTTCTTTTTTTACATATACATGTTTGGGATTCTTTTTAATACAAATATGTTCTTAAAACGTTGAATTCCAGATTTTTTTCCCTTCTTCCCTCCTCACCCACCCCATTGGGAAGACAAGCAATTCAATATAAATTGTACATGTGTAGTTACACAAAACCTTTCCATAGTAGTCATATCATGAAATACTAACTATACCTCTGACTTTTCTTGCCCCCAACTTACTCTGTTTTCTCCTTTGTTCCAGTACTTTTTCAAAAGTGTTTGCTTCTAACTACCCTCTCCCTCCTCTGCCCTCCATTTTTATCATGCCCTGTCTTATCCTCTTCCCCACTATTTTCCTGTAGGGTAAGATACCCAATTGAGTGTATATGTTATTCTTTCTTTTAGCCAAATTCAATGAGAGTAAGGTTGTTTCATTACCTTTTACATTCCTGCTCTTCTACATCATTGTAACAATTTTCTTTTGCCTCTTTTATATGAGATAATTTACCCTAATCTATCTATCTCTCCCTTTCTCCTCCTCCAAATATATTCCTCTTTCACCTCTTAATTTTATTTTTAGATATCATCCCTTAACATTCAAATCATACTGTACCCTCTGTCTATGTATACCTGTACACACACATACCCACACTGACATATATATGTGTATATATATATATGTATGTACATATATATGTACACACATTCACATATATATACATATATATATATATATGAATGTGTGTGTACATATATATTCCCTTCAACTATCCCCATACTGAGAAAAGTCTTATGACTTACAATTAAAATTTTTCCATGAAGGAATGTAAATAGTTCAACGTTAATAATTTTCTTATGCTTTGTCTTCCCTGTTTACCTTCTCATGCTTCTCTTGCTTCTTGTATTTGAAAGTCAGATATTCTGTTCAGCTCTCGATTTTTCACCAAGAAAGCTTGAAAATCCTCTATTTAATCAAAATGACCATATTTTCCCCTGAAGCATTACACTCAGTTTTACTGGGGGCGGTGATTCTTGGTTTTAATCCCAGTTCCTCTGACCTCTGAAATATCATATTCCAAGCTCTTTGATCCCTAAAGGTAGAAACTGCTGGTCTTGTATTATCGTGATTGTGTTTCCACAATACTCAAATTGTTTTTTCCTGACTGTTTGTAGTATTTTCTCCTTGACTAAGGAATTCTGGAATTGGGCTATAATATTCCTAGGAGTTTCTTTTCAGGATCTTTTTCTTAAATAGATTTGTTTATTTACTTTTAGTTCACAAGATTCAGTTCTACAATCCCCTGAGATTCAAATTTTCTCCCCTCCCTCTCCCCTCTCCATGGTGACATGCAATCATGTATAGGATCTGCAAATACTATCACATTGGGCATTAGTCTGGTTGTATAGAAGGATTGTAACCAATGGAGTGAACAATGGGAAAAAAGAAAGAGAAGTAAATATGAAAAAGAATGATAGCATGTAGATTGCTTCAGTCTCTGTTTAAACTCTGTTCTTTCTACATCTTTCTCTGAATGTAGGTATCTCCTTCCATCCTAAGACTTGCAGAATTCTCTTATAAGTATTCATTGCTGAGAATAATCCAGTTTATCAAAGTTGGTTGTCACATATACAATGTGTCTGTGATTTTGTATAAATTTTTTCTGGTTCTCCTCTTCTCACTTAGCATCAGTTTGTATAAGCCTCTCCAGAAGAATATGAAGACTGTCTCCTCCCCATTTCTTATAGCACAATAGTTTTACATTACATTCATGTACCACAACTTATTTAGCCATTCCCCAATTGATGGACATCGCCTTAATTTCCAGGTTTTTTTTGCCACCACAAAGAGAACTGCAATAAATATTTTGTACATGTGGGTCTTCCTTCCACTTGTATGATCTCTTTGGGATCCAACCCCAGATGCGGTATTACTGGGTATGAAATTATTTATAGCCCTTTCAACATTGTTCCAGATTGCTCTCCAGAATGGTTGTGTCAGTTCACAGATCCACCAACAGTGCATTAGTGCCCAAATTTTTCCACATCCTCTCCAGCACTTGTCATTTTCCTGTTTTGTCATCTTAGCCAATGTGACTGGTGAGATGTGGTATATCAAAGTTGTTTTGACTTGAATTTCTCTAATCAATAGTGATTAAAGTATTTTTATATGATTATAAGTATCTTTAATTTCTACTTCTGAAAATTGCCTGTTCATATACTTTGACCATTTAACAATTGGGGAATGACTTGTATTCTTACAGATTTTACTTAATTCCCTGTATATTTTAGAAATGAGGCCTTTATCAGAGACACTGATTATAAAAATTCTTGCCCAATTTCCCACATCCCTCTTAATCTTGGTTACGTTGCCTTTGTTTGTACAGAAACTTTCCAATTTAATGTAATCAAGATTATCAATTTTGCATTTTATAGTGCTCTCCAACTCTTCTTTGGTCATAAAGTCTTCCCTACTCCATAAATCTGGCACGTAAACTGTTCATTCCCCAGATTACTTACAGTACCAGCCTTTAAACCTAGATCATACACCCATTTAGACTTGACTTTGGTGTACAGTATTAGATGATGGTCTATGCCCAGTTTCTGCCATACTATATTCCAATTTTTCCAGCAGTTGTTTTTCAAATAGTGAGTTATTATCCCCAGAACTGTGGTCTTTGGGCTAATCAAACAGTATGTTACTTTAATAGGTTACTACTGAGTCTTTTGTACCCAATTTATTCCGTTGACCCAATTTTATTTTTCACTCTGGTTCTGAAATATCAGGGCAATTATGCATGACAATTTCTTGAAAGATGGTGTCTAAGTTAATTTTTTGATCATGGCTTTCAGGTCGTCCAATAAATTTTAAATGAGCTCTCCTGAATTTATTTTCCAGGTCAATGGTTTTTTCAATGAAATATTTCACATTGCCTTCTATGCAATCATTTGTTTGAATCTGTTTTATAGTATTGTGGTTTCTCATAAAGTCATTAGCTTCCATTTGCTCCAATCTAAGACTGAAGGAATTATTCTCTTCAGTGATTTTAAATTTTTTTTCCATCTCTCAAATTTGGCTCTTTAAGACATTCTTCTCCTCATTGACTTTTTGGGCCTCTTTTGTTGTTTGAGTTGGTCTATTTTAAGGTGTTATTTTGTACAGTCAGGCTATTGATTCTCTTTTCTTTCTTTTAATAAAAAGTTTTTACTTGTTTTCTTGTTTACATCATTCGTTTTCATGAGACTTTTGAGTTACAAATTTTCCCCCCATCTTTCCCCTACCCACAACCCCAAAACAGCAATGACACTGTAAAGCCCCTGTCCCAATCTGCTATCTTTTATGCCCTCTTCCAACATTTCTCTAACTTTCTGGTAGGGTAGGGAGGGTCCCCCTACCCCAGTCCCTGTATATCTTAATGCCAAGTTGCATGAATTGCAGAGCTTTAAATTCTAGGTTCTTTCAGTTCCTCCCTGGTCACCCACCCCCACAGGAAGTAGAAGCAATTCAATACATGCGGTGCATGTATAATTACATAGGACATCTTCACAGTGGACATATTGTGACAGTCTGATCATGTGCCCCTCCTTCCTATACCTACCGCCCCTTGTTCTGTTCTCTACCCTGTCCCTGTCCCTTTCCTGAAGTGTGTGCTTCCAACATCCCTCCCCCAGACCCTGCCCTCCCCACCGTCATCCCCCCTCTCATTCTCATCCCCCCTACTCTCCTGTGTGCCATGATGCCCAGTTTAGAGTTTATGCTATTCCTTCCATAAGCCAAATTCAATGACAGTAATTGACAGTAAAGTTGTAACAGTTATCCCTTGTCTCTTCTATATGGGATGATTAACCGCATTTTGTCTCTCCCTGTCTCTTCTCATTCTACTCCTCTCCCACCTCAGAATTTCACCTTTTAAAATATCATCCCTTTGTATTCAATTGATCTTATACCCTCTATATGCACATATACCCACATGCTAAGATATGTATTAATATGCATATATAGCCTCCTATATAGACATATGTGGAAGTATTCATATATATATATATATATATATATGTATATATATATATATATGTATGTATACATTTGCATTCCCTTCACCTATCCTCATAGTAAGAAATGTTCCATAAGTTACTATTATAATTTTTCCATATTGGCATGTAAATTGTTCAATTTTGATAAGTTCCTTAGGATTTCTTTCCCACGTTTACCTTCTCATGCTTCTTTTGTTTGATTCACAAATTTTATGTTCATTTCTGATTTTTCATCAAGAATGCTTGAAAGTCTTCCACCTCACTGAATAACCACATTTTCCCCTGGAACATTATACTCAATTTTATTGGGTACATGATTCTTGGTTTTAATCCCAGCTCCATTAAACTTCAAAATGTCATATTCCAGGCCCTTCTATCCCCCAGTGTAGAAGCTGCCAGATCTTGGGTGATCCTAATTGTGTTTCCACAGTATTCAAATTTTTTCTCTTGGCAGTCTGTAATAATTTCTCCTTTAACTGGTGATTCTGGAACCTGGCATTAATATTTCTAGGAGTTTTGTTTTGGGGATCTTTTTGAAGAGGTAGTCGTTGAGTTCTTTCAAGTTCTATTTTACCCTCTGATTCTAAAAGACCAGGGGAATTTTCCTTGAGAATTTCTTGAAGGTGGCTTTACAAGTTCTTTTTTTGGTAACATCTTTCAGGTAAACCAATAATTTTCAAATTGTCTCTCGTGGATCTATTTTCCAGGTCAGTGTTTTTTTCAAGAAGATACTGCTTTTTATTTTTTCATTTGTTTGTAACTGTTTAATAGTGCCTGGTTTCTCATAAAGTCATTTACTTCCACTTGTTCCACTCTAATTCTGAACAAATTATTGTCTTTAAAATGCTTTTGAGATTCTTTTTCCATATGGCAAATTCAACTTTTTAAGGCATTTTCTCCTCATTGGCTTTTTGGGCCTCTTCTGCCATTTGAGTTAACCTGTTTTGTTACAGTGTTATTCTCTTCAGTCAGGTTATTGACTCTTTCTTTTTTTTCTTTTTTTGTTTTTATTGTTTTTTGTTTGTATTTTTATTTTTTCTATTAAATATTTTTTTGTTGTCTTGTTTACATCATTCATTTTCATGAGACTTTTGAATTACAAATTTTCTCCCTGTCTTTCTCCTACCTGAACCCCAAAACCGTAATCCCACTGTGAAGCACCTCCCCTGATCTGCTCTCTAACTTTCTGGTAGGGCAGGGAGGGTCTCCCTACCCCAGCCCCTGTATATCTTAATTCCTAGTTGCAAGTATAGTAGAGCTTTAGATTCTAGATTCTTTCGGTTCCTCCTTTGTCACCCACACCCACTGGAAGGACAAGGAATTCAATCCAGGCTGTGGATGTGTGATTATACAGGACATCTTCTTAGTGGACCTATTCTGAAAATGATCAAATCCTATACCTCCCACCCCTTGTTCGGTTCTCTACCCTGCCCTTGTCCCTTTACTGAAGTGTGTGCTTCCAGCCTCCCTCCATCAGACCCTGACCTCCCCTCTGTCATCCTGCCTCTCAACCCCATGCCCCCTACTCTCCTGTGTGGCATGGTGCCCAATTTAGAGTTTATTCCATTTCTTCCCTAAGCCAAATTTGTTGAGAGTAAGTGAAAGTAAAGTTGTAACAGTCATCCCTTGCCTCTTCTATATGGGATGATTAACCCCATTTTGTCTCTCCCTGTCTCCTCTCATTCTAGTCCTCTCCCACCTCAGAATTTCACCTTTTAAAGTATCCCTTCGTATTCAATTGATCCTATACCCTCTATATACAAAAATACACAATGCTCAGATAAGTATTCATATGCATATATAGCCTCCTATATAGACATATGTGTAAGTATACATATATACACACATACATACATATATATACATATACACATTTATATATATATATATATATATATATATATACATATACACATTCATATATAAATATATTTCCTTCACCTATCTTCATACTAAGAAAAGTTTCATAAGTTACTATTATCATTTTTCCATATTGGCATGTAAATAATTCAGATTTGATAATTTCCTTATGATTTCTTTTCCATGTTTACCTTTTCATACTTCTTGTGTTTGATTGTCAAATTTTCTGTTCAGTTCTGGTTTTTTCAGCAAGAATGCTTGAAAGTCCTCTACCTCAATGAATGACCATATTTTCCCCTGGAAGAATATGCTCAGTTTTTCTGGGTAGTTGATTCTTGATTTTAATCCCAGGTCCCTTGATCTTCAAAATATATTCCAGGACCTTCATCTCTCAGTGTAGAAGCTTCCAGATCACGGGTTATCCTGATAGTGCTTCCTCAGTATTCAAATGGTTTTCTCCTGGAAGCCTGTAACATTTTCTCTTTTAACTGGGTATTTTTGAACCTGGCAATAACATTTCTAGGAGTTGTCTTTTGGGGATCTTTTTGAAGCGGTGATTGGTGAATTCTTTCAAGTTCTATTTTGCCCTCTGATTTGAAAACATCAGGGCAATTTTCTTTGAGGATTTCTGGAAGGATGCTTTCCAAGTTCTTTTTTTGGTCGTGGGCTTCAGGTAGACCAATAATTTTCAGATTGTCTCTCCTGGATCTATTTTCCATGTCAGTGGTTTTTTTCAAGGAGATATGTCACATTGCTTTCTGTTTTTTCGTATTTGTATTTGTTTAATTGCATCTTGGTTTCTCGTAAACTCATTAGCTTCCACTTGCTCCACTATAATTCTGAAGGAATTATTCTCTTCAGAATGCTTTTGAGATTCTTTTTCCATCCGGCAAATTCGACTTTTTAAGGCATTCTTCTCCTCATTGGCTTTGTGGGCTTCTTTTGCCATTTGAGTTAATCTATTTTTTTAAATGTTGTTTTCTTCAGTAAGGTTGTTAACTCTCTTTTCATGATTTTCTCGCATCATTCTCATTTCTCTTCCCAGTTTTTCCTCCACTTCTCTTATTTGGTTTTCAAAGTCCCTTTTCAGATTATCTATAGCTTCATGTGTCTTGGAAGCATTTGCTGTGGGAGTCCTAACTGTGTTGTCTTCTTCCCGTTCCATGCTTTGATCCTGTTTGTCCACAAAAAAGGATTCTATAGTTTTATTGCTGTTCTTATTTTGCTTCCTTTTACTCATGTTGGCCAGTAAATTAATTGGTTGGGGTTTTTTAGCTTTGTAGAACTCTGCTTCCAGGGGGGAAAGCTCTGTTCCTAATCGCTGGGGTTTTCCCAGCTGCTGGAACTATTAGGGGTGTGTTGCACCCTCCCCTAGCTTTGGCTTGCTGAAATTGCTCCCCAGGACCACCACCCAAGACCACGATCTGGATCCATGGCACTCAGCACAAGAGCACTTGGCCCTGATCAATCGACTCAGCCCCACTGCGGGATCCACAGTCTCTGAAGCCCAGTGGAGGCAGTTTCCGGTTACAGCAGTTTCTGCCCTTCCCCCACTGCTTCCTTGCCCTTGGGGTAGATTGGCCTAACTGCTTTTCCTCCCCCAAATTTAGCTTGAATGCTTCACTCACTTTCCCTGACCTTTAATCCTGGCTTAGTAGATGTGAAGATTTCTCCAGGTGCTTTAAATCTTCTCTGAAGTAGACTCACACTGCAGCTTGGGAGGCTTGTTTCCTCCCAGCTGCCCTGGAGCCTGGCTGTATGGCTGTTTTAGGCTGGGCTGGTTTTGGCTCTCACCTGGAGGCCTGGGGGATGAGAGCCTCTTACCTAGCTGCCTTTCTTCAATCTCTGTTTTTCACACCTTTCATTAATCCCTGTTTTTCACACCTTGGTAGATGTGGAGTTGCTGGAAGCTATGTATTTTTCTCTCTTTTAGACTGGCTGGGGTGTGGCTCAGTTTGGCTCCTTCCTACCACCCCAGGGAATGGCCTCAGTTTAGGTTTCAGGCTGGGCTGGCCTCAGCTGGAGTCCTGCCAGGATGATCCCCTGCTCCCAAGCTGCCTTCTGCTAGAGATGTGTTTTCTGTATTTTTTTTATTTTGAGAGTCCTAGTATTTGTCCTGATTCATATTTTTGTGGGTGTTTAGGGTGGCTGCATGGGAGCTACAGGACCCTGCTGCTTCTATGCCACCATCTTGGCTCTGTCCCCCCAAGTCTCTAGAGTCATATTTTCTGGATATTTAGAGTGGCTGTGTGGGACTTGCAAAACTTTTCTGCCTCTATGCCACCATCTTGGCTCTGCCCCTGTTGACTCTCTTTTCATGATTTTCTTGGATCATTCTCAGTTCTCTTCTGAATTTTTCCTCCATTCCTCTTACTTTGTTTTCAAAATCCTTCTTGAGCTCCTCCATGGCCTGTAACCAATTCATTTTTTTTCTTTTAAGCTTTTGATGCAGGAGTTCTGACTGTGTTCTCTTCTTCCCATTCCATGTTTTGATCCTTTCTATCTCTGAGAAAGTATTCTATGGTAGGATTGAATTTCCTTTGCTTGTTCATGTTGCCACCCAATTACTTGACTTTTGTATTCTTTGCCATGATAGAACTCTGCTTTCAGAATGGGTAGAGTTTTGTCCCAACTTGCTGGGGTTTTCACAGCTACTGGAGCAATTAGGAGAGCACCTTTTCTTTAGTCCCCACAGGCTCTTGCACCTTGGCACATATCCCAGGACCTCCACTCAAGACTATAGTCCAGACCCAAGCAGGTCAAAGTAAGAGCAATTATCTTCTGAATGGCCACTGGCCCCCCTACAATCTACATGCCAGGTGCTCCTGAGGCATTTGTGCATTGCAGTCAGTGCACCTCTGCCACTTCTTGGCTTCGGGTCATGGGCAGGACTGTGTTCTTCTGTCCACTCCTGTTTCAACAGAGTTCCACACAGACCTTTTACTTTGTCTTTGGTGTTTATGGGCTGAGAAGTCTGGAAACTGCAATAGTTAGTGGTGCTTCACTCTACTGAAGTCTACTCTGGCTGCTGCTGGTCAGGTCTACCCTGGAGCCAAAACCTCTCATGCAGGGCTGGGCTCAGCTCCCAGTTAAGTGTGATACACCTTTCTTGGGGTCTATAGGCCTGATAGACCTGGCCAGCCTGGCAGTCTTCCTTCAGCAGGAAATTTGTTTCTCTCTGTCACTTTGTGGGTTCTGTAGCTCTAAAATTTGCTTAGAGCCATTTTTTACATGTATTAGAGGAAGTGGAAGCCAGAGCCTCAGGGAAATTCTGTTTCTACTCTACCATCTTGGTGCTGCCAGTTTTCAGTATTTCTAACTTGGTATTTGGTGGGGGACTTTTAATTTGTTATTTTTCAGTTTCTTTTTTAATTTGCATGCCCAATTCATTGATCTTCTCTTTCTCCATTTTATTCATGTTAGCATTTAGATATATAAAACTTCCCATAAGTACCAATAATTTTTGTTACATTGTCTCATTATTGTCATTTGTTTGGATGAAGTTATTGATTATTTCTCTGAGTTGTTTTTGACCCACTCATTCTTCAAGATTAGATTATTTAGTTTTCAATTGATTTTTATTCTATCTTTTCAAGGCCATTTATTAAATATATTTTATCAAGATCTGAAAATGATTCATTTAATATTTCTGCTTTTCTACACTGATTTATGAGGTTTTTAAGCAGCCCTAGTACATTGTTTTTGCGTAGGTTCCATGTACCACCAAGAGAAAGGTGTGTTCCTTTCTATACCCATTCAGTTTTCTCCAGTGGTCTACTATAGTTAACTTTTCAAAAAGTCTATTCACCTCCTTAACTTCTTTCTTTTTTATTTTTTTGGCTAGATTTATCTAGTTCAGAGAGGGTGAAGTTGTGGTCCCCCAGTATAATAGTTTTGCTATCAAATTTTTCCCTGTAGCTCCCTTAACTTCTCCTATAAGAATTTAGGTACTATAACTCTTGGTGCATATATATTTAGCAATGATACTGCTTCATTGTCTATGGTGCCTTTTAGCAGGATATTATATCCTTCTTTATGTCTTTTAATTAGATCTACTTTACTTTTGCTTTGCTAACATCAGTTTTGCTACCTCTCCATTTTTTTCTTAAAATGAAGCACAATATATTCTGCTGCAGTCTTTTACCTTTACTCTGTTTGTATCCCTTTGTTTCAAATGTGTTTCTTATAAACAACATATTGTAGGATTATGATTTTAATCCATTCTGCTAGCTGCTTCTGTTTTATGGGAGTGTTTGTCAAACTGATGTTCACAGTTATGATTGCTCTCTGTGTATTTCTCCTTTTCTCTCCTCACTATACTTTTGCTTTTGACCACTACCACCTCCTCCTTTCTTCCTTGCCTTTTATCTGTCCTCCTCCTTTTTCTTTCCTTTTTACCTACTCTCTCTTCTACCCTTTTCTCCATTGTCTTACTCCTTTCCATTCCAACTGCCTATAGGGCAAGTTGGAGTTCTATACCTAACTCAGTATGTTTTCACTCCTGTCAAATCCAATGAGAGTAAAATATAAACAATGCTCATCTCTCTCCATTCTTTCCATCTACTGTAGTATATCTTTGGACTTCTTCGTGTGATATAATTTACCCTTTTCTGCATCCTCTTTTCCTCCTCTCCCAATACTATTATTTTTTTCATTCCTTAATTAGGTTTTTATCATCACATAAAAAACAGCTTATATCCATGCCCTCTGTCTATGTATTTTCCCTCTACATGACGTAATAAAGATGCAGTTCTCAAGAGTTGTATCATCTTCCCATGTAGGGATATAAACAGTTTGTCCATATTTAATAACATGTTTTTTTTTCCTTTCCTATTTACCTTTTAATGCCTCTCTTGATTCTTGTATTCAAAGATCAAATTTTCTGTTTAGTTATGATCTTTCATCAGGTCTAGAATTCCCCTATTTCTTTGAATATTGATCTCTTTACCTAAAAGATGTGCTCAATTTTGTTGGGTAGTTGATCCTGGTTTGTAATCTGAGCTCCTTTACCTTATAAAATATCATATTCCATGTCCTCAGCTTTTTTAATGTTGAACTGGCAAGGTCACGTATAACCCTAACTATCGTTCCATGATATTTGAATTTTTCTGGCTTTTTTCAATATTTTCTCCTTGATCTGATCATTCTGGAATTTGGCTACAATATTCCTTGCCATTTTCATTTTATGGTTTCTTTCAGGAGGTGTTTCATGGTGCTGTTTTATTTTGATGACTATTTTGCTTTCTGGTTCTAGGTAGTTTTCCTCAATAATTTCTTGAAAGATGCTGTCCAGGCTATTTTTTTCTCTGGAAGACCAAACAATTCTTAAATTATCTTTCCTAGATTTATTTTCAATTTCACTTGTTTTTCAAATGAGGTATTTTATATGTTCTTCTATTTTATTTTTCATTCTTTTGGTTTGGTTTGACTGATTCTTGATGTTTCATAGAGTCATTAGCTTCCACTTGCCCAGTTCTAATTTTTAAGAATTTGTTTTTTTAAATTAGCTTTTGTACCTTCTTTTCCATTTGGTCAATTCTACTTTTTAAGGATCTGTTTTCTCCAGTGTTCTTTTTTACCCATTTTTGTCCATTGCCTGTTTAAAGGAATTGTTTTATTTTTCTTCTACCTCTCTTATTTGATTTTTAAAATGCTTCTTGACCTTTTCCAAGAAGGCTTTTTGGGCTTGAGATCACTTCATATCCACCTTTGAATTTTCAGATGTGGTTACATTGACCATGTTGTCCTGAATTTGTATTTTGATCTTCCCTGCCATGAAGATATTTCTTTTTTTCCTTTGGTTCTTCTTGGTCATGTTCTTTGCTTCTTTCACAACTTTTTAATTTGATTTGTCCTTCTGAGCACAGGCAAAACTGTCCCATACTTCTTATCCTGGAGGATAGGTACCTGGTTACTGGTTTTCTATGCTGGGGCCTCATGTGCTATCAGCTGGAGTTTGTAGTAGTCTTGTAGGTTACATCTGCTGAACTAGAGCTGGTAGTGTTGGCTGATGTGTGCCTGGTATTCTTGCCTGCTCATCCACACTGGGTTTCAGGATCTCCCACTGGTACACTACGGCGGGGTTTGCTTCTGGCATCTGGGCCACTTCCTATCCTGTACTGATCCCCTTCAGCCACAGCAAGAGGAATCTTTCCCATTAAACACCCTAGTCTCCCAAGCTAAAATACTACTGTACTCCATCTTTCTACTGGCTCCACTATTTAACAAATTTTCCTGGGTCAATATTCTTTGGGTTTTTCAAAGTTTATGAGGGAGGGTGAGAGCAACTTATTGCTTATTCAGCCAACTTGGCTCCTGGAAGTTTAAATAGGTGACTTTCAAACATTCAGTCTGTGGACTGATAACACCAGGTGTAGCTGCTGCTACTGCCATAGACCCTGTGTAGGAATGTGATTATCTCTTCACCAGCTCTAACAGACACCCCTCCTGCACTGAGAGGTCTAGGAATTTCCACTGCTGCCAGTGATTCAATCCCCTGAGTCTGTGATAGATAGATTGATAGATAGATAGATAGATAGATAGATAGATAGATAGATAGATAGATAGATAGATAGATGGATGGATGGATGGATGGATGGATGATAGATTTATACTTCACAAATACTTCATAATAATGAAAATGGAGTCAAATACTCTTAGAAAGCTACACACATTCACAAAGCATATACATTTATAAACACACACACACACATAAAATTGAAAATGAAGCAGCACCAAAAGTCTTCAGAAGAATAATCAAAGGATTAAATATAGTTAGATGATTAAGGACAGGAATTTAAATTCTTAAGACAGAAATCAGCAAGTTTTCTTATTCCAGTACAAAAAATTTAGAACAAAAGATGGAGATAATCTCTAAAACATGAAATTCCCAGAAAAAAAGAGAATAAGCAAATTGGAATGCAAAAATTTAGATGAATAAGGAAAATTAATTGATCAAAAATAAAATAAAATAAAATAAAATACAATTGTGTGTTAGTAGTCACCAAGATCTCCAGTACCTGAAACCCAGATATGTTACATTTCACACCAGTGTTCTTTAGTGTGTTTGTGGCAAAGGGTTGGGGATTGGAGACAGTTGAGAGGAATTGAAGGTTTAGTCTCTACCATTAGTTCCAGTCTATGTTGATTGGGATCCTCCAATTTAAGGAGTACATACTCTTCACACTAATTTTAGTTAACCACTTTATACACAAATCAACTTTTACGTTGATTTACTTTTAAGTGTGACAAGATATAAATTATCAAGCATTCATGCTAAAACCTCATGGTTATACTTTTACTTCCACCTCTTCAGTTTCAGAGGTCACATTAAGTTTCAATCCAAACCTACTACTGTCTCACAGTATCCTGTCTTCTCAGGACTTTCCTGCTAGGTCAAAGGCAGCCTAACATTTGGAATCCTGCCTCTAAGGTCACTACGGTTGTGTTCAAACACTCATGGACTGCATTGCCAGTGCCCGGAACTGAATGAAATATACCAAAATTCAAAACCAATTTTGTAAAGTTAAAGGATCTAAAAGGTATGGGGGTGTAGCCCTGAGCAATCAAGACCTTTACCTCCTGCCTGCTGACCCCCCAAAAAAGGAATTTGCAGTTAGATAGCTTTAGAGATATAGCATGTTATAGTTTCAGTCAATGAAAAGAAGCTGATCTCACCCACATGGTAGAGGAACATAGAATATTTTCTCCATAAAGCAAGTCCCAGATATCTCTTTCATGGGTGCCTCCACTTTAGGTAATCTGAACAAAATCAATACCTGGTTATAATTAGAATATGAGATTCTATAAAACAAGGGTCCCTTTCAGTAATGGATTAGACTAGACAGACTATTGGGACTCCTTGCAACTCTCAAAGTGTATGATTCTGTGAATAGGAAATGAGGATAGAATGTGAAGAAATTACTGAAGGATTATAGGACTTTTTTGGGGGGGAAAGGGGAATGGAGAAAAAATAGAATATCTAACTAGAGAATATTGTACATGAAAATTGCCCAGAAATATGGGATTCAGACTGGAAGAACTCTTTTAAAAGCCAAAAATATAATTAATAAATTTAAATTACCAAGGAATATGAAAGTAAAAATTATGTTATAACTATAATAATAACTTTTGGAGACAGAAAGTCATAGCAGCAAGCACCCTAGCATAACAGAATGACTGCTAGCACAAGTACTTAGATCTACTTTTCTAAAGGAAAGCAACCCAAAATGGGTTAACAATCTTACTTTAATCGATCAAACATGTATCATTTACCTACTTCAGGGGGAAAAGTCAGCACCCTGAACTTCAGAGAATACAAACAAATGTTACAACAGAAAATGACACAATTCAGCAGACAGGGCTTCCAGCTGTCTGACCATCACATAATACAGTTAGTCACCAGAGAAGGAAGCACCAACACCTGGGTTTTCAAAGCCAGGGTGCTCAACAGCTGCCCAGAGTCTCATTTAGCCAATTTGGCCAAATTATACAACTCTTCCCAAAGTGAGCCTCAAAGCAAAACCTCACATCAGGGTATATATAGGCTTCTCCTGTGTCAGAGATGTCACAAACCTCTTGATCCACTGCCCAGTCATAAAGGGTATGGGAATTCCTGAAAAAAGCAAGCATCCCACCACAGGCTCCATGTGACCACATTCAGCCTATTAGTGGATGTAATGTTAATGAAATCAGAAGATCTTCCATACCCCTTTCTATTGGCACCTAGTAAAGGCACTTAGCACCTAGTAAAGGCACTTAACTCCTTATTTCAAGTTAACTTTAATGTTAATGAAATCAGAAGATCTTCCATGCCCCTTTCTATTGGCACCTAATAAAGGCAATCAGCTCCTTACTTCAAGTTAACTCCTTGGGAGTAGTTAACACCTTAACAGGAAGGGGCAGAACAGGGAGGAGCTATACTGTAGATATGGAAGAGAACCAGGAGGACCTTCATATTTTCTCTCAGTCATCACCTGGAGACTGCACCTTTTGCTGAGATCCTCCTTGTGCAGCTTCTACTGAGAACTTCCAAGGACCAGGCTGAGGAACTGCTGTGAGTCTGAGAGGGATCCCTGCTTGAGGGAGCCTGTTCTATTTGTGAAGGCTTGGGAATGTGGGTGTCCACTGCATTAAGTGTATCAACTTTGTGACCACAATAATGACTTTGACATTCTGGTTTTAGGACTCAGTGTGGTGGTTTCTGAATAATCACCTTGTTTCTGCCTTCCATGTGGACAGTTTGCTACATTTTGTGATTCAAAACTATACCAGCATATTCATAACCACCATAGGTGTTGTGAATGTCACATTATTGATACAGTGGGCAGAGTATATTTTCAAATCAGGAAAGGTTTTCAGATTCACTTAAGCCCGTCAAGGGGCCAAGGGGCAGGGAAGATCTTCAGATTCCCACTACAACAGTAAAAATAATAAACAAAACTTTCAAGTTATATGTAAAAATAGAATGGAATAAAATTAAATCACATTTATAGAAAATCAGAAAACAAATAGCATTGTTTAAAAATCACCTCAAATAAATACGGCAAAAATGAGTATAAACATCAAACAATTTAATATTTGGGGAGAGGGAGGAAAGAAACATAGAAACAACATAAAAAGAAGAGGAGACAAAGATATTCATTCCTTAAACTAGCCAACAGGCAAAGAGCTAATCATTTTCAAATTGTCATAAAAGACTAAGAATTTTTTTTACTCTTATTTCATCATAGTCATTTGCTATTTTATTTAATTTATTTTTCATTTTATTCTTATTAAGCAAGGGATTATCAATTTTATTAGTCTTTCCAAGAAAACAAACTTTTGCTTGTATTTATCATTTTGTGAATTTTGTTGCATTTTGTTTATTTTTCACTATAATTTTTAATATTTCCTCCTTTTCACTTCTTTTATGTATTTTTGCTGGTTTTGTTATTCCTTAAAAATTATGGTCAGTTCATTAAATTCCAATTTTTTTTGTTACTGTGTCTTTGCAAAAATAGAATTTCCTCCTTGATGACTGTTTTAGCCACAATTCAAACATTTTGGTATGTTGTTTCATTAATATCATCTTATTTTAAAACCAATAGTTTTCTATGATTTACTCTTTCTCCAACTCATTATTTAGGATTTGATTGTCTCCATTTCAACCTGAATTTTTTATTTGTTATCCCTGAACTGATTTTTATTTTTATTGTGTAGTTGTATTCAAAGGGTATATTAACTATCTCTTCCTTTTTACATGTATTTTCAATATCTCTGTTCTCTGGTGCTGTGATGGGTCTTTTTTTTTTTGTAAAATTCCTTGTGGAACTGAGGAATATATAGGTTTCCCTTTTAGAAGATGGAATAAAATATCTTAACTCTACTTTCTTTAACAATTTATTAAGTTCCCATTTTCTCTTTTTTGTAAAAATCCACTAAGAAAGCAACTCCTTAATTCCTTAATAATTGTCCAAATGAAAAAGATAGTACAAAAGCTAATTGAGGAAAACAGCATGTTAAAAGTTAAAACAGGGCCAGTGGAAACTAATGACACTATGAGACATGAAGAATTAATCAAACAAATTCAAAAGAATGAAAAAAATAGAATAAAATGAAAAACATCTCATGGGAAAAATAAATGACTTGGAAAATAGATCCAGGAGAGACAATAACAATCATTGGGCTATCTGAAGGCTATAATCAAAAGGAGAACCTGGACAGCATCTTTTAGGAAATTATCAAGGAAAACTATTTGATGGCCTAGAACCAGAGGACAAAATAGGAGGTGAAAAAATCCACCAATAATCTCATAAAAAAGATTGCAAAATAATAATTCTTAGAAACATTATAGCCAAATTTCAAAACTATGAGGTCAAAGGGGAAAAATACTACATAAGGACAGAAAGAAACAATTCAATATTGTTGAATTACATAGAGCTTGGCAGCTGTGACATTGAATTATCAAAGGTCCAGGAACATGATATTCCAGGAGGCAAAGGAGCTTGGATTATAACCAAGAATCAATTATCTAGCAAAATTAAGTATAATCTTTAAGGGGAAAAGAGGGACATTCAATGATATAGAGGACTTTCAATCATTCCTGATTTAAACAAAACAAAATTGAATTGAATATTTGATCTTCAAATACAAAACTCAAGAGAAGAATGAAAACAGAAACAGGAAAGAAAAAAATATGCTGTTCAATTAGTTTAAACTGTTTACATTCCTACACTGGTAGATGGTATTTGTAAATGTTGATAACTGTATCTTTATTATGGCATTTAGAAGGGAGATAGACAGACAGATATATAGACAGATAGACATATAAAGGATGTAGGAATTCCTGTAATTCCAAAAAAAAGTACCACTAATAGTACACCTAGAAGAAATATGCATAAACAGAGAGGATGGGTATATGGTGAGTTTGAGGGAATAACACAAAAAAATTAAGGAATGAGAAAGAGGAGTACAATGGCTTCAGAAGGAAGGGAGATGTATAATGCGGTCAATTATTTGCCATGAAGAGTCACAAAAGACCTATCTCAGAGGAGGGGAAGATGGGAGGGAGGGTGATGAGTATCACTTGAACCTTACATCAATATTGGCTCAAAGAGGGAATCAGCTGAATACATAAATCTGTGTTACTGGACAGAGAAATGGGGAGGAGTTGATCAAGAGAGGATGGGAACTGATATAAGGGAGAGCAGTTCAAGGGAGATGGTAAAAAAAAAAAGCAAGACCTTGGTGAGTAAAGAAAGGGTGAAAGGAGAGAGAGAACAGCCAGGAGGAAAAATAGGATGGAGGGAAATACACAGGAAGTAATCATAACTATAATGTGAATTGAATTAATTATCTCATAAAATGGAAGGAGACAGCAGAATGAAATCAATAATCAGAATGCCACAATATGCTGTTTTCAATAAACACACTTGAAGTATAGAGACATGCATTGAGTAAAGGTAAGAGAGTGAACAGAATCTATTAT
>CM053596.1:127516100-127554892 GCA_028646575.1 Pseudocheirus occidentalis | reverse complement strand
CCTGCTCCATACTTTGTTCTTTTTTGTCCATAAAAAAGGATTCTAAAGTTTTACTGCTGCTCGTAGCTTGCTTCCTTTTTCTCATGTTGGCCAGTCTATTAATTACTTGGTTTTTTAGCTCTGTGGAACTCTGCTTCCTGGAGGGAGAAAGCTCTGTCCCAAATCGCTGGGGCCCTCACGGTTGCCAGAGCTCTTAGTGGGATGCTGCAGCTCCCCCCCCCAGCTTTGGCTCACTGAAAGCGCACCCCAGGACCACCACTCAAGACCACGATCCAGATCCAGGCCGCTCAACGCAAGAGCCCTTGACCCTGATGGATCGTGTCAGCCCCGTGCTATCTGCAGGCCGAGGGCTCCGAAGCAGCCCAGTGGAAGCTGCTGCAGCTCTCAGACGTTCCTGCTGCTACAGCTGCCTTCCGCTGCCTCCTTGCCCTGGGAGCAGTTTGGCCTGACCAGCTCTTCTCCTCCCCAGTTAGCAAAATCCACCGACCTTTCTCTTAGCCTTTTTGTCTTCTGGCCTGATAGATGTGGTAACTGTGCCTCCAGTGCAGCCGATCTGCTCTCCTATAGCTGAGGTTCCCCGCCCAATGCCCCAGGGGCTGACCCCGCCTGTGGTTTCAGCCACGGATCCCAGACTGCTGTGAAGAGCCCCGCCTGCTGCGCTGCCTATAGCAACAGATGTGCTTTCTGTCTTGTGGAGAGTTTTGGAGCTTGAAAATCTGTTTAGCATCCCATTTTATGAGTTTTTTAGTGTGTTTGTGTGGGAGCTGTGGTGCTTTGCTGCTTTTACGCCACCATCTTCAGATCTATATCATCTTGAGAGGAGATCTTTCCTTGAGCATGTGTGGTTAAACATTTGAATCTGTGGCTTGAGTAAGGCACGTATGGCATAATTATCCAATTTTCATATGACCCAAAACTGAGAGGAACAGCTAACACATTGGATAACAAGTTAGGATCAAAAATATATCTTGAGAAAGCAGAGCATAGAACTGATTCTAAAGACATGAAATTCAATAAGAAATAATGTAATTTGCCTTTTGCTTCCAAAAGGAAACTTATCAAATACAGGATGGGGATGTTATGGTTCCTGAATAATATATCTGAAAATAAGATGGGAGTTTTAGTGGATTGTAAGTTCTATCTGAGTCAGCAGGTAGATGTGTTAGGTAAAACACCTAATGAACCTTGGAATTCATTAAGATATACACAGTTTCCACGAAGAAAATAGTGAAAATTACTGTACTCTGAACTGGTCAGATGAGTTATAGGGTATTAAGTTCAGTTCTGCATGTCCAGGTTGAAGAACTGGAGGATATCCAGTCTATAGATCAGAAGAATCAGGGGTAACATCAAGTATTTCAAAGGCTACCAAATGGAAGAATAATCAAGCCTTTTCTGTTTAGTGCCAGAAAGAAGACAATAACATCTTATGGAAGTTAGAACAATGGATAAAAATTAAGTCTAAAAGTAGAAAAGGTAGCTTTGGGAGATGCTGCATTCCATTTCATTTGTGGTGTGCAAGCAGAGTCTAGAAAGCCACATGCCCAGCATATAATACTCAGAATTACTCTAAAATATCATTGGAATAAATAACCACCGAAAGATTTTTCCAACTGTTAAACTGAGATATTTTTGAAAATGTAAAATTGATGATTTTTTTGTTTTCTTCCATGCTCAGTTTACCTTCTAATTTTTTTTCAATTCTGTGAAGAAGAAAGAACAGAGGGGAAAAGAGAGTTGGCAGTAGCTGTTGCTGGTTGCTGAAGAAAGTGAACACCAAAACTAAAGCTTTCTCTTGAGTTAGTACAAAACAACCACAAAATTGCATTGTATATAGATGCAGAAAAGATGGAGAAAGCCATGACAATCAGAGAAAGCTAGTTATGCTATTCTAATGTAAATGAAAAGTGGGTTAAGGAAGACACTAATATGAAATCTGTTTGTCTTGGGCTCCAATTTACCTTAAGTACTTAAACAGCTTAAGTAGCGGTTATATAAATTATGGCTTAGGTTTATGTGGTGATCGATTTATGGAAAATCTGTGTTTGTCCAGGATATATGGTTGTAATACACTGTTCTTTTTTTTAAAAAATTGATAAAGTTTGTATTATTTTGAACTTAAATACAAGATAAGAAAAGAGAAAAAATGAATACTCAAATTAAAATAATACAAAATAAGAAAGGGGGAAAAGATTGTTATGAGCACAGCAGAGATTGTGAGAGGATTTAAAATATACAAAAAAAAGTTTCTGTTTCAAGAAAAGTCATTTAATTGATATTACGTGTTGTGTTGAGAACTATTGTTTCTTTGCCTTTTTGTAAGATTTCTTTTGTTGTCTGCTGTACATTTTTTACTTTGCTCTTTTTTCCTTCCCTCCCCCAAGGCTATAATTATACACACACAGACAGCAGCCATAACTACATCTCTTAGATTGGAGGAGGAAGAAAAAAAGGGGAAAAATACATGATAATTTTATTCTGTATTTAAAAGGAATAACAAGTTGTATATAATAGGTTTGCAGATTCATGTGTAATCTTTTATTTTTCTTACCTGTTCTACTATATTATGGGACAGCTTGTTTTATTTTTTAAATATTTAAGCAAAATATTTTTTGAAAATTATCTCTCCTCAATAAATTTTCCAGTCAGTTGTTTTTCCAATAAGATTTTCATCTATTTTTATTCTTTTATTTTTGTTTTATTTTATATTGCCGTCTCATGTTGTCATTAGCTTCGATATAACTTATACCGATTTTAGGTAATTTTTTTCTTCAGTGAGTTTTTCTATCTACTTTCCATTTGGGGGGCAGAGACGGGGCATAGAAGCAGCAAAGTTCCTCAGCTCCCACACAGCCACCCTAAATACCCATAAAATGCGACTCTAAACAAATTCTAGGGCTTGTAAACTCAAAAAAATACAGAAAACACATCTCTAGCTGAAGGCAGCTCAGCAGGAGGGGGTTATTGTGGCAGGCAGGGAGCCAAGGCCAGCCCAAACCAAAACCAAAAGCGTGGCCACGGCCCACGGCCAAGCCTCCCAAGCTGCAGCGTGAGTCTACCCCAGGGAACAGATCTACAGCACCTGGAGCAATCTCCACATCTATCAAGTCAGGAACAATAAGGATTAGAAAAAGGTCAGTGAAAGTGAAGCTTTCAAGCTAATTTCGGGGGAGGAAAAGCAGTTCTGCCAATCTGCACCCAGGGCAAGGAAGAAGTGTGGGAAGTGCAGGATCTGCTGTAATCAGAATCTGCCCCTACTGGGCTGCTTCAGAGCTCCTGGCCTGCGGACCCTGCAGCAGGGCTGAGATGATTGATCAGGGCCACAGGCTCTTGAGTTGTGGCCTGGATCAAGATCGTGGTCTTGGTTGGTGGTCCTGGGGTGCACTTTCAGCAAGCCAAAGTTGGTGGGGGCTGCAGCACCCCTGTAATAGCTCTGGCAGCTGTGAAACCCCAGCAATTGGCACAGAGCTTTCGCCTCTGGAAAAGGAGTGATACAGGCCTAAAAAAAACAACCAATTAATTGAATGGCCAACATGAGGAAAAGGAAGAAAATAAGAACAGCAATAAAACTCTGAAATCCTTTTTTTTGTGGACAAAAAGGATGAAAGCATGGAATGGGAAGAAGACAACACATTCAGAACTCCCACAGTAAATGCTTCCAAGACACTTGAAGAATACCTACAAGCTACAGATCAACTGAAAAATGGACTTTGAAAACCAAATAAGAGAAGTAGAGGAAAAACTGAGAAGAGAAATTAGAATGATGCAAGAAAATCATGAAAAGAGAGTCAACAACCTGACTGAAGAAAACAACACTTTAAAAAATATATTAACTCAAATGGCAAAAGAGGCCCAGAAAGCCAATGATGAGAAGAATGCCTTAAAAAGTTGAATTTCCCAGATGGAAAAAGAATCTCAAAAGCATTCTGAAGAGAATAATTCCTTCAGAATTAGAGCGGAGCAAGCGGAAGCTAATGACTGTATGAGAAACCCAGATACTATTAAACAGTTACAAACAAATGAAAAAATAGAAAGTAATTTGAAATATCTCCTTGAAAAACCAGTGACCTGAAAATAGATCCATGAGACACAATTTGAAAATTATTGGTTTACCTGAAACCCATGACCAAAAAAAAAAAAGAATTGGAAAGCATCCTTGAAGAAATCCTTTAAAAAAACTCTCCTGATGTTTGAGAATCAGAGGACAAAATAGAACTTGAAAGAATTCACTGATCACCTCTTCAAAAAGATCCCCAAAAGAAAACTCCTAGAAATATTATTGCCAGGTTTAAGAATACCCAGTTAAAGGAGAAAATATTACAGGTCACCAAGAGAAAATCATTTGAATACTTTGGAAGCACTATTAGGATAATCCAGGATCTGGCAGCTTCTACACTGAGGGATCGAAGGGCCTGGAATATGATATTTTGAAGATCAAGGGAGCTGGGATTAAAACCAAGAATCAACTACCCAGGAAAACTGAGCATATTATTCCAGGGGAAAATATGGTCATTCAGTGAGGTGGAGGACTTTCAAGCATTCTTGCTGAAAAAACCAGAACTGAACAGAAAACTTCACAATCAAATACAAGAAGCATGAGAAGGTAAACTTCGGAAAGAAATCATAAAGAACTTATCAAAATTGAACTATTTACATGACAATATGGAAAAGTGATAATAGTAACTTATGAAACTTTTCTTAATATGAGGATAGGTGAAGGAAATGCAAATGTATATATATATATATACATATATATGTTTGTGTGTGTATACTTACACATATGTCTATATAAGAGGCTATATATGCATATGAATACATATCTGAGCACGTGTGTATTTGTGTATATAGAGGTTATAAGATCAATTAAATATGAAGGGATGATATTTTAAAAGGTGAAATTCTGAGGTGGGAGAGGACTGGAATGAGAGGAGACAGGGAGAGACAAAATGGGGTTAATCATCCCACATAGAAGAGGCAATGGACAACTGTTACAACTTTACTCTCATTTACTCTCATTGAATTTGGCTTAGGGAAGGAATGGCATAAACTCTAAGCTGGGCATCATGCCACCCAGGAGAGTAAGGGGCATGAAGATGAGAGATGGGGTGATGGAGGTGAGGGCAGGGTCTGTGGGAGGGATGCTGGAAGCACACACTTCAGTAAATGTACAGGGACAGGGTAGAGAACAGAACAAGGGGGGAGGGATAGGAAGGAGGGTCATATGATCACTATCACAATATATCCACTATGAAGATGCCCTGTGTAATTACACATGTACAGTCTGTATTGAATTTCTTCTCCTTTCAGTGGGGGTGGACGACAAGGGAGGGACCAAAAGAATCTAGAATTTAAAGCTCTGCAGTACATGCCACTCGGAATTAAGATATACAATGGCTGGAGTAGGGAGACCCTACCAGAATGTTAGAGAGCAGATTGGGGGAGTGGCTACACAGTGAGATTGCTGTTTTTGGGGTTGGGGTAGGGGAAAGACGGGAGAAAATTTGTAATTCAAAAATCTCATTGAAATGCATGATGTAAACAAGAAAAAATTTCTAAAAAATAAATAAAAAATAAAAAAGTTCCATTTGACCAATTTTACTTTTCAAAAATTTCTTCAGTGAATTTTTATGTTTCTTGTATCATTTAGACTATTTTATTATCTACATGTAATTTTTTCTAGTAGTTTGGTAGGCCTGCTTTATCATGCTCATGACTCTTTTTTTCATGATAATCTTGCATCATTGTTTTCCTCCTCCCAATTTTTCCTCTACCTCTTTTATTTGATTTTTAAATCATTTTTTGAACATTTTCAGTGCCTGAGGTCAATTCATATTTTCTTTGATGCTTTGCATGTAGCTGCTTTTATTTGGTAGTCTAAATGTCTGTTTTGATCTTCCTTGTCACCATAGTAACTTTCTTTAGTCAGGCTTTTATTGTTGTTTGCAAATTTTTTTCCAGATACTTTCTTGATTTTTCATTTTATGTTAAAGTTGAAATCTGCTCCCAAGTAAGAAGGGGGACCTTACCTAGATTCAGGGATTTTCAGGTGTGTGTGTGTGTGTGTGTGTGTGTGTGTGTGTGTGTGTGTGTGTGTGTGTGTGTGTGTGTGTGTTGCTGTTTTTCTAGTGAGTTCTGGGTCTTTATGTCTCAGTTCTTTCAAGGTAGTTTGATCTAAGCAGAGGAGTGTTCCCTGTTCTCCTGCCTTTTTCTCTTGTCTATGAATAATGATAAGAGCTTTTTTTTCTATCCTAGAACTGTAGCCCATATCACAACTTCTCCTAGTGCTTCTTCTTACAATGGGATTATGATCCAGAACATCATATGTGTAATGAAACCGAGCCCTTTTCCCAGTGCCAAAAAAGGGGCCTTGAAATCTTTTTTTGAACAATTGTATGACCTACATAACATTTATGGGATGAGAAATCTGGAAGTGACTACTGTTACTGATAATCCAGTTACCCACAAGACCTGATGCTGGTTTGAAGGGCAGATCCTGCACTGGTATGGCCTTCACTGGACTGGACATTCTTACCCTTGTAAGGCAAACTTTTCCTGTTGATCTTTAAAGGTCTGGAAAACTGTTTTATCCTCTCCTTTTTTGTTCTATTTATTTATTTACTTCAGAATTCATTTTGAGGCATTATTTTACAGAGATGGTTGGGAGAGGTCAGACATGTCCCTGTCTTTATTCTACCATCTTGGCTATATTTCTCTTATAAATAACTTTTAATGGTTTGCAATTTTGGTTCTTGTCTTTGGTTGTTATATCTGTTTGCCATTATTGTATTTCTGCTGTCTGAGGTTTTTAAGAAATGAACAATTTCCTTGTGTCCTTTTACTTTCTTTCTCTGAGTATTGTTTTTGGTGAGATTGGCAATTATACTTTCATGTTTTTTTAATGTCTCAATTATGGCAATTATTTCTACAGTGTAGGACAATAATCCTACTTTCAAAATTCTCAATTCTCTCTTTAAACATTTTGGATTACCCTGATATTGGTCCTCAATCTCTTCTCAAATCACAGGGTCCTCTTCTTCCTTATTTTTTTATCTTGTAAAATTTATTCATAGATGCCTGAAATCATTATCTGATCTGGAGAATTTATTCTGTTTTTCTCCTTAATATCAGCCCTGTTAGTTTATCTCTTTATGCTCAAATTCTTTAGTTGTGTCTTCTTCCTCATAATATCTTTGGTTATTTTTGTCATGTCCCCTTATTTTTTCCATATTCCTAACTTTCTGACTCCCACACTTTTGATGGTATTTTCCCTACGTAATGGATGTCAAAGTATGTTAGCTTCCTCACACTTAAATCAAAACATAGTTCATCAGATTTGGTCTCTGCCACAAGTGACTTCTGGAAGACTTACATGGCCCTAGCTAGATGCTGAATTGTTTCCCTCATGCATACTGACATGTCAAATAGGCACACAGAGACACACACAGATACACATACACGTGTTTGCATATGTTCTGCCCCAGTATTCTCTGTGTTTTAGCTCTCTGGATGAGATCTGTTCTACACAAAGTGCTGTTGTGGCAGAATAATGCCATATTCCTCCATCTTGCTGTCCCTGCCAGATCAAATTTCTGCCCTTTGGATTCCTGAAGAACTAGGACAAGGGGGTAGGAGAGTTGAGTTAAGTTTTATTGCCATTCTTTGCCTCAGATTCTGAAGCTTTGCTAGCACACTTTAGTGAACAGTGGACAAAAGGGTACTGATTGACCATTTAGGAGTTAGGGCTTATCATGGTCCATCAGATTATTATTTTTTTTGCCATATTTGGGTTCCTAGCCTGAAGATATAGTTGAAATTATTTTAACTCTTGTGATTAATTCCAATTTCAGAGAGATTTGGAAAGCTTTAAGTATCCAAGAAAATGGAGAATCATCATACATGCTGAATAGTCATTAGTAATATAATAGAATAACATAATAAAATATCTAATATTGCTAAACAATAAGTTAGAAGATTATAAAAAAGAGGTTTTTTGCTTTCTGGGGGGCAATTGGTGTTAAGTGACTTGCCCAAGGTCACAAGGCTAGTAAGTGTTAAGTGTCTGAGGCCAGATGTGAACTCAGGTCCTCCTGACTCCAGGTCCAGTGCTCTATTCACTGCTCCACCTAGCCTCCCCCTAAATAAGATAATTTTGAAAGAAATTGGTATAACAACTAGGAAAATTTTGGTACATATCACAATAATTTCTAACTCATCAATCACCTAAATTATCCTTAGACTTCAGAGAATAATTCTAAGTCAGAGAGATTGGCATAAAATTCTCCTGTACCTATCCAGGTAGCTAAGTAAAACAAGTTATCCCAATTTTCTGGTGAATGACTACTTAGTTACCAAATTTGGGACATATATGGAAAGGAAGTACAATCAAATCTCTTAAGAAGTCTTCCCTTATAAAATTCTGCCATGTGATATATTCACATTCTGTATTCTGCTTTATAAGTTTGCAATTTACAAATTACCTTTAGAAGTTTGTTTGTTTTACCCTGTTAAAGATGGGGAAAATGTGTCCTGTGAGGGTTTTATTGTATCTCTTCCTAGAGAAGTATTACAGGTAATAAACTTAATTTGTTGAAAACTGAACCTTGTGCAAAGACAGCATTAACAACTGGTTACATGAGCTGAGCCTCAGAAATGGAGGTCAGGACTCAGAGATTTTGATGTGTCCCCCCAGGTGTTTGTGGCCTGAAAAAGCTGGCATCCTGGGATATACAGTTTAAAAACCTTGTCTGAGATCCTGACTCCAACCAGGATTTTGCCCCCCAAACTTCAGATACTTAAAGAGGACAAGTCTCTCATTAGATTATCGGACCTGTTGATGGGGTGTTGGGGTGCCTAGGTTTGTAAAATCCAGTTGAAACTTCAGTTGTAAAGTTACACCTCCCCCAGCCATGAAACCATTAACTCTGCCTCTTCCCTGAGCAGCTCTGCTTAGCGGCCATTACCTCTGCTTGTTACAGTAACAAACTATACCTATGATTCCTTCACACAACCATTCATAAGCAATTAGAGAAATATAAAGCGTCTTTGTTCTAGTGGTCAGTCACACCTGTGCATCTTTCAATGTACTATCAGTAAGATCACTCCTCTCCAATTAGGCACAACCTGGATCCCCAGTTAGTCTATTTTCCAACATTCATCTTGTCAAACAGGACATTGATGGGTAACAGACTGGGCATCTCTCAGTCAGAAGTGACCACTAGTTGACTTAGGTGACATTTCAAGGCAAAACCACAACTCCTGGTAGCCACCCCCCCAGACTTTTTCCCAGTGAATTATGGGCAATACACCAGCCAGTAGATATGAATAATATATGTTGTGTTAAGCACTGACCACTCCTTAACTCCTCCCTAAAACCACCCTTATTCACCTAGTTAGCATAATTGATACCTGATTTATGTTATGGCTATACAATCTGTATTTCTTTTTCCTGTACTTTTGCAGGCTTCCTAAGTCCTCCTGCCAATTGAATAGTGTAACAATATTCTTTTATAATCATTAAATGGAGTTCATGGTTTTTTCCTGAACTATCCCCTGATTATTTTTACTTCTCATCCACATCTCTGCACACACCCGAGACCAGTCTTTGGGTGGACCAGCTACAGATACATGAATAACATTTTGAGAAGATTTGGTTCAATCTCACAGACCAAAATGTCTTTGGTGATAATCAGTAATATAAAATGTTCTACGTCATATCAGAATGACCCTTTTCCACACTATTTCATTCAGAGTTTGATAATGTTTTCTTCAAGCCCAAACATACAAATTCAAAAGCATATCTCTAGGCTGAATGGAATGAATGATTTTTTTTTATTTTTGACAACAACAGAGAGTTTGACTTAAGAATCATGACATTCTTCCTTATCAGGAGGTCTGTTTTAGCTATTATATTCTATATTCATTAGACAAATGCTTTTACAAAGTATCTGACAATTCTTCTTAAACAAAAGACAATATAAATAACTGTAGTATCCATTTGTAAGCATAGTAAGATATTTCCTGCAAGTCTGAAAAAGAGGTCATCCTTTTCCATGCAAAGATTTTGCTCTTTACATTTGCACTTGATTATACTTTTACACCAGTTGCTCCTTTTAGGGAATTACCATCTCAGTCATCCTAATCCCTATTTCTCATCTTCAACCTCTATCTATTGTATCTTTCCTTTCAAATGTATTCGAGAATCCCCTGTCCTTTAAAAAAAATCTACATTCTAGCCACTGACCTTGCCCATCTCTTTCTTGATCAAATTCCTAGAAAAAAAAATCTGTCTACATTTGCTACCTCTACCAACCCTCATCTTATTCACTCTTAAATACTTTAACATTTGTCTTATAACGTTATAAAATTTAAATGAAACTGTTCTCTCCAAAGAACCCAACTTATCTCTTAATTCATAAATCTGAAGTTCTTTTCTCAGTTCTCTTCTTCTCAAGCTATTTGATTCATTTGATATTGTCAGGTACCATTTTTTGCTGGGTATTATCTCCTCTCTGAGTTTTCATGTCACTAATTTTTCCCTGATTCTCCTCTTATTTATGTGACTGTTCTTTATTTCCCTTGCTACTCTGTCCATATCATGTTCTTAAACTTTAAGTGCTCCCCAAGATTCCATCATCAATTCTCTCACCTTCTCTCTCTCTACATATAGCATCTCTTGGTTATGTTATCAGCTTCTGTGGGTTCAACTATTATTTCAAGGCCAATGATCCCCAGACCTGCACATCCAGTCCCAGTATCTCATGAACTCATATTCATTGCATCTCAAATTTCCAAACTCTTCCAAACTTCCCTAATTCTGTCAACACCATATTTACAATATTTTAGAATCATAACCCCAACATTATTCTCAATTCCTCACTTTCCCTGACTCTGCATAATCAATCATTTGCCACAATTTATTTCTGCTCTTACAATATTTCTTACATCTGAACTGTCTGTTCACACAGCTGCCACCTTATTTCAGACTTTCATCATCTTTATATAACCTAGATTATTGTAGCATATATTCATTTAATGATCTCCTTGCCTCAAGTTGCTCAGCACTTCAATCTTTAGCCGACATGATCTTTGTTAAACAGAAATCTGATTATGGCAGACCTCTCTGGAGTAAACTCCCAATTTCATGAGGACTGGTTGTCCTGCCTTCCTATAATGAACCATCTCTTCGCTTCCACATCATAAAACCTCTTCCATAAAGAGGCATGTCAAGCACCTTTTACTTTATGAAACCTTTCCTTATCCCCCCAAATGTTAGTGCCATTTTCCCCAAATACCTTATATTAAGTACTTTGCACTTGTTTTTTGTATCTACACACACACACATACACACGAATATATATACACAAATATATGTATGTATATACAAATTTGTATATATGCACATGCATATGTGTATATGTACACACACATATATGTGTATGTATATATGTGTGTACACATAATGTATATATATAATAGTGTGTATATTACATACACATGTTTGCGTTGAATCTCCATTGTTAATTTTTTTCTTTTTCTTTTCTTATCTTTACTCCTTTCACCTAGAAAAGTATCTTTCATCTAGAAAAGTGTAACAGTCACATACATAAGAGATATCTTCATAAGTGTTTGTTGCTTGATCGAGAGATTGGTTATTTTAAAATTTTTAGCCTTAGCAGTCACTGAGGATTCCATAACCAAACTTGAAATATCTACTATATTACAGGCACTCTGATAGGTTCCAGGGAAAGAGCTTTTAAAGAGCTTACATTCTAATGTAAGGAACATGAATACACACAGGGATAGATAGATATAGATTCTATACGCACACACATACACTAACACATATGCAACAAATGAGCACATGAACATGCAATGTAAATGTATTACTATATTTGGGGGTGGGGCAGGCTGTTCAATAACTTCTAGCATTTTAAGAAAGGCTTCATGAAATGAGACTTGAAAGAATTCAGGAATTCTAAGACATAAAGTTAAGGAGGGAGAATGTTTTAATCACATGAGAAAGCCTGAGAGCAAGAGAAAGAAATAGGAGTTGAGACATCATTTGTGAATAATATCAGTAATATGGTAGTATTCTATCACATTCACATACCACAACTTATCACTGGACAAGTGTAGATCAGTAAGATGCGCATCCCCTAAACGGGTAAAGTGAAAGACAGGTAAAGCAAAAAGCCTCAAGAATAAGAAATCCCCAGAGTGACAAAAGCTAAAGTGAAAGCAGTAGAATTCAAGTGTAAAAGCCTGGTGTGGGGAGGGTTGGGTGCATATTCTCTATTTTAGAAATCTCAGGGGGCATAAAGTGAAATTGAAATCCCTGAGGGGTTAAGGTGAAAATGAAAGACATTAAAGCCACCTCAGTGAGAAGGAAAAAAAAAATTAAAAAGCCTTTGGGGAGGCTGCCCTTTGTTTCTAGAGAAAAAAAGAAGAGATGGGGTCGGTGTGTCACTTTAGATATTTGATAAGAAAAGGATCTTTACACAAAGATATAAATAAGAATTTAAAAGTGTGTTCCCTCTCCAGACCCTCAGTTTAAATATCTCAATGAGGTCTATTCAACTGCAGGTGAGTGACCTGGGAATGAATTGTGAAATAAAGGAAAGGCTTCTCCTCTCTCCCTCTCTGTCTCTGTCTCCCTCCTCAAAAGGAAAAGACCTCAACTAAAGTCAGTCTATGAGACGGAATTTTGGTGCTGATGGTGAAAGGAAAAAGCATTTGTTGAAATCCTAAACTGAAGAAAGGGATGGACTGGTCTAAAGGAAGATCTTACTGGGACAAAATGAAGGTTCTCAATTTGATCTGTTCCTTCCCCAGAGTAGGAGAGACCTAAAACTGATCTTCTGGTGTCTCAGCAACAAAAATGAATGCATGAATGAACATGATGATGTAGTTTTTTGATGCCAGGGATGACCAAGCCAGAGAAGAGAATAACTCAAAAGCACCTAAAATAAAAATTTCAAATAAAAGATGAAAGAAAGATAGCTTGTCCATAAGAACAATTATACTTTCTGTCTCCCTTAAATAGGCACAGGTTTTCTCTGTTTTTAGAATGTGCTTCATCCTTTTCTTCTTATCTTAAAACTGATGCAATAATTTTATACACACACATATGAAATTACTTAATAATAATGCTAAGTGCTTTAGAAATATAGCAATCTCAGTTCACAAGAAACAGTCCAATGAAGGAGAAAATTTGCTACCAACTATTTATAAAAATACATTTATATTATTAATTGAGTACAACCTCAGGGAGAACGCTCTAAACTTAAAGAACACTGGGAAAGGCTTCTTTAAGAAGGTGGGAGTTTAGTTGAGACTTGAATGAAGCTAGAGAATTCAGAGGTTTCATTAAAGGTTGATTAATGTGTTGATTGAGTTGATGTCCTACTTGGTCTCTAAGATGACTGAAAGTACAGAACTGCACTGTGTTCAATGTTCTACCACATGCATATTAATCTGGGCTAGTGATTGTCAAACTTTCTGGAATTCATGGTATCATCACTTTAAAGCTGACTCTCCCAGACTTTCTCTACTATATCCCCAGAAATCTCTTCACCCTGGAAGTTTACTCTGTCCTTGCACTTCATAAATTAAAAATAGTCCCAGGGGTGGAGTCAAGATGGTGGCTTAGAAGCAGGAGAACTCCATGGCTCCTTCCATAACCACCTCAAATACCCATAAAATATGACTCTAAACAAATTTTAGAGCTCCAGAACTCACAGAATTACAGAGTAACAATGCTCCTGCTGAGGTCAGCCCTGCAGGCTGATGGGAAGGGGTTCATCACAGCATGCTGGGAGCCCACACCAGCACCACATGGACCTGCAGCTAGAGCCCTGGGGTGGCCAGAACATGCTGTGGTTGGATCTTTCAGGAGAGGGGAACAGTGGCAGCTGTGGCAGTTTCCAAAATTATTAACCCATAAGAAACAAGGACAAAGTGAAAGGTCAGTGGAACTCAGGTAAATTTGGGGGAGAGAGTCTAGCCGTCTGCCTCCAGGGTATCTTATTACATGGGAGAGTAGGGGGGATGGGGATGAGAAATATGATGACTGAGGGGAGAGGGGGGTGGAAGGGAGGGTTGCTGGAAGTACACACTTCTGTAAAGGGACAGGGACAGGGTCGAGAATAGAACAAGGCGGGACAGGATAGGAAGGAGGGACATATAATCAGTCTATCACAATATGCCCACTGTGGAGATGCTCTTTGTAATTACACATGTACAGCCTGTATTGAATTTCTTGTCTTTCCAGTGGGGGTCAGTGACAAGGAAGGAAGGGAAAGAATCTAGAATTTAAAGTTTTATAATCAAATGTTAAAAAAAACTTATATATATATATATATATATATATATATATACACACACACACATATAAACATATAATAATTATTATTATTTACATGCAACTGGGAAATAAGATATACAGCTAATGGGCTAGGGAGAACCATCTTGCCCTATCAGAAAGTCAGAGGAGTGTTGGGGAGGACATTGGAGAGAGCAGAGGGGTTAGGGGTTTACAAAGAGATCGCTCTTTCAGGGTGATGGGTAGGGGAAATACAGGGAGAAAATTTGTATCTCAAAATCACATGGATATAAATTATGTAAAGTAAAAATAAACAAAAGTTTTAAAAAATAAATGAATACAAAGAAAAAATAGTAATATCCCCACCCACCTTTTGACTTCTATTAATTGTAAAGATTCTCCTAGAAACTCTATTTTAAAAACTCTCAAGTCAACTATCTCTTCATTCCTTTTCAGACTGCCCTCCTGACTCAGTTACTGGTACACAGTAAACACTTAATTAATGCTTGTTGACTTGAAGAAAATCTTAAGAGGGATTCAACCCTTTTCCAATGTAGCTCCAATTATTAATACACTAAATGGGTCTTGTAAATCAATTAAAATGACTTAATATGAGGTCTTGTGTTAAAATATATAGTTACTATGTATACAAAGGCAATGCGTTAGACTCTATATACAAAGAAAAATCAGCAGTCACTATCCTTGAGGATATAACATTTAATGAGGGAGATAACATTTACAAAATACCTAAATACTTATTACCTTTCAAATAGCTTCTTTTGCTTATTCAATATGCATATTGCAACTCTTAGTTGCCTAGCTCTCTGTCAGTTTTTATGAAGGTGATTCTTAAGGAATGTGTGACTAATTAAACATGAAAAAGACAAATATATGTTGAAAAATTAGAAAATGTTCAATAAAATATAATATTTATGATGAGACACAGAAAATGATGGTATATAAGAGGAAGTCAATTTATCTTAGTAGTAGCTTTTTAAATCTTTTTCTAATCCCATTATCAACACCTTATTGTAAGTCAAATTTAGGCTCAAAAATAGGTTTTCCTGGAGCCTCTTTCAATAGCTTCTTAAGGGATCTCAGCCTCCTGTCTCTTGATGACATTCTCTCTTATTGGATTAATCTTAAAACAAAGATTTGACCCCATCACAACCCTTTTCAAAATCCTTCAATGGCTCACCATTTTCTAAAGAATGAAATCTACACATATCCAAAACCCTCCACAATTAGTTTTCAAGTCTTTTCCCCCACATTGTTTCCCTTTGAATACATTTTATTCAAGGTTTTCCAGACAGTTGAATATTCTCTAAAACTGATTTTGGTATATTCATTTGCTTGGTGTCCCCTATACCTGGAATGTACTATGCCATCTCACTTCCATTCTTTAAGGTCCAGCTAAGGTGGGTTTCCTGCCATAATGCATTTCCTGATGCCCCACACTAGAAGTGAACTCATTGTTGGAGTTCATATAATAATTAATAATTTTCCAGTGTTTGCATAATAGTTAATTTGGTATTATAGTTAAATCGTTGATTTCGATTCTCACCTCTCTCCTATATCCAGAAACAACTCTGACATATCATGCTTCCAAAATTAGTCTCTCTCTCTCTCTCTCTCTCTCTCTCTCTCTCCCTCTCTCTCTCTCTCTCTCTCTCTCTCTCTGTCTCTCTCTCTGTCTCTCTCTCTCTCTCCTTATGTTGCAAATATTTTTGTGCATATTGTGGTCTCAACAGCAAGGGCAGATCTATTTGGATTCACACTTGATTTATTAAACCATGGATGACCCAATTTGTTTCTTTTTGATGGAGTGAGGACATTCAGAATAGTGCCAGTTTGGAATCCCAGGATGTGAGCTCCATGGCAGCAGAATAATTTTGCTTTTGTCAATGTATTCCTAATACCTACTGCAGTATCTGACAGATAAGGGTCTGTTGCATTGAATTATGTCACCTCCTAAATCATCATGAGCTAGATTATTCCAAGAATGCTTTGCAAATTTTATTTTGATTTCATACAATTCACTTATTCCTAGAGACTTTTCTTAACCATTCCAGCCCACTATGATCTCTCTGCCTCCTTTTCACTCTTAAGATTTACTATCATAAAAGCATACTAGGGAGACAGAGCCAAGATGGTGGGGAAAAAAGCAGTAACTTGACTTGAGTTCTCCCCCAAATACCTCCAAATAACATTAAAACTGCCATGAAACAGTCCCTGAAACAGCAGAACCCATAAAAGATGCAGTAAGATAATTTTCCAAACAAAACAAGTTAGAAGGTCAGTAGAAAACATCTGTTGCACTGCGTGAGAGTGGAGCCCAGTCCAGTGCAGGTCAGGCCAATGGATACTGGCCCTGGCAAACTAAGAATAGTCCTTTGTAGCCAATGAATCAATAGCAACAGCAGAGGCAAAACCTGCTTTGGGGAGCTCTTAGTCCACTAACAACAAATCAGAAGGACATTACTTGGGTCTATTTGAAGCTTCAGTGGAGAAGGGACTCTCATCAAAGTTCCAGGGTAGAAAAGAATGCTTGTGGTCACTCACAGACCAGAGAACAGGCCAGGAAAGTAGTAAACACTTTTCCTTAGATTATTTCAATTTCTTTAGATTCCTAAGATTCCTTCTATTTCCTTAGACCTTGGAAGAACTGAAAACTTAGAGGTCTCCAGAAGTATCTCTGAAAACATTTGCACAAAGCCCTTGAAACTGGGGACAGTGTGATTTCTACCCTGGAAGAAAAGCCCTATTAAAAAGGGGATAAAAATCAAGTAATAGGCTGGGAAAATGAGCAAAAAATAATAATAATATAACCTCAGAAAGTTACTATGATGACAAGGAAGAGCAAAACAGACATGAAAAAGAAGATATCAAAGCCAAGGGAGCCATGATGGTGGCATAGAAGCAGGAGAATCCTGTGAACTCCACCCATAACCACCTGAAATACCTAAAAAATGTGACTCTAAAAAATTTTGGAGCTCCAGAACTCACAAAATGAAAGAGAAACAAAGTTCCCACTGAAGACAGCCTAGCAGGCATATGGGAAGGGTTTGTTGCAATACTCTGAAGGCCAAGACCAGCACCACACGAACAAGTGGCGTTAGCCCCATGGAGGCCAGGACAAGTCTAGTGGCTGGAACATTCATGAGAGCTGCACACTGGCAGCTGTGGCAGGTTCCAGAATGATCAACCTGTAATAGTCAAGGACAAATTGAAAGGTCAGTGAAACTGAGGGGAGAAATTTTGGGGAGAGAAAGGATCCAGACGTCTGTTCCAGAGCAAGAAGCAGCTGAAGTGGCAGCCCTGCAGCCACCTCCACGTGGCTGCTTCAGAGCTCCCAGTCTGCAGATTACAGGGTGGCCAAGCAACCATTCAGAGGCTAAGTGCTCTTGCCTTGGGCTTCCTGGATCATGATTAAGGACTTGGGTGGTGGTCCTGAGATGTGTGACCAGTGGTCCAAAGCTGTTGGGACTGCAGAGAATGTGGCCTCCTAATAGCTCCAGAAGCTGTGAAAACCCCAGCTATTTGGGACAAAGCTCTCCCCTCTGAAAGCCAAGTTCTACTAACCCCCAAAGTCAGAACTAACTGGCAATATGAGCAGGCAAAGGAAACAAAGAAATCTCAGCAATCCAACTTTGGATTCCTTTTGGGGAGACAAAAAAGGATTAAAGGACAGAATAGGAAGAAGCCAACAGAGTGAACTCCCACATAAAAAGTTTCCAAGAAAAATGTAAACTGGTTACAGGGCATAGTGGAGCTTAAGAAGGATTTTTGAAAACCATATAAGAGAAGTGGAGGAAAAATTGGGAAGAGAAATGAGAATGATGCAAGAAAATCATGAAAGGAAAGTAAACAACCTGACTGAAGAAAATAGCATCTTAAAAAATAGATGAACTCAAATGGAAAAAGATGCTCCCCCCCCCAAAAAGAGAATGCTTTAAAAAGCCAAAATTGCCAGATGGGAAAAGAATATCAAAAGCTCATTTAAGGGAATAATTCCTCCAGAATTAGAGTGGAGGAAATAGAAGCTAATGACTTTATGAGAAATCAAGACACTATTAAGCAGATCCAAACAAATGAAAACATAAAAGGCAATGTGAAATATCTCCTTGAAAAAACCACTGACATGGAATATAGAACCAGGAGAAACAATTACAAATTATTGAACTCCCTGAAAACCATGATATAAAAAAAGAACCTAGAAATCATCCTTCAAGAAATTCCCAAGGAAAATTGCCCTGATATTTTGGAACCAAAAGGTACAATAGAAAATGAAAGCATTCACCAATCACCTCTTGAAAAAGATCCCCAAAAGAAAACTCCTAGGAATGTTATAGTCAGGTTGCAGAGTCTGTAGATCAAGGAGAGTGGAACAAATGGGATGAGAGAGGGGAGCATGGAGGAAAGGGTAGTTTGGGGGGGGCAAATGGTTGTTAGAAGTCCCTTCTGTAAAGGGACAGAGACAAAGTAGAGAATAGAACAAGTGGGGGACAGAATAGGAAGGAAGCAAATACAATCAATATTTCACAATATTTCCAATGTGGAGACGTTCTGTGTAACTACTCATATATGGCCTGTATTGAATTGTTTGTCTTCCCAGTGAGGGTCAGTGATGAGAAAGTAAGGGAAAGAATCTAGAATTCAAAGTTCTAAAATCATGTGTTTAAAAAAAGTATATGTATATATTATTATTATTATTATTGTCATTATTATTATTATTTACATGGAACTGGGAAATAAGATATACATGCATTGGGGTAAAGAGATCCATCTTTCCTTACCAGAAAGTCAGAGGTGTCAGGGGGAGGATATATGAGAGCGCAGATTGGGGGAGGTGATATGCAGCAGGATCATTCTTTTAGGGTAGTGAGTAGGGGAAAGATGGGGAGAAAATTTGTAACTCAAAATCTCATGGAAATGAATAATGCAAACTAAAAATAAACAAAAGTTTATTTTTAAAAAATGAAAAGAAAATATCAAAGACAAAGCTCCAACATCCAATGCTTCCAAGCAAAATATGATTTGGTCTCATGCCACGGAAAAGCTCAAAAGCTCAAAAAGAATTTTGAAAAGGAAGAGCTCAAAAAGTATTTTGAAAATCAAATAAAAGAGGCAGAAGAACAATTGGGATGAGAAATGATAATAATGCAAAACAATTATGAAAAAAGCGTCAACAGTTTAGTAAAGGAGACATTCAATATCCTGAAAAGAACACCTTAAAAAACAGACTAAGCCAAATGGCAAAAAAGGGACAAAAAGCCAATGATGAGAAGAATGCTTTGAAAAGAATAATTGGTTACATAGAAAAAGGAGCACACAGATTTATTGCAGAAAAATCAATTTAAAAATTAGAACTGGCCAAATAGAAAATGAGATTCAAAAATTCAGTGAAGAAAATATTTTCTTAAGAATGAGAATTGGGAAAAGGAAGCTAATGACTTTATGAAAAATCAAGGATCAATATAATAAAAACCAAAAGAATTTTTTAAAGTAGAAAACAAAGTGAAATGTTTCATTAATAAAGCAAAACAAAACAAAACATTGACCTAGAAAATACATCCAAGAGAAAACATCTAAAAATTATTGGACTCCCTGAAAGTTATGTAAAAAAAGAGCATAGATACCAGCTTTCAACAGATTATCCAGGAAAACTGCCCTAATCATCTAAAGCCAGAGGATAAAATAGAAATTAAAAGAATCCACTGATCACCTCCTGAAAGAGGTCTCAAATGAAAGTTCCCAGAAAAAAATATAGTCAAATTCCAGAGCTGTCATGTAAGGGAGAAAATATTGAAAGCAGTCAGAAAGAAACTATTCAAGTATGGTGGAGCCACAGGCAGATAACAGAAGACTTAGCAGCTTCTACATCAAAGGTGTGGAAGGCTTGAAATATCATATTCTGGCAGGCATTTTTGATTGCAACCAAGAATCACTTATGTAACAAATATGAGTATGATCCTTTGGGGAAAAAGTTACCTTAAATGAACCAACCATTCTTGAGGTAAAGACCCGAACTTAATAGAAAAACTGACTTTCAAATACAAGACTGAAGAGAAGCATAAACAGGTAAACTGTTTACATTCCTTTATGGGAAGATTATTCTTGTCACTCATAAAAACTTTCTTATTATTAGAGCAGATAGAAGGAGTATATTTAAACAGAGGGTACAGGTGTGAGTTATATGTGAACAAATGATAACTTAAAAAAGAAATTAAGGGGGTGAGAAAGAGAAATTCACTGAGAGAAAGGGAAAAGGAGAGGTAAAATGGGGTAAACTATCTCACATAAAAGATGTAAGAAAAAGCTTTTATAATGAAGAGGATGATGCTGAGGGGGGAGAGGGGTTGTGTGTGAGTGAACCTTATTCTCACCAGAATTGGCTCAAGGAAGGTATAACATACGCCCTTACTTGGTTATAAAGAGTTATCTTTTTCTACCGGAAAGCAGAATGAAGGAGATAAGAGAAAGTGCAGCAAGTAATAGAAGGGAGAGGAGATGGTGGCAAGCAGGAGCCAGAAGAAGAACATTTGTGAGGAGGAATATAGTGAACAGAGAAAGAGAGAATAGAATAAAGGGTGGGTTAGGATGGAGGGAAATACAGTTAGAAATAGTAAGTATGAAAAGAAATGAAGTTTCTCTGATAGAGGCCTCATTTCTCAAACACATAGAGCACTGAGTCAAATTTGAAAAAATAAAAGCCATTCCAAAATTGACAAATTATTAAAGACATTAACAGTTTTTATATGAACAGATGAAGTAATCAAAGCTATATATAACCATATGAAAAAAATGTTCTAAATGACTATAGATTAGAAAAAAATGCAATGTAGAATAATTCTGAGCTACTGCATCATGATTAGATTGGCTAATAAGATAGAAAAGGTAAATGACAAATGTTGGAGGGGACATTGGAAAAATGAGACATTAATGCAGTGTTGGTGTAGTTGTGAAATGATTCAACCATTCTTTTGAGAAATTTGGAATTATGCCCAAAGGATTATAAAGGCATGCATACCCTTTGACCTAACAATGTCACTACTAGGCCTGCATTCAAAAAAGAGATTAAAAAAACACGAAGGAAAAGGACCTGTATGTACAAAAAGTTTATTGCAGCACTTTTCTGGTGGCAAAGAATTGGAAATTAGGGGGATGCACATCAACTGAGGAATGGCTGAATAAATTGGGTTATGTGATTATGGTGGAAAAATATTGTGCTATAAGAAGTGATGAGCAGGATCCTCTCAGAAAAAACTGGATTCACATCAGCTGACACAAAGTGAACCTATTGTATGCAGACTAACGTCAATATAGTAAGATGATCAGCTGTGAACGACTTACCTATTCTCAGTAATACAATGGTCTAAGACAACTTTGAAGGACTTATGATGAAAAATGTTATACATCCCTAGAGAAAGAATTGAAGGTGTCTGAATACAGATTGAAGCATACTTTTTCAACTTTATTTTTCTTGATTGTTTTGGAGTCTATATTTTCTTTCATACCATGACTGATAAGGGAATATATTTTGCAAGGCTATTCACTTTTAATCTATATTGAATTGCTTGCCTTCACAATAAGGGAGATGGGAAGGAAGGAAGGGAAAGACTTTGGAACTAAAAGGTTTTTAAAATTAATTGACTATTTACTAGTTTTATGCATTCACTTATCAATGCATATAGTATTCCCTCCTGGTAAAATGTAAGCTTCTTAATGCCAGGAAATGTCTCACTTTGTTTTGTGAAACCGCGTTGTCTATTACAGTGTCTAGAACATACTATGTCCTTCAAGAATGCTTACTATTGTTGTTACTATGGTTGATTTATGGAACCCAATGAAAAACAAAGGCACTCAACTCTATATCTTATTATATAACCAGTCTCCTTCCTTTTTTGTTCCTATATCTAATCTTACTGATAGTAACCTCCCATAACTTCACTCTCAGAGGGTATTTTTTACTTATCCTTTTTCCAGTTTATTAATTTATTTGTTTTAGTTCAACATTCACATCCATATGTTTTAAATTTTCTCACCCTCCCTCTTCCCTCCCTCCCCAAGGTGGCATGCAATCTGATATGGGTTCTACACGTACATTCCTATTAAACACATTTCCACATTAGTCATGTTTCATAGAAGTATTATAACAAATGGGAGAAACCATGGGGAAGGAAACAAACAAAACAAAAGAGAAAATAACCTGCTCCACTCTACATTCGGATTCCATATTTCTGACTCTGGATGTGGTCAGCATTTTCCATCATAGGTCCTTTGGAAATGTTTTAGGTCCTTGCATTGCTTAGAAGGGCTGAATCTATCAAAATCAGTTCTCACACATTGAGTCTCTTTCTGTGTATAATGTTTCCCTTGTTCTGCTCATGTCATTCAGCATCAGTTCATATAACTCTTTCCAGGTTTTCTGAAGTCCACCTGTTCATCATTTGTTTTATCACAATATTATTCCATTACATTCACATACCACAGCTTTTTCAGCCATTCCCCAGTTGATGGGAATCCTCCTTGATTTCCAGTTCCTGGCCACCACAAAAAGAGCTGTTATAATTATTTTTGTACATGTGAGTCCTTTTCCCATTTTTATGTTCTCTATGGGACATATCCCTAGAAATGGTATTGCTGGGTCAAAGGGTAAGCACATTTTTATAGCCCTTTGGGCATAGTTCCAAATTGCTCCCCAGAATGGTTGGATCAGCTCACATCTCTACCAACAATGAAATAGTGTTCCACCTTTCCCACATAATCTCTAACATTTATCATTTCCTGTTTGTCATGTGAGCCAATATAATATGTGTGACGTGATATCTCAGTTGTTTTGATTTGCATTTCTCTAATCAATAGTGATTTAGAGCATTTTTTTCATACGACTACAGATAGCTTTAATTTCTTCCTCTGAAAACTGCCTATTCATATCCTTTGACTATTTATCAACTGGGGAATTACTTGTATTCTTGCAAATTTAACTCTGTTATTTATATATTTTAGAAATGAGGCTTTTATAAGAGATGATAGTTGTAAAAATTATTTCCCAGTTTTCTGCTTCCCCACTATTCTTGGTTGCACTGGTGTTGTTGGTACAAAAACTCTTCATTTCAAAATAATAAAAATTATCCATATGGCATTTCATAAAGTTTTCTATCTCTTGTTTGGTCATAAACTCCTCCTTCTCCTTAAATCAGACAGATAAAGTATTCCTTGCTCTGGAACTCAAAGTTTTAAAAATGAATGTTGAAAATTGTTTTTTTCATGTAATTGGGAAAAATAAAATACTCAATCAGTTAAAAAAAGAAAGATTTATTACAAGATGGCACCATAGAAAAAACAAGGTTCTGCAGCTCCCTCATAGCCACCTCAAAAACCCATAAAATATGACTCTAAACAAATTTTAGGGCTACAAAACTCAAAAAATGCACCTTCTGCTGAAGGCAGCTCATCAGGAAGGGCTCATTGCAGCAACCTGGGAGCCAAAACCAGCCCAACCTGAAACCATGGCTTGACCCTGGGGTGGACAAGGGGAGTCACAGCTGGAGAATTCAGGAGAGTGGATCAGTGGCAGCTGTAGCACTTTCCAGAATTATCAAGCTATAAGATACAAGGACTAAGTGAAAGGTCAGTGGAACTCAGCTATATTTGGGGGAGAAAAGCATTCCGGGCAAACTGCCTCCAGGGCAATTGGCGGCCCTACAGCTGCCCTCATGTGGGCATTTCTTTTGTTAAAGAAGTCATGGATATCTGTCTGTCTATCTATCTATCTATCTATCTATCTATCTATCTATCTATCTATCTATCTATCTATCTATTTATCTAATAGGAATATATGAAAATAATCAGAATGGGAAACAAATTGGAGCATTATCATTACATTATATATACTATGTATGGAAATATGCATATAGAGTATATGTGCTATATTTGTATACACACACACACATATATATGAGTGATGTAAAGAAGACAATAAATAAACAAATTTATAAAACAAGATTAGTCATAGTAGTTATTTGGTGATTAAGAACACAATGCCTGTGATATGCATATATATATATATATGTACACATTGTATACACACTCCAAATATATATGTATATTGTAGGTATAAGGATACTCACTATATATAGCTAGCATCTATATGCATATATATTTATCAAAAAGTCCAGATTTTATGGAACTATATTGTTATTGTAAACCTAATGAAAATTTAAGTATGAAAACATTAATCAAACTCAAAAATAAAACCGTAAATGTATGACCCACAACAAAAATCATTACATTGGCCATTCCAAAAACCCATATATTTTCTACATTTAAAATTCATCAGCTTTGCTTTATCTCAGGAGATAATAAATTTAGAATAATTGGTTGAAGGAGGGTAACAATGCAATGACCAGTTTTAGAGTATTTAATCTTAATGGTGATAGAAAGCAGTTAGAGTTTATTAAGTAGGCTAAAGACAGAGTCAAAACTATGTTCTTGGATTATCACTTTGGCAATTTCAAGAAGAGTGAATTGGAGAAGGAAAAGACAGGTCAGGGAGACATATTAGATGGCTATTGTAATTGTCAAATGAATGACAGACAAATGATGATGGAAAAGGTGATCACTATGTGAATAGAGGCAAGATGATAGATATGAGAGATATTATGTAAGTAGGATCAAGATTTGGTAACTGATTGGATATGAGGGCAGAGGAGGAGGAGAGAGTATTTCATTGAAGAGCTAAAAATATCAGTGGGACTATGGATATTTGTAATGAAAAAGATGATGATGCCCTCAGTGAAAAAAAAGGAAAGTTTTGAAAGGAGGTGGATTTTTGGGAAAAGATAATAGCTCTATTTCGAAAACACTGAGTGTGAGATGTTTATTGTTATTCAGTTTTAAATATTTAATAGAAAATTTTAGGACACTTTTTTCAGGACCTCAGGTTTATAACATAGGTGTCATCCTTTACTCCTCATCATATCTTATCCCTCATGTCCATATTGTTGTCAAGGATTGTGAATTTTACATTTGTAATATTTCTCTGTTGTTTTGTTTTGTTTTGTTTCTGCTTTTTGGAGGGGGGAAGGTAGGGCAATTTGGAGGGGGGAAGGTAGGTTAATTGAATTGCACAAAGTCACATGGCCAGTTTTGTGTTAAGGGTCTGAGGCCAGATTTGAACTCAGATCTTCCTGTACCCAGGGCCAGTGCTCAATTCACTGCACCACCTAGTCACCCTTCTAATTTTTCTCATATATGTCCTCTTTTCTCCACTGACCCTTCCACCATCCTGGTTCAGACTCTCATCATCACATTTCTGAGCTATTGCAATAACTTACTGGGATATTTGCTTGCCCCAAGTCTCTCCCAAATGCAATTAATTCTCCACTCACCTATCAGTTTGATCTTCCTAATGCACAGGTCTCACCATGTCACCTTTCCCTACTTAATATACTCCTCACTCATGAAGGATCAATTATTAGATTTAATAATTCTTTGTGACATGAAACCTTTTCATAATCTGCCCCTTTTCCCCCATTACTTTTCTAATCTTCTTACATCTTGTATTCCATAAAGTCTCTCTAGTCCATATTTACTTTTATGGTAAAGTTATACCCTGTAATAATCCTTTGTAGATTTAGTACACAATTCATTAAAACTATCTTTTCCCCCTTCTTTCCAAGCTATCTTGGAATTTCATTTTAACATTTCCTCTGATGACATAGTTTTGAATCTTTATTCATTTCTATTGATCTCTTTTGAAGTCAATCCAAGTCCTTAATGTAGGTGTGGGGAACCTGAAGCCTTGAGGCCACATGTGGCTATATAGGTTCACAGAACAAAACAAAATTTGGTCTATAAAGTTTGGATTCATGAAAGGGCTGCACATGAGGACCTAGGGGGTCACATGTGACCACAAGGCCACAGGTTTTATGCCCCTGTTTTAATGTTTCTCTGAAATGATGGGCTCAGCATGACCACACCCTTTCATCACATATTGAGAGAGAGAAAGAGAGAGAGAGAGAGGGAGAGGGAGAGAGAGACAGAGACAGAGACAGAGACAGAGAGAGAGAGAGAGAGAGAGAGGGAGAGAGAGAGAGAGAGGGAGAGAGAGAGGGATTTTTTTTCTACATGATATGCAATTTCTACTATTTGATTTTATACAGAAGGTAAGCTGACAGGACTATATTTTCTGAGGTCATTATTTTTCTTCCCCTTTTAAAATGGTAGACATAGTACTGACCCTGGTTCTTCTCATGAACTTGTGTTTTCCTAGCCTTAGAAAGTCATATCACACTGCCTAGTGCTCCATAGACTTGCCCCTTTTCACTAATAAATCATATATATATATATATATATATATATATATATATATATATATATATATATATATGGGTTGATGGATGGATAGATGTGAATGTCAAAATTGTTATTCAATTCCGTTTTCTTTTTCATCAAGAATGCTTGTAAGCCCTCTATTTTATTGAATGAATATTTTCCCCTGAATCATTATACACAGTTTTGCTGGGTAGGTGATCCTTGGTTTTAATCTTAGTTCCTTTGACCTCCAGAATGTCATATTCCAAGCCCTTTGATCCCTTAATGTAGAAGTTGCTAGATCTTGGGTTATCCTGATTGTGTTTCCACAGTATTCAAATTGTTTCTTCTAGGCTGCTTGTAATATTTTCTCCTTAATCTGGGAACTCCAGGGCCTGGCTATAATATTCCTAGGAGTTTTCTTTTGGCGATCTTTTTTCAAGAAGTGATCAGTGATTTCTTTCAACTTCTATTTTACCCTCTGGTAAAATATCACGGTAATTTTCCTTGAGAATTTCTTGAAGGATGATTTCTAGGTTCATATTTTGATTATGGATTTCAGGTAGTCCAATAATTTTTAAATTATCTCTTCTGGCTCTTTTTTCCAGGTCAGTGGTTTTTCTAATAAGATATTTCACATTGCCTTCTTTTTTTCATTTGTTTGGATCTGTTTAATAGTATCTTAATTTTTCACAAAGCTTCCATTTGCTCCAATCTAATTCTGAAGAATTTATTCTCTTCAGTGAGCTTTTGAAATTCTTTTTCCTTCTGGAAAATTTGGCTTTTTAAAGCATTATTCTCCTCATTGGCTTTTAGGGGCCTCTTTTGACTTTTGAGTTAGTCTATTTTTTAAGGTTTTATTTTCTTCAGTCAGATTGTTGACTCTCTTTTCATGATTTTCTTGCATCATTCTGATTTCCCTTCCCAATTTTTCCTCCACTTCCCTTTCTTGATTTTCAAAGTCTTTCTTGAGCTCCTCCACAGTCTGGATGTAACTAGTTCATATTTTCCTTGGAAGCTTTTGATGCAGGAGTTCTGACTTTGTTATCTTCCTCCCGTTCCATGCTTTGATCCTTTTTGTCCTGAAAAAAGGAATCTAAAATTTGATTGCTGTGCTTGCTTTGCTTGCTCATGTTGCCACTCAATTGCTTGATTTTTGAGATCTTTGCCACAGTAGAATTCTGCTTCCTAAGAAGAGATTTTTGTCCTAAATTACTGCAGTTTTTGCACCTCCTGGAGGTATTAGGTGGATGCCTTCTCTGCTGCACCCACTAGCTCCTGCTTACTGGTCACAGACCTCAGGACCACCACCTAAGAGAGGCCAGACCACATTCCTATTCCCCCTCATTTCCAATAGAGTTTCACTGACCTTTTACTTTGTCTTTGGCTTTTATGGGTTCATATTTCTGGAAACTATCACAGCTGTTGGTGGTTCACTCTCCCAAAGTCCTCTCTCACCACTCCTTGTAGGGGCCACCCTGGGCTAAAACTGAAAGCCAAAGCACTGCTGGGCTTGACTCCCTGTTTGCTGTGATGGACCCTTCCTACTGGAGTACCTGGCTGTCTTCAGCAGAAGATTTCTTTCTCTCTATCAATTTGTGGGCTGTGTGTCTCTAAAATTTGTTTAGAGTCATATTTCATAGGCATTTGAGGAAATTTTCTCATTTATAAAATGAAGTTACATTAGATCGTGCATCAATTTTCTTTTCTTTTCTTTTCTTTTCTTTTCTTTTTGGAGGGCAGTTGGGGTTAAGTGACTGGACCAAGGTCACATGGCTGCTCTTTGTGTTTAGTGTCTGAGTCTGGATCTGAATTCGGATCTTCCTGGCATCATACACTCTATTCACTGTGCCACCTAGCTTCTCCATCCATAAAGGTTTTCAAAAATAATTTTGAGAACTATATTTCAATCTATTTTTTCCTTCGTAGTCTATGCATTTTCTGTAATTCATTCAAAAACATCATTCTGAGAAAGGATACATAGACCTCACCAGACTGCCTAAGAATCCATAACACACACACACACACACACACACACACACACACACACACACACACACACACATACACACACACACACGTGAAGAACTCCCAAACTAGAAGATCCCTAAGGTCCTTTTCATCTACAAATTTTATGGTTCTATTAAATAAATGTAGACTGTATTAGAATTATAGTGAAGTTTTAAGAGTGGATCATTGTTTAAACAAGTTCTTAGAGTGACTTGATCAAATAACTTTTTAGCTCTTTCTTTTCAAAAGACAGTCCTCATCATTTATCTTAAAGGATATATTTTTGCCAGACATTATCTTAATATAAAGTATGAGAATTCCACATCTTGTTCTTGCATTAAGGATTTACAAGAATTAGCCTCTCTCTTCAAAATGAGATTTGTAGTCATTTTAGCCTGTGACTACATAGAGCAGTTCTAAATTAAATTTGAGCCCAACATTGAAATTTTGTTAGGAACTATTTCTAAGTCCTGAAAATGTATACTATTATTCAGCTCAGCATCTAATGCCATAACTTTGTAATACAGACTAGAGGCCTCCCAACTTGTAGTTCTAAGTCTTTTATCATATGATGTAACAATAACTTCAAAAGTCTCCTGAAAACAAGCCATTGAAATTCAGAACATATGTTAAAAGAAAGCATAATATATATTCATTAACAAATGACTGGACAAACATCAGTTTTTGATCTCCCACTAGAATCAATTATAGGCTCAGTTCAATTCTTCTAAAACCTGAGTTATTTCTTGATTTAGCTAATTGTGCACTTTGGGAAATATGCTAACAATTTCAAGCTCTTTAAGCGTCATTTGATGCAACACCTAGTGAATAGGATTGCTTCCCCATGGCCTTGGTTTGTATTTATGGTGTAATTTTCATGGGGTGCCTGTTTTTTTTCTTTTCTTTTTTTTACTCTCCTTTTGGATCACTACCAGTTTTTGAAATCTTGTACTGTAAAGAAAAGTGTCCTAGTAAAATTCTGTAGCAGACTCCCAGGCAACCTTCCATCTAGCTGTAGAAAAACTGTAAAGTGTATGAATTGCATTGTGAATGAAAGATGAAATCCAGACAAAATACTGATGTTGTCATTCACAGAGTACTTAGCACTTTATCCACTCTTGTAGATAGTGGAGGGAAAATGTATGAGCTCAGCTGCTTTCCTAAGGAATATTCCAGGCCAAGAATTTAGATCCATAGAACTAGGAAGGAAACTAACAATTACCTCCATATTCCAAGATGAGTACTGGATGATCCTTTTGATCTTTGCTTGCATAGTTTTATTTTAGTTCAGACCTATAGTTTCATTGGTTATAGGGAATTCACATTGAGGAAAATCTCTACCACTGAAGATCAGCAAGTGTTTTGCAATTCATGGTCTTAGAAGAGCTGTCTTAAGGCAGCTTGCCAGGCTACATGACTTGCTCAGTCACTGACAGTCTGTATCAGAGGTGGAGTTTAAACTCACATCTTGCCTCTGAAGTCAGCATGCTATCTACTGTACTGACTCTTGTTCTTAGTTACTGATGAGGAAAATGAGACCACAAGGGATTGCATGACTTGTGTAGTACTTGTGTGATACTAAGTACAAGCAGCATATGAAATCAAATCCTCTGATATTTGAATCAAGAAACTTTTCAATAGACCTAAATTCCTTGCTTCAGCTACCAAAGTAGCTCAGTTTAAAGACTCTAAGAAAGAGAAAACAGGGTTCTCACAAAAATTATGCCCTCAAAAGCAACATTTATGTCACAGTGACTTGATTACTGAAGTTCCATTCAGGAAGAACTGAGTTCAGGTCCTGTTTTAGACACTAGTGGTCTAAGTCATCTAATGACAGAGTCTCCATTTTCCCAAGTGTAAAATGGGGTAATAATGACTCTAATTGCTACCACTTTATGTCATTGTGAGACCAAATGAGATATTATATTAAAATGCTATGCAAACAACAGCTTGTGTGTCCTCAATTTATGGCAACTTACTACACCCATCTATTAGGGCATAAGACCTATGTCTTGTCACTGGACCCTAAATGACTCCAGATGAGTGAGGCTGATAGCTTCACAGCTCTGCCTCACTTAAATTCGATTCACTTTCAAGTCAAGACATCACTGTCCTAAGATCATTGTTCCTCTTCCAGAACCAAAAACAACAATACCCCTCTATCAGATGATAGTTGTACAAAACTGAGTTGTACAAAAGGGCTAGAAAAGCCTTAATGCCTTGTCCATTTCCCTTATACTGTCCCCTCCACCACCCTATTGCCTTCAACATTAGTCATATGAGAAATATGGGAAAGCTAAACATAAACAGTGAGGAAACACAGATGCATTTGTAATCAATTCCACACCCATCAATTTGGCTTCAATATTGTTAGCCAACAGTACAATAGTAAAAACTACTTTGAAAGGGTCTTCTCCCTGAAAGAGCTAAATTGAAAGGAACAGTTTTCCTAGGGAAGATGAAGGAAAAAAAACCCCAGTAAGCTAGATATATTAGTTTCCTGCAGCATGGGTATTCTGAACTGCTTGAAATGTTGGGCAATATTACCCGCCAAATGTATTTTTCAGAATTTAAGAGTTCTTTCATTCCATTTTTAATCTGTATAATTGCCACTTAAAGGGCTGCCCTGGGCTATATGGGAGCATTACCCTGGTGGAATGCAATGCATGCAATTATTCAGTGACTTCATTCATAGAATTTAGATTCTTTGGCTGAACTGAGACCCTGAGTACAAGAGGTTATCAATGTCTAGTAGGGAGAAAAGTAAGTCAGCTTTCAGCAATCTGACACACATAAAGTTTTGCTTCTATGTCACATGCCTGTATGCAGAATCCGTATCCCAACAGATTCTCCCAAGTATTTAGTGAAGCAAATGGACATTTCAGGTATTCTTACCAGTCTGTCTTTGACTGGTTTGTCACAGGATCATTGATCCACAGCAAGTTGGAACCCTAGAGGGCATGGAGTCTAATTCTCTCATTATACAGATGATGAAATTGAGGCTAAGAGAAGTCAAGCTAAAACCCTGAGTTGCCCAGAGTTAAGAGGAAGTATCCCAGATAGGTTTAGAATTCAGATTTTACTTACTTCCAGTCCATCAGTCTAGTGGCCAGGGATGGGGAACTTGTGACCTAGAGGCCACATGTGGCCCTCTAGGTCCTCAAATGTGACGTTTTCACTGAATCCAACATGAGGACTGAATACAACCTTGAGGCCACAGGTTACCCAGCACCGCTGGTCTTACAGTTCTCTTTTCTGTATTGATCAGGTTAAGAGGGCATTGCCAATATAGAATTCCATTTTAAGGAAAGAAGCTAACAATGAAAATAATAATAGCTACCATTCATATAAAGCAGAGATTTTCAACCTCAGATCCATGAATTTGTGTGTACATGCATGTATGTATGTGTGTATGTATGTATGTATGTATGTATCTATCATCTATCTATCTATCTATCTATCTATCTATCTATCTATCTATCTATCTATCTATCTATCTATCTATCTACCTTCCTAGATCTAGATATATATGTTTATAAGAGATAACCACATTTCAATATAATTGTTATGCTTTGTAATCTTAGGCATTTTATTTTATGCATTTAAAAATTCTAATCTGAGAAGAGGTCCATAGACTTCTTTAATGAAAGACCTCTGTCAAAAAAATCAAGGACCCCTGTGCTTTGATGTTTGTAAAGCACTTTCTTTACAATGCTTTGTTGGACAAACACAACAGCATTTTTATTTATCCTCTCACATTGCTAGTAAATATCACAGATAGAATTTGAACCCAAGTCTTCTTGACTCCAGAGCCAGAACATTATTCACTATGTTGTTGCTTTCTTTCATGAAAACATATTTAAGGTTTTATTTCAGGTTTCTACAAATTACCCATTCAAAGAAAAAAAGTATGAATTCGCACGCAGATAGTATACATTGTGAGTCATTGGTGTAACCTCTTTGATCAATGAAAGCCTATCTTGCCACCAGGCATCTTCCCCCACCCCAATTCTTTGATGGAATTCCTGTTGTTTCAGGCTTATGTATCTGTGTGTGCCTTTGAAAGAGAAGAGGAGGCATCTATGTCCCAGGAGGTGACTGAATAAAATATTTTTAACCCAGTCCATTCATGTCATTTCATTTTTTCTTTTCCTTTTGATATATATATATATATATATATATATATATATCTTCATAACCTATACTCAGAACTTTTAAAAGTGCTTCATCCCTGGATCTATTTAGATGTTCCATTTAAGGTCTCCCTAAAGATATACATACAACCAAATAAACAAAAAAATTATAGCAATTTCTTTTGTGGTGATAAAAAACAGGGGAAAGAAAAGCATGGCTTTGCCTTGATTGGGGAAATACTAAATAAATTATATTATATCAATGTGATAGAGTAGTATTGTGTTGGTAAAAATGAAAAATACAAAAAATTCTGGAAACATGTGAAGACATTAATTGATTCAGGGTGCACTAATCAGAGCAAAATAAACTGTGAGAAATGATACAACTCTATTCCATTGTATAATTGGAAAGAAAAAATGCAACAAAAAATAAATTGAATGATGTGTAATCATACTGATAAAATAACTTGGCCCTATGGGAGTTGAGTTATACTTCTTTTATGCAGAAGAAGGAGACCTTATATATGGGATATTCATTGATTTTTCTTGATCTGTTTTTTTTCTTCCTTTTTTCTCTTTTTCAATTTAAAACAAAATAACGACTCCCTACATTCATGAAGGAGAGAAATACATTTATTCTCATTCACATATACACACTCACACACACACACTCATGCTTACACACAGAAACACACACACAGAGTAGCAATTTTCTCAGATTTTTGAAGTAGGACAGAGTTATAGACATAGACCAGTTAGAAATACTTTCCTCTAGCTCAGTGGTTCTCAACCTTCCTAATGCTGCAATCCTTTAATACAGTTCCTCATGTTGTGGTGCCCCCAATCATAAAATTATTTTCATTATTATTTCATAACTGTAATTTTGCTACTGTTATGAATCTTAATGTAAATATATTATATGTAGGATGTATTTAAATTGAATATAACCCACAGGTTGAGAATGACTGTTCTAGCATTTTGTATTCAAACTACCACTCCTCTCCATTGACACCAATAATTCAGAAATGATTCTGGAAATTAATGTTAAAAGAGATATCCCATAACAGGAAGAATAATCTTTTAAAGGCAACAATATAGAGACCTAAGAATTAACTGCATCTCTTCTTCTATTTAAAAAAATAAAACAAAGCAAAATTACAGTCAGTGAAATGTAGTATGGTAAATAGAGAGAGTAGCCAAGGAATCTATCACTTCTTTAGATTATTCACAAAATTGTAGCTAAGCAGATAATCATGGGAAGGCAATCCAGTGATGAGTCATATATGACCAGGAGCTGGCCCTTTCTACGTTTTTTTCTTGGACACCAGAAATGGTTACTGACTATACTTCAAAATGTGCGATGGTGGGATAAAAACACCTATGTAGTAGACCAGATTTTCAGGGGCCCTGGCCCCATTAAGGAAATGCTCCCCTCTTCTATAAGGTCATGAGGCAGATATGTAGGAAGAGTAAAATCTTGTTGGGTTGATACTATCATTGGTTTCATGAATATCTAAAAGAAGTACAGGGTACGTAATTTGCAACTCTTGTTTTTGACTCCCTGTTTGACTGTGCCTCTGGACCAGGTCCTAGGAAGACGTCTTTATGCATAATTAGCTTTGGGCTGGGTGGTTGTTTCCTAAGGAGGGCCTTTGTATTGAGGTTCAGTAACAATCTCTACTATAAGGAATATAAGCCCTATGATTTTCTTGTATCTTTGGCTCTGTATGAAATGGTTCTGTACTAAACAGACTATTGAATACATCCCCGTCTCTCTCACTCTCTCTTATTCAGCTGGTAGCTAGGCCATACAACTGTGCTGGACAGAGCACACCTATATGGTTTTCATTACGCATAGAAAGTGCTTTTGAAAACGTTAATGTCCTATGTAAATATCAGCTATTGTTGTACATCTGGAATTTTTAAACACAAATTTTAAATCCTTATCAGGCATCTTCTGGGTCTAGAAAATTAATTAGTATTACTTTTTTACTTTTATTTAAGTTAAATTGTATTTTTTAGGTGTGGAAGAGTGAGTAAATGTCACTGGTCTTAGAATCAGCAAAACATGGATTTGCTATATATACTAACTATACGTACTAACTTGAGATGACAATCCAAACTGTCATGAGCTCAAAAATAACCTCAGACAGGCATAAAAAATGAACTGAAAAGGTTTTGTTAGTCAAATTTTATATCAACATCAAAGGATGGAGCTAATATATATATATATATATATATATATATGAGCAGTTGGTGGAGCAGGATTATCTAATATTCATTGCAATAAAATTCTAACAAAACACATAATACTCAACTGTTGTTGATAAACTTATGCAGTCTTCTCTATCATCATATCTTTCATAGAGACAGTTTTTTTTTCTGCCTTAGCTCAATGGGTTGCCTAGGGTCCTAAAATTCAAGATATAATAAGTATCATAGATACCATAAGTTGTAATATGATTTTTAACATACTGTCAAAATATTTGCCTATGGCACACTAGTTGACTCACATATAATCTCTCACCATTCCTAACTGCTGATGTATCTAAAATTTGAGATTGTCTCTCATCATACTTTTGAAGCCCTTCTTACCAATAATGTGCATTGTGAGTATGTATCCTTCTACTAATTCCTCAGTTTGACATCCCTTCTTTCTTTTACTCTATGAATTAGCCTACATATTATTCCCTACACTGCATCCCCTCTCTCCTCTCCATTCATGTCCACAGGCTTTCCAATTCCTGGAATAATCTGCCACTCCACTTCTTCCTTTTAGAAAACCTATCTTGCATTAAAGTTCAATAAATTATTTTTCCTGATTTTTCAAATTGTTTTTTATCTTCTTTACCCACATTGAATGTATATTTATTTTCTATACTTTGGTAACTTATCTGTGTAAGTGGCATATTCCTTCTGGTAGAATAAACACTTTTAGAAGATGGGGATTGTCTATATTTTTCTATATCTGTTCCTAGTATTGTGTCTGGCACATTGCAGGCCTTTACAAAATGTTTTTGAGAGTGAATTGAATGAATAAGTGATTAAAAACTAGGAGTTTATTTTGGAGCTCCAGGTTTGGACTGTCATCTCAAGTTAGATTTGTTTTCAGAATATCCCTCTACTCTTTTCAATGTACCACTCTGGAAATGATGCAGAAATCCTGATTCATGCATTCATAACAATGGGTGCCAGTGATTATACCTGGCTTTCTCTTTCTCATAATCAGCAACAGATTGTTCATGATGTGCAGCTGCTGGGCTGCTGATCTGGATTCCACCCAAACACTACAGTGCTCTTAATCATTTACTCCCACAGTGTAACCCTTTTCCCCATCAATTACCTCAGCCTTCTTCAGCTGTCCTTGGAAAGTAGCTTAACATTTGAATTTTTCCCCTTGGCTTGCAGTACCTCCCCCATCAAGCTTAAAGGACCTACATTATCCATTTGTGTTTTCTCAAATTGGAAACTTGTTTCAATCTGCCCAAATTCAGCTCCATCCTTTGATGTTGATATAAAATTTGACTAACAAAATTTTTTTCAGTTGATTTTTGATGCCTGTCTGAGGTTATTTTTGAGCTCATAAAGGTGTGTCTTCCTAACTCCAGGTTAGGCCTTCTATCTACTGTGCCATCTACCTGCCTGATAACTTTCTTAAGTCTAGATAATCAATAAAAAATAAATCAAAGCCTGATTTTTGGCATTTTCCACTTTACATGGTATAAATACTCACACTGAAATTATAACAGTTGAATTTCTGAGGTATTTGCTATTGGTTTTGAGACACTTCTGGTTGTGACCTGTCTCAGGTCATCAATGATATAACTCAAGATATAATTTATATACATTTTTTCTTTGAAATAAGTTTAAGGGTTGATCCTATATTGGTATTATATTGACTACATTTATTACTTATTCCATGCTAAAATTACTAGTGCTCCTTTCATTCAGGGAAATTCTTTTCTCAAGTAAAAGAAATGTTGAATTTCTTTTGAGAAGCTGTGTTCTGAACCTACTTGCTTGAAAATTTAAACTTACTAGTTTTCTTTGAAGTTGAACATAATTCCTTATAACCTTTTAATTGGATAATGAAAAAATTTGATTTTTCCCCTTCTTTATAACTTTTGCAAGCCTTGCCATCCTGCTTACAGATAACAGTAGCTTTCATTATAATAACTTACTGCATAATTATTTGTCCTGGGCAGGCATCCTGGCTTTAAACAAAATATACCTACTTCCTAAGGTTACTGAATATGTGATCCTTAAGCTAATTATGAAAAACTATCCAGAACAGGTTTCACACTCAGGTAGGATCCATTTGTATTTCAAGCTGTTGTTAAATGTTTACGTGCTGAATGTACACTGAGGTCAGTTGTCCCAAAGGACCAATTGTGAATTCAGAGAAGAATCCATATAAAATCAGGAAGGTATAACCTTACCAATCACTGACTTGAAAATCTCCAAATTAAATCCAGCCAACAAGCATTTGTTAGGCAGCTATCACATGCTCAACACTGTTAAACACAAAGAATTCAAAGAAAAGACATAATAATCCTTGCTTTCAAGGAACTAATACTTTAACAGAGAAGGGTTAAAGAAAGCTAAAGAAGCTAAGAGGACACCATAAAGGAAGGAGAGAATTCCAGGAATGGGTGACAAACAGTGAAAATTCACCCAATTTATAGACAGAATGTTGGAAGAGGCATTCTAGTGCCATAACATTATAGACTAAAAGTGTAAGAAAACGGGGAAGGTAAGAAGGGGTAGATGATGAAAGTCTTTAAAAACCAAATAGAGGATTCCATATTTGATCATGAAGATAATATGGGGGCAGAGCCAAGATGACAGCGTAGAAGCAGCAAATCACTGCAGCTACCACACAACCACCATAAAACTCATAAAATAGGACTCTAAACAGATTTTCAAGCTCCAAAACTCTCCAAAATACAGAAAACACATCTGTTGCTGCAGGCAGCTTCGCAGGTGGGGCTCTTCACAGCAGTCTGGAAACTGTTTAGGCACAGCCTGAAACCCGCAGGCCAAGCCGCAGGGCATTGGGCGGAGCTGAGTCTGTAGGAGAGCAGATCGGCTGCCCTGGAGACACAGTTACCACATTTATCAGGCCAGAAGAAAAAAAGAAGGCTAAGAGAAAGGTCAGTGGGTTTTGCTTAATTTGGGGGAGAAGAGTGGTCCTGCCAAGCTGCTCCCAGGGCAAGGAAGCAGCAGGAGGCAGCTGTGGCAGCACGAACGGCTGAAAGCAGCAGCGGTCTCTGCTGGGCTGCTTCAGAGCCCTGGGCCTGCAGATAGCAGAGGGGCTGAGGCAATCAATCAGGGCCAAGGGCTCTTGTGTTGAGCAGCCTGGATCTGGATTGTGGTCTTGAGTGGTGGTCTTGGGGTGGGCTTTCAGTGAGCTAAAGCTGAGGGGGGCTGCAGTACCCCCCCAATAGCTCCAGCAGCTGTGAAGACCCCAGAAATTTGGGGCAGAGCTTTCCCCCTCCAGGAAGCCGGGTTCCACAGAGCTAAAAAAAAAACCAAGCAATTAATAGACTGGCCAACGTGAGGAAAAGGAAGCAAAGTCAGAACAGCAATAAAACTCTAGAATCCTTTTTTGTGGACAAAAAGGATCAAAGCATGGAGCGGGAGGAAGACAACTCAGTCAGAACTCCCTCACCAAATGCTTCCAAGACACTGGAAGAATGCCTACTAAGTATGGATCAACTTAGAAATGACTTTGAAAACCAAATAAGAGAAATGGAGGAAAAATTGGAAAGAGAAATGAGAATGATGTGAGAAAGTCATGAAAAGAGAGTCAACAACCTGACTGAAGAAAACAATACCTTAAAGAGCAAATTAACTCAGACGGCAAAGGAGGCCCAGAAAGCCAATGAAGAGAAGAATGCCTTAAAAAGTCGAATTTCCCAGATGGAGAAAGAGTCTCAAAAGCATTCTGAAGAGAATAATTCCTTCAGAATTAGAGTGGAGTAAGTGGAAGCTAATAACTTTATGAGAAA
>CM053596.1:127486147-127515600 GCA_028646575.1 Pseudocheirus occidentalis | reverse complement strand
TATCAAAGTTGAACTATTTACATGCCAATATGGAAAAGCAATAATAGTGACTTATGAAAGTTTATATATATATATACCTACTCATATGTCTCTATAGGAGGGTATATATGAGTATGAATACATATCTGAGCATGGATATATATGTGTACATAGAGGGTTCAGAATCAATTAATTATTAAGAGATGATACTTCAAAAGGTGAAATTCTGAAGTGGGAGAGGACTTGAATGAGAGGAGACAGGGAGAGACAAAATGGGGTTAATCATCCCATATAAAAGAGGCAAGGGATAATTGTTACAACTTTACTTTCATTTACTCTCATTAAATTTGGCTTGGGGAAGGAATGACATAAACTCTAAACTGTGTTTCTTTCCACACAATAGAGTAGGGGGGATGGGGATGAGAGAGGGAATGATGGAGGGTAGGGCGGGGTTGGGGGGAGGGTTGCAGGAAGCACACACCTCTGTAAAGGGACTGGGACAGGGCAGAGAACAAAACAAGGGGAGGGGGTGCAGGATAGGAAGGAGGGACATACAATCAGCCTCTCACAATATGCCCACCATGGAGATATGCTGTGTAATTACATATACAGCCTGTATTGAATTGCTGCTCCTTCCAGTGGGAGTGGGTTATAAGGGAAGAATCACAAGAATCTAGAATTTAAAGCTATACAATCAAATGCAACTGGGAAATAAGACATACAGGGACTGGGGTAGGGAGACCCTTCCTGCCCTACTAGAAAGTTAGAGGGTCTTTGGAGGAGGACATAAAAGAGAACATTGTGGGAGGGGCTTTATGGTGGGATCATTTTTTCAGGCTTGGAGGTAGGGGAAAGAAGGGGAGAAAATTTGTAACTCAAAACCTTGTGGAAATGAATGATGTAATTAAGAAAATAAATTAAAATAAAAAAATTAAATTCAAATCCTATCTTGCAATATACTGTGTTTAAAAAATTAAAAAAAATTAAAATAATATGGAGCCATTATAGTTTAATGTATGGGGAAAAAAGGTATAATATAGTCAGACCTATACTTTATGAAGATCACTTTGATATCTGAGAGGAGGATGGACTTGATTGGGTAAAGACTTGAGGTAGGGAGACTGACTAATTTGCAATAGTTACCATTAATCAATGTAATGATCATTTGGGACATGAAGAATTATCACTGACCTAGGAGGAATATTGGAGACAATGAAAGTCCAGGACTTTTCCCCATCATCTTAGGACCTGACCAATGATGCTTTATCATTGAGTAAATGCAGTACAGTTGTTCAGGCATGTGCTGCTGGTGGCCTATACCAGAACAGTGACAATCTTAGAGGAGAAAAGAGGCATGTATCAATAATATTTCTTTTAAAAAAATATTTCTATTTTTTTTTGCTTTCTGGAGGGGAAAGTTAGGGCAATTGGGGTTAAGTGACTTGCCCAAGGTCACATGGCTAGTTTTGTGTTAACTATCTGGGGATGGATTTGAAATCATGTCCTCTTGACTCCAGGGATGGTGCTCTATTCACTGTGCCACCTAGCCACCCCTATCAATAATATTTCAAAGGTATAATCAAAAGGACTTGGTAACAGATTGGATATGAGAGTCATGAGAGTGAAGAATCAAGGATGTTAGAAGCCTAAGTTTCTGGGGGGGGATGAGAATTAGGAAGAGAGTAGGATTTGGGGGGAAAAATTAAGGATTTCAGTTTCAGATATGTTGAGTTTATAATATCTATTAAACATCCACATCCAATGTTGTTATACACAGCTGTGTGTGTATAACAAGAGGTCAGAAGATTGGTTAGTGTTGGAAAAGCAAATCTGTGAGCCTAATTTTTATATAGATAATAACAATCCATGAGAGCTGATGGGATCACAAAGCATAATAGCATAACGGGAGAAGAGAAGATGTTGTAAGATGGATACTTGAGGGACACCCTCAATTAATAGGTGCTTCCTGGATGAGGATCTAGCAAATGAGACTTAGGCAAAGTAGACCTAACTACAGAAGGGGACCCAGGAGAGAGCAGGGTTGCAAAGAAAACTAAAGAGAAAATATCAATAAGGAGAAGAAAGTTGTCCACTGTAGAACACCGAAAGATCAGAATTTATCAAGTGATATAAGAAAAAATGCTTTTGAGCTTTATAATCAAGAGTTATTGAGTTTCCAACATCATCATTGCTGAAGACTTACTACTGACAAAAAGCATTACTGCTTACAATAATGGTGGCTAAAGATTCACTGTTGCCTGTCCTTTAGAAATATGGGAGTTAATGAAGGCAAAGGAAAGGAAGTAGTAGCATTTATTAAGCCTCTTCTATGTGACAAGTACTTTGCTAAAGGCTTTATAAATTATATCTTATTTGATCATTTGAGCCACACAGGACCATGACTGACCTAGGAGGCAGTGACGCTCCAGGACTTTTTCTATCATCTTAGGACCTGGTTAATGATGTTTTGTCCTTCAATAAATGTCACTTGAAGTTATGCTTGGAATTCCACTTTACTTATTTTTAGTGACATGATGCTAATACTAATAAGCCATTTATGTAGCATTTGCTCTGTAGTGCTAGGGAATGAACAGAAGTGAATGATCACCTTTCTAGTCTCTGAAATCATCCCTGAAGTTCAGAAAATTTCTCTAATAATGCATTGTTGTATTCCATCCATCTCTTCTCATCCTTCATGAATCTTATCCATGTTTTTCATTGGATCTGTCTAATGGGCTGTAAACCTACCTGTAGGTTTTCTGCCATTGTATGCATGACAGTTCATCACTCATGCTTTCTATCCATCTATCTATCCATCCATCTATCTATCTATCTATCTATCTATCTATCTATCTATCTATCTATCTATCTATCTATCTATCTATCTATCTACCTATCTATCTATCTATCTATCTATCTATCTATCTATCTATCTACCTATCTACCTACCTACCTACCTATCTACCTATCTATCTATCCCTTGTTCTTGCTATATAACCCAACTCACCATATCTTCCAAGAGCTTATTTCCTGTGTAACATCTCTTATGCTGCTTCTTGAATGTAGGTCATTGTTGGAAACATTTAGCCTGCTTATTCCCACCATGAATCTATCCACCAAACTTTTGGTTAACTCTGATTTTGATTTTTCATGAATTGTGGTTCAATACAGGCAACACTTGGAGAATATTTGTGTTAAGAACAATTCAAGAAAAACAAGAAGACGATTAGAAGAAAGTCAACCAGTTGGTAAAGGAGATCCAGAATTTTAAGGAAGAAAATAACTCCTTGAAAATCAGAATTTGACAACAGAGAACTAGCAAAGTTATAAGAGATCAAGGAATAATAATAATATAATAAAATATAAAGAATAAAAAAATAGAAGAGAATACAAAAATCTCATAAGAAAAGCAACTGATCTGGAGAATAAATCAAGAAATGGAAACACAAGAAAAATCATACTATTTGAAAGGTATGATTAGAAAAAAGAATCTTGATACAATAATACATAAAATAACTAAAGAAAATCATTTGGCAGCAACAGGAAGGGAAAGTAGAAATAGAAAAAAACACCAAGTACCACTTGAAAGAGACCCTACAAGGTTCCAAAACCCTCAGTTCAAGAGGAAAAACTATTTTGAGCAACAAGGGAAAAAACTATAAATATGGTGGTCATATAATTAGAATCACAGAAGACCTACCAGTGGCAACACTAAAAGACTGCAGGTCTTAGAACACTATATATTGAAGAAAAAAGATTTGGGGTTGTGGCTGAAAATTTCATACTAAGCGTAGCAAAATCTTGAATTAAAAATATTTAATGAATTGTCAGACAAATTTAAAAAAATACTGAACTTAAGACAAGATTTGACATACAAAAGGCAAGAAAAAATAGGAGATATGTAGCAAAGACTGAATTACAAGGGTCTCAGTAAGGACAGATTGTTTACCTTTTATGTATGTAAAATGTGAAACATTCTAACATTGTTATTAATAACTGAGTAGATTTCAAGAAAGATTAGTATGATAGGATTTTAAAAAGTAAAACCATTTAGGAACAGATAAAAATTAATTATCTTATACAATTAGTTTTGTGAGGGTGATCTGACACATAGGAATTTAATGAGGGAGGAAGGCTAGTAGTTCTGGAAAGCTCCTTTCATTGGGAATGAGTTTAAGATGGAATAATACATATACATCTAGAAAATTATAAAAGTGCTCTAAATTCAGAAAGAAATAAAATACTAAGGGGATTGGGAGGGAGTAGAGGATATGGGATCTTTAGAGGGTAAGGTGAAGGAATGGGTTAAGAGGCTATACAATTGTGTTTAGATTAATGGGAATGGGAAGATAAGGAAGTGATGCTTGGGGTTAGATTAAGTGATAGGAGAGCAAGGTATCAAGTAGAAGTAAAGTAGAGGAGTAAGGAGGGACAGGAAATAAGAGATAAACACAAATATAAGATAAAGATCAAGAGTAGAATTTGTTAGGTAAAAGGAAGCAGGGGTGGAAATCATGATCTTGGACAAAGTTAGGGCTAAAACAGATTTAATCAAAAGAAAAAAATAAGGAAATGACACTACATGTTAGTCATATTTATCAATATTATTTTGTGCTATTTAAAAGAACTTGACAGTATAAGGTGGGAATATTACTATGGTGTAGGAAATGATGAGTTGGTGGACTCAGAAAAATACGGAAAGACTGGACTTGTGAAAGAAGAGGTTATCCGCCATCAGAGAAACAAAGGATAATTAAGTATAGTACATTTTTATGTAGATGCATATGAAAGCATATTTCTATATATGTAGGGCTATGATTATCAATATCTAAGTATATGTATGTGTGAACATATGTATTTATGGGATGTGGTATGTTTACATATATATGTACAGCTTTGCATGTATGTCTATATAAGCATGTCTATACATGTATACATGCATGTGTGTATATATACATACACACATACATATATATGTACGCATAAGTGTGTGCATCTCCACTTAATTGCAGCATTCAGGGATGGGTAGGAAGGGGGGAACAGGACAAAGTAAAACATGCACAGCAGGGAACAAAAGAAAAATTATATGGAAGCAAAGAAAACATGGACCGTCCTCAAAACATTGTGTAGTATTTATAGCATAGACTATCTTGAAATGGAAATTTATTGCTCTCTCATGTTATCCTGTGCATATGGCAGTGCTTTTTTCTTTTCTTACTGGTCAGTATTTCAGTTTTAATATTTGTTTCTTTTTTCTTATTTTTTACTTAAGTTTAAAATAAAAAAATACAAATCAAAAAGAAAGAAAACACAAAACAATTTCCTAAATATAATCTAGAACACTCTCATTCTCTTTTTTCATTTATTGACTCAGTTCATGTCTATATATGATTCCTGACTCAGAACTATGTCCTAATGAACTAACTGAATTGACAAATTTTGTGATAGCAGATTGCATCATAGTAAAACTTTAGTATAATGAAAACAGGCATTTTATCCAACTGACTTTAATTTCTGGGGATTTGGTTGCATAGTTCAAGTAATTTTACACACACTAAGCTTTTTCCTATTAGCTATGCCTTTGTTTACTACATTTATTCACTCTTTTATAATTTAAGTAGTAATGAAAGCTTGTCATCAGGAGTTACTAATCAGAAATTACATTTATTTTTGAAAATTGAATATTAATATGTACAAGGTTCTAAGCTAAGGATACTAGAAGGCACACAACATTTTGCTCTCTATAAATAAAAGTTTGTGTTCATGATTCAATGAAAGGCTTAACGAGGTCCAAAAAGGGTTTAAGAGAATTTTTTTTTGTTGATAGGGATGCGCTAACATTTCCTGTTACTTAGTTGTTGAGTTGTTAGAATTCTTTTTCACTTCATTGCTACAAATATTTGCACTAACATCTTCATATGATTGCCTTTGTCTAATTCAGAGATATTTAGCTTGACTGTGTTTTTCATTCTGAAACACTGAGTCTGAGAACAACTTATGTATTGTGCAAGAATGTGGTATTATTAACACGTACAGGTGGTTGATCTGGACAGAATATTATTCATTCAGTTTCTGGTCATATATACATCATGGCTGATCCTAATACCAAACCTGTAAGGAAAGTTTTGCAGGTATTTGTATTCCCATTTTATAGAAGAGAAAACTGAGGTTCTACAAAGTTTGGTCACTTGTTCAAAGTCAAATGTTAAATAAGCATTAGGAACAAAGTTCTAAACTCTGGTGTTCTGATCTCAGCAAGAGCGTTGGTAGAAACATCCTTATTAAATCAGAAAAATATTTTATGCTTTGATTTACCAAATATTTACTGACTGTAGGTGTATGTTATCAAAAAAAGTTCTTTGGAAAAAATCAACCATAGTAAAATTAGTCCCATATGAAACTTTCCTTATTGCTTATTCTACATCAAAGTCACTAGGGTTCATCTGAATTTTAGGAAAATTGTTTTCCTTAGAGACTGCTTAAATCTTTTATAAGTTTCACAGATATGTATACTGACATTTAACAAATCTTTTATAATATTTTTTGTTATTCTTGTTTCTGACCTGTGACCAAATTATATTTATTCCTAGATAATATTTACTGGAAATAATAATTTGTTGCTTCTGGTCAATTAAAATAATCAGCCAATGCTCAGCTAACTAAGATAATACTTGGGAGAGTAATATTGTCTTTTACTACCCAATAAAATTAATGGGAATAACAGAGATATTGGATTATTATTAGAAAGATCTATAAATGAGATACTATTAATAATTGTGAATGAAGATTATTTGGTCGTTGCTATTAAATTAATGATTACATAGGAAAATGAATTATATCCTTATTTTTCTGAAAGACAGCAGCTCTAGTTGTTGGGCTGTTATGTTCACTGATCTAGCCATATTTAACCTAAGATTATGATATATCAAATGTCCTTTCATTTTTTAAATAGAGCATATTTTGGTAATGGTGGTAGCTGGTTTCAGTAAATAGTATGTGCCCAAAAACATATGTTAAGGTTGAATATTGGAAAGTGTACCAAGGATTCATGATTGCATTTGTATGTTCAAAACACTTTCAACCTCACTGCTAGGAACTACTTGACATGTAGAGAAGGTGAAGGTTTTTCATATGATTCCATATGATAGTTCAATCCCTTTGAAAAATAAAACTGGTCTCACCTTCTCCTGCACAATGACACAAGTGCTGAGCACTGCAAACTGTCATTTAGTTGATATTTTCTGAATTCCACTTTGTTGTTGGTTTTACAGGCCATCCCAAACTTTGGGGAAATCTAACATTTTCTCTCATTGCAAATGCTTGCTCCTCTTTGCCTCCTCTTTGGGTACTCTAAGTGGACTAAATTAAAACTTTTGTTGCTGCTGTACCTATTTTGGAAGAGAATTATATTACTTCCACTTTGTTTCTTTCACTTTCCCTCAAGATGGCCCAGTTCTGCTACCTAATGGTATATTCAAAATTTTACTGCCATCTTCTTTCATATGTTTTGTCCTATAAGGGTTTTATTACCATTGTTGTTGCTATTGTTTTTATGGTAAACAATAAGGGAATTGAGGTCAAAAGTAGACAACATCTATAAGACACAGACAACTGCATTTAAGGAAAATTCATTAAAATATTAGGATCTCAGCAGCTTGGTGTAAATGAATGAGCATAGAATTTGGAATCATAAAACCTGAATTTAAATCCCATCTTTACTATTTACTTTCATTCTAACCTTTGACCATTCAATAAACTTTTCTGGGCCTCTGTCTTTTCATGAATAAAGTGTGGTAGCAGTAGTCAGTTATATTTTAGTCATTTTAGTCCTACACTCTAGTGCAGGATAGCAAATTGAAGCTAGAAGAGATCTTACAGGGATCTATTCAACTCCTTCATTTTAGAGAATCTGAGAGATATAGAGGTAAATTGGCAATGTACTAGTAAATATTTAACCTACTCTCTGGAAACACACACATATATAGATTTTCTTTTATACTTACTCTTCATTTAAGTTTTCTTTCTTCTTTTATTTAATTTGGACAATCATCAGTTCAATAAATTAAGCCCTGATTTGTAGTGTTTTTCAATTTCCAAGTTGTAAATGGTCACCCAGTGATTTAACAATTGGTGTTCATGAGCTTTTCCTAGCTGACTTCTACATACCTCTCAGGTCTAGTGATTTGCCCAAGGTCACCAAGTTAGTAATGGTAGAGACAGGTTCAAACATAGCCTTTGACTCCAAATCTAAAGTATTTTCTATTAGACCATGACTCCTTGCTTTACCCAGAGTATTCCAATAGGTATCACTCATAGTTAGACAATTGTATTCAACTTTTTTACTAAGAGATAACAAAAGAAGTTTGGTGTTTCTGTCTTTGATCCTTTCCTTCTCTTCATAAAGAATTGATGGATTGAATTCTCAGGAGGTGTATACTCCCATGACCTTATCTAAGAAGACAGGTTCAAATATGATTTGTGATACTTAGTGAGTTTTCAATTTAATTTTACAACCTTGGACAAATTACCTTACAGTGTCTCAGATAGTTATTTAAGTTGTATAATTGATCCATTTTAATCTACACCAGTTGAGGGAATACCCACACTAAAAGTTCCTCATGTAAACTTCACACATTCCTGCCTAATACTGTAATATTAATAGCAAATGTGCTAAACTCACTTGCAACATTCTAAATAGTTGCATACTTAAAACTATACATTAGCTTCCATATGTTCTTAGCTTCATCACTTTGCCTATGAAAGAAGCCCTATTTCTGTAACTTGCCCCTTTATGAGGGGATTTCTCTTCCTTTCTTGAGAAATGTAATGAATACATGTCCAATGTATCTTCCCTTCTTTTATTTTTTTGTCCTTTGTTAAAATTCTATTATTGCAAATTACAGTAAGTATTCATTTGCAAACATAATTATGAGCAATTATACAAGTGTTAATACAACCTGTTAATGCTGCTTTGGATTATACGGTGGTACAATATGGTTGTTTTGAGGACTGGTTCCATTGTGTTTCCTCCTTCCTATACTTATTGCTTTTCTTTCTATAGACGCTGAAAAAAAATGGTGTGTTGAATACTTTAAATATTAGGGTTTAGAAAAAAATTGGCTTGCAAGAGAAACTAAATCCTCTTTTTCTCCTCTGGCATTTTGTCTTGTGGATGGTCTCATTACAAGCTGCAAGCTCCACCTGGCCCATTGGCTGATTTCTTTTTTGTATTCCTTGTGTGGCTCATTTCAGCCATTATTTTTGATTACCTGTTCTGGCATGATCACCGCTTCCTGTAATATTTCTTTTTCTCCCAAGGGAAATTAATGTCTTTTTCTAGCATTTGTCCCTTATTTTCCTTGTGAAAATTGAGACAAGGAAGCAAGGAATTAATTTAACATTTTAGAAATATCTATTTCATGGGTTGATAATTTATTCTTACCATTAAAAAGAAATTCTCAGCCTTTTCCAGTGACTTCAGGTCCCTGATATGCCAATGTCACAGTTTTTTCCTTTCATATTTAGACCTCTGATTTTTTTATTCATCCTTTAGTGTTGTTTATTTTTTCTTTCATTTTACACTCACACATATGCCCTGTAGTTGTTTGTACAATCCCTAATAACCAATATTTTATGCTTTTTATTTGGGCTGCTGATATCCTTGATTACTTTTTGCAAATCATTTTTTTACCACATAGGCTTTCTTTTATTTCTGAGGTATTTACTCTTAGGCTGCACAGGAACAAAATCCCTTAGGAAACCTGAGAAATAATTTATCTTAGGATAGGTTTCATTTTTCTTTTCTTTAATTTTTTATATTATACAATATGAATATATACCATAGTATCTCAAAGTCACATCCATAGATCTCCCATGGCTATTTTTTCTCATATTGATTTATTTCCCATTGAGCTCTGATTTCATACAGAGCTTCTCTCTCCTATTTAAAACAATTTTAGTTGACTGTATTTATCTGCTAGAACACTAGGGATTTTTCCTCAACTATCCTTTAGCCCTTCTCCATCTTCCTTTTAAAAACAACATTGTTTTCTTGGATTGTAATATCGTAAGATTTTTATTTTCTGATGATCATTCTTTTCTGTCAATGTTCTCTTTTTTCTGGAATTATACCATTTCCTTTCCTTACCTTTTTGCTAAGTTGTAATATTCTAAATAAATGTGATAGTATCTAAGTGTATCTGAGTGTCATTTTACAAAGTAAGTTATCTTTCTGACTGATTTTCTAGATTTCGATTCTTCTTTATGCCTAGAACTTGCAATTGATTACTCATCAGATACAGAACTTGATAAATTTTATCTCAATCTCTACTCTAGATGTTTTGGACTATTTCTTTGACATGATCAATATTTGCTAAATGAGTTTCGCTGTCATTTTGCATTCTTTTTAAAAAGCACATGTGTACTTTCCTTGGAAAAAGAGCCTGGAACCTGGTTATGAAGTGGATAATCTAGTGAATTTTACCAGTTCAGATCTTGGTTGGTCCTGGTAAGTCTCAGTAGGTGAGAGTACCCTGTATACATACATACATACATACACATACATACATATGTATATATGTGTGTGTCTATATACTTTCACAGAGAACCAAATATAACTTTTCACCTTTTTAACAAAATACTCCTTTGTAAACTACATTCTCTATTAAATGATTCAGAATCACTAATATTTTTTGTGTTCCAGTCACCTCTTCAAACCTTTCCCATCAGAAAATTATCTCACCCTTCTTTCAGGAGCATGCAGCATGGGGGTGTATGGTAACCTAAGTCTAAGGTCAGAATGCAGGTCTCAGGAGGCTCAACAAGTCAGCAGTACAAATACAGTCACTATTTCACAGGTATCTCCATCCAAAAAAAATTTCCATATTTTGCACTTCTTGCAAATGGCCTAGTTCTTCTTGAGTTAGTTTCTAATATCACTATCTAGCAAACTTTAATCCTATCATCTCTTCAATTCTATCTTGACAAAGTAATCCTGTCAAAGAAAAAAAAGGAATATAAAATGAAGTGGAATCAGCAAATCTGACTTTGTCTACACAAAATCAGCCCCAGTTGTAGCCTTGTTTGACTCATGTCTAATATGAAACACTTGGATATTTTGTCCATTGAATCCCATATCATGGAGAAACAGCGCATTCTGACACTATTTTATTTCCTTTGGGACATTAATATTGCTTAAAACTCTTGAGACATATGAAATGGTGAGTGTTAAACCAATTTTTAATGTTTTAAAAATAACTAATACTTATTGATACAATTTTGCTATAGGATTCTTTTCTTTTGGTGTTTCTGAAGACTCACATGTCCTTTTTTCAACTTATTAATTTTTCTAGTTGCTTATCCTCAGAAGGAAGTGACCTTATTATCTCAGCAGGAAGTATGTTCTTCTTTCAGGCTGATAACCTAATTAGCAATTTCACCATTAAGAATATTAGACCATCAGTTTCGTATTTTTTCTCTTTTGCTTTAGGGAATCAAGGCTTTTTTCTAAGTTAAATGATGCTTGATTTGTGTTGAATTATATGAAAAAGTCAAGCACTCCTCACTCATTTCAGACTGTGCACTCAAGATTTGATAAGCACCAGAAACTCAATATAAGATTAAAATTTCCCAAACTTTCACAACTTCTCCTGGAATCCTTTGAGAATGAGTTTTATTAAGCATTCACTGAAGTTTTAATAATCTTAGACTTATTGAAAATATGAACCCAATTCAATCTTCTTTCCAAAAGAAATATTTTTCCCAGAGAAAATAAACCTTTAGTCATTCAATAGAATCATATTGGCATGTATATGTGTTTTGATATGCATGCCCAAGTGTGTATGAGGGGACAGATTAAGGTAATCTGCAATCACATTGTGGAAGTAAAAATAACACAATTTATTTGATATGGGCAGTCTAGAGTGAAGGAATCATAGTTCAAATTCTTTTCCAGTTTTCAGTATCATCTTGTGAATTGGTATAAATTCTCTGTTTCTTCTGGTTTATTTGGTATCCTCTTTTCTTACTAACCTTCATCTATTTCCATACCTGCCTCCTCAGCACCTTAAGTGCAGGTTTAGGTGATTGTAGAAGGCAGGAGAAAGAGAATTGTTTAAGTGTATTTCATAGATGATAGAATTTAGAGCTTGGAAAGGCCTTTGAGACAGATCATCTATGTAGCCCCTTCTATTTTACAGAAAAGGAAACTGAGATTCAGAGTTATAATGATTTGCCCAAGGTCATACAGAGAGTGAATATATGAACTTGGATTTGGAGTAAGGTACCGTGACTCCAATACTCACACCTTTTCTTATAACAAAGATTTAGTTGGGGACGGGGGGAAGAAAGGACAAGATTGTTATTTGTCTTCTTTTTTTCATTTCACTCTGTAAAATTTGTCATGTTTAAGCAAAAACAATAGTAATTACAGCATCAAAAGTTTAATTCCATAGATATATATTAAGGGCCTACTTTGACCCAGGCATGTGGAACTATGAGAAATGCAAAATAGCTCTTCCTTCAAGGAACTTGCATGTATATTGGTAGAAATAATTCATACACAGATAACTTAGCTGTTAGTCATGTCTGACTCTTCATGATCCCATTTGGAGTTTTCTTGGCAAAGATACTGTAGAGATTTGCCATTTCCTTCTCCAGCTCATTTTACAGATAAGGAAACTGACCCAAAAAAGGTTAAGTGACTTGTCCAGAGTCACACAGCTAGCTATCAAGTCTGGATTTGAACTCAGATCTTCCTGATTCCAGATTGACACTATCCACTGTCAGTAGTCTGCTCCCACCCTAGATAAACACATGCAAAATAATTTCAGGAACAAGAGGAGAATATCTGCAGGTGGGTTGAGTTAGGAAAGTTATTGCCTTGGCAGGGAAACCTGAGCTTACCTTTGAAGGGAGTTAGGGATTCCAAAAGGTGGAAAGGAGTTGGAAGTGCATTACAATCAGGTGAAGCCATAGAGGAGGCAGGAGGGAGCACTCCTAGATCAGAGTAAAACTGTTTTGCTATAATTTAGTGTGTGAAAGGGAAATTAAGTGAAAGAAATCAGGAAAGATTTGGGGGAACTTTTCTTTTTTGATAAGGTATTAAATGTTAGGATGATATTTTTTTTCTCTTTTAATTTTATCTCAGAAGTCAGGGAGGGACTTTGTCAGACTTATATATTAGGGAGAATAATTCGGTAGCAGTTTATGGGGGTAAATTGGAAGGTCTGTCAGAACTGGATTTAGAGATACCACAGCTCAAAAGATAAGGAGTGTTTCATTTATATTTTTTTTCTACAGAAAATTTCCCATAAGACTTTGGGTATCTTGCAGTGGCATAGGATCACTGGGTAATATATTTAGAGCTGAAAGTGACCTTAGAAGTTATCTACTCCAGCCTCTTAATTTTTTAGATAGAGAAACTGAGACTCAGAAAAGTAAAGTCATAAACATCAGAGAAAGAGAAAATTCTAGGGCTGAACTTTGAATTTAAATTCTGACTCCTAATCCAACCTCCTTTCCATTGGTACTACATTGCTAAAGCTTCATGTGATATTGAGTCAGGCAGATGCTCTGTTTATTTTTATATCTATGAATGCCAGGAGCCTTCTTTTTTGAGAATATAATGAATGATCAGAACAGCTTCTAGACTTGAAATGAACACAGGGCTCACTGCCTTTTATCTCATGGAGGGATCTTGACTACTGCTAGTACAGTTGCCCTTTGAGCCATGGAACTATAGAACTCAGTTTCACTTGAGTGGAATTACATTTTTTACAATTCATGGCTTGGCTTTGGTTCAAAAGGAAACTTTCACCTTGAAGCCTTGGTTAGAATAAGTAAGAAAATTCAGGGGAGGATATGTTTTTGTTTTGGGAGGATTATTTGCAGATTTTCCATAGAAACTAAAGCTGTAACATGAATATCACTTACATTTTAATGTAAAAAAGTTCTTCAAAATGAATCAAATCATTTAGATGCCAAATATTCTCATACTATAAGGTCCATACTAATTTTTGATACCATGGAGAACAATTGATTTAGTAAAATGCATGAGGTTATTAAGGTACTTCAATAAACCAATTAGGTGATCAACAAGCATTTAAATGACTCTACCACAAGCCAGGCAATATTCTAGGTACTGAAGCTACCATGGTGAAAATGAAACAGCCTCTGCCTTCAAGGAGGTTATGTTTTTTGGGGAAAACAATATGAAATATATCAAAATATACAGAGTATATAAAAATAATAATACTAGGTAGTTCTGAGAAAGAGGACACAATCAGTTATGGGGATCAAGAAAATTTTTTATGTGGTGTTTGAACTGAATATTTAAGTAAATAAAGGATTTGAAGAGATGAAGTTAAGGATACAGATGTTTCTAGGTTTGGGGAGATGGCCAGTGCACAGGAACTGGGATTGTAGGTGGGTTCACAAAATGGCCCACCTTCCTTTTTACCATCAGGAGGGCTCTTAGCAGGGGATTCAATTTTAACACCTTTTCTTTCTGACTACCTTTACTGGGCTCTCTTTTTCCTTTGCTATAAAGTGCACTATGTCATGTAATCTCTCTCGAAAGAAACCTAAATTCAGGAACTCTCAGTCTTAGAGTGAGCCATAAGATCTCCTTCCAATGATTATATTGTCCAGAAATCTCCCTTTTCTAATGAAAGAAGATAATCTAGGAACTTCAGTTACATGGAAGCTATCTTTCTTTTCCCATATTTTCCAAGAAAAGGATAAGACTTCTTTATATTCTGCCTTTAACATTAGGATAAAGCAAACAATGTAGTGAATTTTCAAGTTTTCATTCTGTGGTAACTGAAAATCTTTTGGGGAACAATTGAGACCGCTAGAATTTATGAATTCTCTGATGGAATGAGGTAAACACATACATACATATACACATATGTGTATATACTTTAGGTATCTCAGTGAACTTATTTTTTTTTTCAGTTAAAGAACTTTAACTGTGATGTCACCTTTGGAAAAAAGTATCCCACTTGTACTGTGTTGAGTTGGTGTTGTACAGAAATTAACAGCTGTATTGGTCTAGAAACATTAATTTTTTTCCATTTCAACAGGTATAACACACTATATTAAATATGTAAGGTCTTATTTACATGGGTTTGATTACAGAAAATAATAAAATATTCTCTAAATAAAAAAATATTAAGGAAATTATTTTTCTGTCTTTCCTATACCTATCATCATTTTCTTTTAAAAAGAAGGAACAAAAATCTTGGTAAAAAAAAATATATATATATATATATATATGCAGAGTAAAGTAAAATAAATTCCTGTATTGGCCACATCCCAAAAATATATGTCTCAACAGCACATTGATTCTATCACTTCTGTGTAAGGAGGTGGGTAATATGCTTCATCATTGCTCCTTGGGGACTTATAGTTGTTCATTATGTTTATCAGAGTTTTCAAAGTTTTCAAATGTGTTAACAATTTTTACAGGGCTTTTTTCCTCTTCCTTTTCATGGTATTTCTGAGTAGAGAAAATGTGCACATTTAAGGGCTTTCTTAATTGCTATTTTCCAGTAGACCTAGGGGCTTCTTAAAATACAGATGGGGGAGAAGAGAGAGATGGGGCTACCAGACACTAAGTGCTCTTGCCTTGACCTGCCTTGATTGGGATCACACTCTTGGGTAGTGGTCCTGAGGTACATTTTCATGGAGCCAAAGCTAGTGAGGGCTACAGACACGGTGGCCTCCTAATAGCTTCAGCAGCTGCAAAAACCCAAGTGATTTGAAAGAAAGCTCTCCCATCTGAAAGCAAAGTTCAACTGTGGCTCAAAAGCCAGGTTAATTGACTGGCAACATGAGCAGGCAAAAGAAGCAAAGGAAGATCAGCAATCAAACTTTAGATTCCTTTTTTGGGGACAAAAAGGATCAAAGCATGGAAAGGTAGCAAGAGAACACAGTCAGACCTCCTGCACCAAAAGCTTCCAAGAAAAATGGAGACTGGTTACAAACTACAGAGGAGCTTAAGAAGGGTTTAGAAAACCAAATAAGAGAAGTGGAGGAAAAATTGGGGAGAGAAATGACAACGATGCAAGAAAAACATGAAAAGACAGTCAACAACCTGACTGAAGAAAATAAAACCTTAAAGAACAAATTAACTCAAAAGGCAAAAAGAGGCAACTTTTCTTAGTATGAAAATAGGTGAAGGGGATATAAATGTTTATAAATGCATCCATACACATATGTCTATATAGGAGGATATGTATGATATGAATACATGTGAGAGTGTGTGTATATATGTGTTCACAGACAGAGGGCACAGGATCAATTGAATAGGAAGGAATGATATTTTAAAAGGTGAATTTAAGAGGAGGGAGAGGAATAGAATGAGAGGAGACAGAATGGGGTTAATCATCCCATATAGAAGATGCCAGGGATAACTGTTACAATGGAAGGGAAGACAGGAAGGCAAAGGGAATGGGTCAAACTTACTTTCATTGAAGTTGGCTTAAGGAAGGAATGACATGCGCGCTAAATTGGCTATCTTACCCTGAGGGAGAGTAGGGAAGGGGGATGAGAGGGAGGATAATGGAGGGGAGGGCATGTTGGGGGGAGGTTTGTTAGAAACACACCCTTCTGTTAAGGGACAGGGACAAAGTAGAGAATAGAACAATAAGAGGGAAGGAGAGAAAGGAAGGAAATATTTTCACTGTTACCAAATATGTCCACTTTGGAGATGTTCTGCATAACTACACATGTACAGCCTATATTGAATTGCTTGTCTTTCCAGTGGGTATGGGTGACAATGGAGGAAGGGAAAGAATCTAGAATTTAAAGTTCTAAAATCGTATGTTAAAATACATTTATTATTGTTGTTGTTGTTATTATTATTTTATTGTTATTCACATGCAACTCGGACATAAGTTATATAGGCACTGGGACAGAGAGATCCATCGTGCTCTACCAGAAAGTCGGAGGGGTGATGGGGGAAGATATAGGAGAGAGCACATTGGTACAGTGTGTATACAGTGGGATCACTGTTTAGGTGGTGGGGGTATGGAAAATACACGGAGAAAATTTGCAACTCAAAATCTTGTGGAAATGAATGATGTAGACTAAAAATAAACAAAAGTTAATTAAGAAAAAATGTAATAGAAAAATGTTTAAGAAAATAAATAAAAATACAGTACAACATAGATAAAAAAAGAAATTTATGGTACAACTATCAATAGATAAATAACTGAAAAAGTTGTGCTATATGATTGAGATAAAATACTATCATCATATAAGAAAAAGATGAATAGGCTTTTTTCTAAAACTGGGAAGATTTGTATGAATTAATGGAAAGTGAAGTGTGCAGAACCAGGAGACCTTTGTTCATTTTAATGACAATATTCTTTGATGATCAGCTGGGATTGACTCATGTATTCCAGCAATGTGATGATATAAGACAATTCTGAAGGACTTAAGATGAAAAATGCTATCCATATCCAGATAAATAACTGATGGATTCTGGGTACAAATAAAAGTACGTTTGTTCAAGTTTTATTTTTCTTGTTGTTTTTAGTCTGTTTCTTTCACAATATGGAAAAAATTGAAATATATTTTACATGACAGCACATGTATAATCTCTATTAAATTGTGCTTCTTCTCAAGGAGGGGTGAAAGAATTCAAGGAAGGATAGAATTTGGAACTGAAATTTTTAAAAGGGATTGCTCAAAATTGTTTTTGCATGTAATTAGAAACATATAAATATTTTCAAAGATCCCAATTCTTTGTTATATAGAAAGGCTCTTTGGGAGAGAGGAAAGAGGCCAAATATATTTGGAAATGAAGGTGATTTAAAAAAATATCTTTCTAAGAGAAAAAGAAAGCAAAGAACCATGTCATTAAAAAAAATTTACTGAGCAATACAGATCTAGGGAATCTCATTATATGGATGGATTTCCCCATGTGTTCATATTTGTTTCCCACATCTTAAGTATATCCTTTGGGAATTTTTTTTTTTTTGCATTTTGCTATTCTCTGAACTGCTTTCGGTTTTAGATACAGAATACAGCAGAGGGCCGACTTGTAATGACCACTTCTCTAAAATAAACAAAAAGCAACAAACAAACCCCTTCCTAATTCTCCTCCAGCATTTACTACAAAGGAAAAGAGAGGCTCAGCTATAGTAGCTAAAATCATCCTTGCCCATCTCCCATAAAAGAAAAGGTGTATTAAAGGTAGCAGGCAACAATATTACTTTTAAATAACAATATACAATTCACTGAATTTCTCTTCTTCAGAAAGTCATAGATTTAAATAGGTTTTATTTGCCATGAATAAAATTCAAACTAATCATTTCTTTTATATTCTTGGCAGTTCCTCCTGAGCTGAAATACAACTGACTTCTCCCTGGAGATAAAAAAATAAGTAGTCATATGAAGAGATCATTCAGCAACTTTCTTCTGCTAAGAGGATGTCTTTGCTTTGTGTTTCCTGATTTGGGTCAGTCTGTATTTGGGGATAACTATGCTTACATTATAAGATTTTAGAGCTAGGAGGAACATTGTTCATCATAGGTAATCCATTCGTTGTCTGAATGAAGGAAAGTTAGGCCCCAGAGATATTACAATACAGGATAATACCATAGCTACTCTATTCATTGACTTGTTCAAGTTACTGCTTCTAGTTATTTACAGGACTCTAATACAGATTCTTTCACCCTCAATGTATCTCAAATACTGTTATGCCATAATTTGCCTTATTGTATCCTACCATAAAGAAAACTCAAGAAATCCTGAAAATATGTATTTGAGATAAAACAACTAACTAGAATTTTAACTAGTAACAGTGCAATTAATGACAGATGACATAGTCATTTATACTTGAGATTTTGTTGTTTGCGTAATTATTTGCAAAAGTAGTCTTACAGTGGATAGAGCACCAAACCTGAATTCAGGAAGAGACATCTTCCTGAGTTCAAATCTGGCCTCAGACACTTAGAAACTGTAACACGGGGCATGTCATTTAAATCTATCTGCTTCAGTTCTTCATTTGTAAAATTAATTGGAGAGGAAAATGGCAAAAAACTCCAGTATCTTTGCCAAGAAACCCCAAATGAAGTCATGAAGATTTGGATATCACCAAAACCACTGAACGGCAACAACAAAATTTTGTTTTGCTAGATTTATAATGCAAATTGCTTTAGAAAAGAGGATGCATGGAATATTGGCTAGAATAATGGGCTCCAGGTCAGGAAGATCTATGTTCACCTATGTTCAAATTGAATGTAATGTTTGTTATATTCAATATTTTAACATGGACAACTCACTTAAATTAAATGAGCCTCAGGTAGTTACCACCTCTAACTCGGTTAAATATGTTTGTAATCTGAATGGTAGATATATAGTTCTCACAACTGAAAATCAGAAATCCCTGATGAATTGGCATAGGCAGTTTATATATGCATATAAATTTATGAATCTTCATCTCTTTTACGTGAATAACCTCTCTGTTGGTACAGATCTCAAATTGGTAAAGATCTTCAACTTCTCATGCTTTGTTGTTCTTATCCATGAATTTCTATAACTATTTCAAGGAAGAACTACTAAATCAGTAGGAGCCCTTCTCCTGGATCAAGAGCTCTTAACCTGTTTGTTTTGAAATTTTGATAATTGTATTTCAACATATTAAATTGTTTTATAATCTTGCGCATTTTATTTTATGTGTTTTATTCCCCCAACAAAGGAACCCTTAGATTTTCATAGACTTCCAAGAAGACCCTGACACAAAAAAATTAAAGACCTCTGCTTTAGATGTTTCCGGTTTTTTTTTTATGAATTCTCGTTAAATACTCAGGCTATCCTTTTGCTATTGGTCAGTCTTGCAACTTAGTTCACTTTGTTTCCTAGTCTGATATCTTTTCTATAATTTATGTATGAAATGATGCTAATGTAGCTTATGTACACCCATGACAGCTGCTATGTGTAGCTGTAAATTCTTCAGCGGTAATGATATTAGTTACATAGCACTCCAAGTAAAATATTAGTTTTGAAAAGATTTTGGTTTTGATTTTGTTTCTAGCAGATGTTTAAAATAAGTCATTCATGATATAGTTCATTTACACAAGTGCAAATCAGCCTAATAACTTTCTCCTGTTTAATGCTAGGCTTAGTTCATTGTTCATCTGCAGTGCCTTCTGAAAAATATGGTGATGGGCTAACTGAATGGAATTTGTATACACATTAGAAATTATATTCTCATAGGATATATTCACCACTTTATGGAGAATATATGGTACAATGTCCAAAAGGAAAAGAGATTCCCCAAGGATCATGAACTCCTCCTGATGCTCTTATTCATGGATTAGACTTTGCTTATTACACCAAGCCTCAGCCTATTACCGGGCCTCCTAAATGAGATTCAATATCATTCAGAAGGTTGTAGTCTAACAATCCATATAGGAAAGAAATAAATCGATGAAACATGTTTACAAGTTAATCTTTGACATTATTCACCTTCCTAGTCTAATTGACCTTCTTGCTGTTCTTCACACATGACATTCCATATTTCTAAGCCTTTGTACTGTCCCCCCTTTCCCCACTTCCCAGAACTGGGATGCACTTTCTCCCCTCACCTGGAAGACTTTCTTTTTTTCTCGAAAAATAAGTTCAAAAGCAATTCTCCAAATGACTATTTCCATGACCACTCTGCCTTCCACCCAACAGAAACAGTCATGTGCTAGTATTCTCAGCACAAAAAATGAACATATTTATTTTTAAATCACATACATACATAATGTCTGGAAAAAAACTTGAACTACTTGAATACTGGGACTATTTCAGTTTTTTCTGAATCTTCATTTCTTAGGATAGTAACTGATATATGATAGACACAAATAAAATATTAAATAAATCAATTAAAATTATTTAACTTAATTTAAATTAAAATCAATAAAATAAATAAATATATTTGTTTTCAGTGTACAATGGGTATTATATTTATACTGCCTACTGCATAGAGCTTTTGTGAGGAAAATATTTTTTTATACCCTGTATTGGGAGGAAGGTGGGAATGAGATTTTTTTTTATTTCTTAAAATATTTTTTCAAAGTACTAATAAAAACAATTTGTAGCATTTTTCTTATATTACTTTGAGTTCCCTTTTTCTGTCTTCTGAGATTGTAAGCAATTTGATGTATGATATACATATGCAAACATGCAAAAATAATTTCCATATTAATTGGGTTATACGTGTGGCCAAAAAAAATAGCCCTCCCCCCAAAAAAAAACAACCCAAAACATGAAAAAATAAAGAAAGTGAAAAATACTATATTCTGATCTGTGCTCAGGCTCCATCAGTTCTTTCTCTTGAGGTGGGTAGCATTCTGCACTATAAGTCCTTTGAAATTCTCTTGAATCATTCTATTGTTGAGGACAGCTAAGTTTTTGCAGCTGATCATCATACAATATTGTTACTATGTACAATGTTCTCCTGTTTCTGCTCACTTCATTCAGAATTTGTTCATGTAAGTCTTCCCAGGCTTTTCTGAAGTCAATCTATTTGACATTTCTTATAACACAATTGCATTCTAATATAATCACATATCTTAACCAATCCCCAATTGATTGGGCATCTGCACAATTTCCAATTCTTTGTCACCACAAAAAGAGCTGCTATATTTTTTATATAAATAGGCCCTTTTCCATTTAAAAAATCTATCTGGGGTATAAAATTAGTAGTGGTATTTCATGACCAAATGATATTCAATTCACAGTTGTATAACCCTTTAAGCATAGTTCTAAATTGTTCTCCAAAATTCTTAGATAACTTTACAACCTTATCAATTGTGCATTGATATCTCTATTTTCCCAAATCCCCTCCAATGTCTATAATTTTCCTTTTCTGTCACATTAGCCAATCTGATTGGTTTGGGGAAGTAGCTCAGAGCTGTTTTAATTTGCATTTCTCTGATGATTAATGATATAGCATGTTTTTGTAGGACTTTAGTTTTTATTCTTCATAAGAAACCTGCCTGTTCACATTCCTTGACACTTCGTCAATTAGAGAATGACCAGTATTTTTTTTCCTTTTTGGAGGGGGGAAGGCAGGGCAATTGGGGTTAAGTGACTTGTGCAAGGTCACATGGCTAATTTTGTGTTAAGTGTCTGAGTCACATTTGAACTCAGGTCCTCCTGACTCCAGGGCTGCCCTGACCAGTATTCTTATAAATTTGACTCGTTTTTTTGTATCTTTGAGAAATGAACCCTTTATCAGGGACACATGTTATAAAAAATTTCCCCAGATTTCTGCTTTCCATGTGATCCTGCTTTAACTGTTTTTGTTTGTGGCAACTCTTTTTAATACAATATAATAAAAAGTACCTATTTTACATCTTATAACATTCTCTATGTCTTTTTTGGTCATAAATTCTAACCTCCAAAGATCAGAAAAATGAAATACTCAATGCTCACCTAATTTGGATAGATATCACCCTTTATGGCTGAATCATATTTTGACCTTATCCTGGTACAAGGTGTGACATATTGGTTTATATCTATATTTTCCCAGTTGTTTTGTCAAATGGTGAATTCTGATTGCAAAAGCTTGAATCTTTGGGTTTATGGAAGAAATGACTGGTATGATCATTATTGATATGTAATCTAGATTAGCAGCCTCTTCTAGTATATTTTCTCAGTGAATTACAGAAATCCTTCTTTATATCCATCTTAAATCTTTCTTGTTCAAGGCAATTCTGCTTTATTTTATTTGACCATCTTAAGATGAAGATAATATCTATACTTTTTAAACTTTCACATGTTTAAAGTAATAATTAACTTCATAATTAAGTGGACTTTTTTCCATTCGTTTCATAAATTTGGTCAGTGTTTTCTGGAACATTCTTAATTTTTCTACTACGTATGGTAACTAGGATTATACAGCATTCTGTAAAAATGGTTTTATTAAATGGAATAATGTGGATGTGTTGCATTTCCCAATTTTTAACATCCTGTTCATTTTAATGGTAGCTCTCCTCCCTTCTCCCAAACTTCTGCCTTACATTAAATTGATGGCAAGCTTTGATTATTAGATTCTTTTTTACTAACTTATAAAGAAGAGTAGGAAGAAAACAAGCATTTGTTTAGTGCTCAGTATGTGTCAGGGATTGTGCTATACACAACAAATATTTTCTCATCTGATCCTCACAACAATGTTTGGAGGGATACCAGTATTGTCACTATTTTACGATAGAAGAAACTGAAGTAAAAAAAAAAGTTCAAGTGATTTGCTCAGGGTTAGACAGATAGTAAATGTGAGTTCAAATTTGAATTCAGGTTTTCCCAAGTGCAAACTATACACTATACCCTCTGAACCACCTGGCACCTTTAATAAGTATAACCTCTAAGACTATAGATTTCGTATACTGATGTGCACTAAAAGATAAAGTTTTATTCTATGCCATCAAAATCAGAAGTCTAATCTAAATCATTTTAATTTTCAACAATCTGAGCACATATTTAAGGGATTAAAGACAGATCATTGTTCTTGTTCCCATTGTTGAGATCAGGAAATCAAGATTCAAAGAGTTTAAATTAATTTGTCAAGGTCACACAACAACTCTAGGGCAGCAGTCCAAATCTGTTTCCATTAACTTGGTGTTCATTCCAATGAGCTATGCTGGCTCCAATTAAGTAATTAGTAGCTATTGCATTCCAGGTCAAGAGTGAAAAAATTTCAATCAAATGAGGAAACTAAGAAATAATGAAGGATCTGACTAACTAATGTGACCCACACTCTAATGAGGAAAAAGTATAAGTGAGGTTTATAGACAAATATAATTTGAATTTTATTTTAAAGCTTCAAATTCATAGAGAGAGAAGAGAAAAACAAAGCAGGTTTCTGGCCAGTGATGAAAAGAATCAATACTTTTCAATAACCAAAATCATAGACCTTACAGTTAGAAAGAACCTTAGACCTCATCAAGTTCGATCTCTTTCATTTACAAATATAGAAATGGAGTCATGGAAAAGCTTTGTGAGATGGTCCAAGATAACAGTATCAGAGTCAAACTGATTTCAGTTTGACTTCATTTCCATTAAACTAGACTGCCACTCGGATGTTAGTAAAGAGTGGATCAACACAGACAAAATAGTTAGGTATAGAATGGTATACAACTTATTAGTTTTTTTTGTAAGCCTAATGTGGACCTTGAAACATTTTAATTAGTTTTTTTTTGCTTTTTTTGGAGGGCAGTTGGGGTTAAGTGACTTGCCCAAGATCACACGGCTAGTTTTTTGTGTTAAGTGTCTGAGGCCGGATTTGAACTCAGGTACTCCTGACTCCAAGGCCAGTGCTCTATTCACTATGCCACCTAGCCACCCCTTTTTAATTAGTTTTTGATGAAACATAAATTCTATGACCAATTGATTTTATTTGACTATGCATGTTTTAAAGACTATGTGGAATAAAGGGAAATGTTGGTCAAAATATTCTGATTTATGTCTCATTCCTTCTAATGGATAAAAATCAGATTACAGGCAAATTATTTAATCTTCTCAGCCTTCAGTTTTACCTTTGGGTATAAATGTCTACTTTTGGGTTTATGTACATGCTACATGTAGACAGATAAGTAACTAAAGTAAATTTACAAAATAAAAAAATTATGAGAGAGAGAGAATGCAGTCAGTTGGGATAGTTGGATAAAACCTTTGAAAGCAGTACTTCAGCTATGCTTTCAGAGAAATTCAAGATATTAAAAAGGAATTAGGAAGGAAGTCATTCTAGAAATGGGATGAGTGGGGGTTGTGGTGGCTATGTGAATCCATCAAGGTCAGAGACATGTTAGGTACATCAAACAGATAGCCAGTGCAAAAAAAGTGAATAATACAGAACAAAAAGGAAAGGTAGGTGGCAGGCAATTTGTGGAAAGTTATAAATGTTAGTTTCAAAATTTTGTATTTTGTCTTCAAGGAAATAATCACTAGAATTTTTTTCTGTTAAAAAGTTAATATGGTTAGATATGTGGAAAATATTTAAAGGATACATTGGAGAAGAAACAAATTAGGAGAAAGGAGATCAATAATGAAGGTATTCCAAAAGTCTAAGCAAGAGGTGATAAAGATCAGAAGTAGGTTGTTGTCTTTATCAGTTAGAAGGAACAAATGGATGGAGGAAGACTGAGATGGTAGAATCAGGGAGGCTTGTCAACTTTTATCATATTGAGAGTGAAAGAGGGGAAGAAACAATGATGACTATATTTGTGAATTTAGGTGACTGGAAACTGTTATCAGTCATGAACCTAGTGGTGCCCTTAATAAAACTTTCTAAGTATAGAGAAGAAATAAGTTTTGGAGGAACCAATTTTACTTGGGACAACTTAAGTTTAAGGTATCTATGAAATCTTCAAGTGACAGTGTTCATCAAGGAATTGGTAATAACTTGATTGGATTTCTCATGAAAGACTGGAGCTAAATATGTAGATTGAAAGTCATCTGCATAGATAACACAAATCATGGAAACTAATATCATTAAGGGAGACATAGTGCAGAAGGAAGAGGGCAGAAAAAAGCATTAAATGTTATCAAAACACATTGAGTGAAAGCAGAACATTGGTGTTGCAAAAGAACTGGAAAAAGTGGAGTTGGATAAATTGAAGAGAACTGATGGTTAGAAGAGTTGTTATCAGGAAAAGTGGGTGGCCAACAGGGTTTAAAGCTTCAGATAAATCAAGTAGATTGAGGAATATGGGGAGGTCATTGCATTTGGTATCTCAGGTGTAACCCTATCTTCTTTTGGGGTGTCACCCTATTCTTTGATTTATCATAGTTAATAACTAGTCTTGCATTATTCAAATTTCTTTTCTGTTATAGTTGAAATACCTTTTCCTGATTTCCTAAAATACATGCATAAAATCGTGTGTATGTGTGTGTGTAAGTGTGTTTTCAAGTTTTGAACTACTACTTGCTGTTCAGTCATTTTGGTTGTGTCTTACTCTTCATAACTGTATTTGGGCTTTTCTTGGCAAAGATACTGGAGTGGTTGGACATTTCCTTCTCCAGATTATTTCAGATTATTTGACAGATTAGGAAATCGATGTAAACAGGGTTAAGTGACTAGCCCAGGAACACAAAACAAGTGCTTGGGATCCAATTTAAACTCATGGAAATGAGTCTTCCTGACTATAGTCTGAGACTTCTCTGTATTATGCCATTTAGTACCCCCTTTTTAAATATGAAATTTCTCTCTGTTTGTGGCATATGGAGCCTATTGATCTTGACTTTGCCTTCTCTTAGCTATACTTTGGAGAAATTTTAAATTTTTTCTCTCATAATTTCCAGCCCCCCACCCATAGCATTCAGGTTCTTTATACTTTTCTGCTTCGCACATTCTTTCTTTGAATCTCATATTCACCTTCTATAAAGCAATGTCTTATATAGTTAGCATGAATTTTAGCATTATCTTTTGGGTATTGTCTGTCCAATTTCCCTCATCTTTTATATTTTTTAAAATTTCTAATACTCTATTTACTTTTCTTGTGTGTAAAGCTTTTTAAAAATACATTCCAAAATTGTGTCCTTCATTTTTTATCTTTTGAGAGGCCTAATGCCCACCCTAATTTATACATTTCTTATTCTATTTTGTAAACTTTATCTTCAGACATATTTTGCTGTTTCTTACTGGTCTATTTTTAGGGATCCTTTAAAATGTATTGCTTTTTTTTGCCTTTTAATGTAGTATTAAAAAAAACATGACATGCACAAATTTATAGAATCCACCCCTAATGTTCACATGGAATATTTGTGCTTGACCTGTGATAAAACATTCCAACCTCATACTGATCTGATCATTCACAATCAGATACACTGTAAATGGACCCCAATATAATGATGTCATTTTGATTTCCTTCAAGAACAAAGGACAACAACCAATCAACCATATATAATGGGGTTGGACATATTCTCAATATTTCCCTTTCAAGTTCTTGGTCTACCTCACTTGTCTAATGTTATTGATAGCTTTGTTTGAAGATCTTCTACTATCTGTATCCTTCCTCATTACTTTACATCCATTTTCTCCCGTCTTGTACTTAGGAATTGGACAATTTCATGACTTTATTGGGGTTTGTTTTGATGCAGTCTACATGGAAACTTCATGAGGAAAGAACTGCAATTATTTTAATAATACTCATTTTGGATTGGAAGTTCTTTCACACAACTGAATTTATATGACTGACTCCCTAATTTAAAGCAAGGTTATTTTCTCAATGAATAAGTTCAAATTATATTAGTTAAGATCACCAACACTTTTTCCCCCACAAGCTCCAGGAAAATATTGGGAGTACAAAAATTTTGAAAGGAATGTGCTCAGAATTGTTAGACTTCTCAGGAGCAGAAGACTGCCTTGTCTTTACTGTATTTTACCATGGTGATCTGATAGTACACATTTTGTAAGTCACCAAAGGAAACGAAGAGCTATGGAATAGAGTGTGCCTATAATATATCAAATTTGTTTTCTACTGATTTTTATGGGGGTGCATTCTTTTTGTGGGTACTTTTCCTAACACTCTGACTATTTTTGTTCAGTCTACTTTGCTTGTTTCTCATCAAGGTCATGCCCATTAACAATAAAAGATGTATTCTGGTTCATCTCTTTTCTTGTCCTTTCATAAATCTCACTTGGTGATTTGATCAGCACCCATGGCTTCAATGATTAACACTATACAGAAGGTTCATAGATCTCTATGAATATCTCTCCTGAACTTTAATACCTCTCATGAGCTCCAGTCTTGCACTACTATCTTTGGATTATTACATGTCAAACTTAGAAAGCCAAAAACAGAACTAATTTTCTTTTTCTCAAATCCTTCCTTTTCCCACATTTCCTTTTATTTTCAATGCACTACAGTTCTCTCAGTCAATCAAGCTCCAACTTCAGTGTTTTATTTAAAGCTTCATTGGCACTTATCCCAAAAAGCCAGTCTTTTGCCAAGTTTTATTTCTACCTGAACGTCTTTTATCTTATTCCCCTTCTTTAAACTGAAAAGTCCACTCTTTTTGTGCAGACTCTCATCATTTTGTGTCTAGAATATCACAGCGAAGGTTACTCAAGGAAGACTAGTACTTCTCTTCTTATGGCTGCCAAGACTGCTCTTTAATCCACATTTGATGTTCATGTAACTCACCCAACTCTCACCTGTACCTCCAAAGAGTTGCAGCATGTGCAGTGGCTATGTACCAGTAAATAATTTTGGCATAGGGGCTAAATCAGCTTGAAAGTAATCAGGGGTGGTGGTGGTTGTGGGCAGAGCCAGGATGGCAGCATAGAAGCAGCAAGATTCCCCAGCTCCCACACAGCCACCTTAAACACTCATTAAATATAACCCTAAACAAATTCTAAGACTCTCAAACTCACAAAAATACAGAAAATACATCTCTTGCTGAAGGCAGCTCAGCAGGAGGGGCTCATTGTGCAGGTGGGAGTGAAGGCCAGCCCAGCCTGAAACTGAAACCATGGCCAGGTCACAGGATGATCAAAGGAGTCGAGCTTCCTAAACCACAGCGTGAGTCTACGCCTGGGAGCAGATACATAGCACCTGGAGAAATCTTAACAGCTATCAAGGTGTGAAAAACAAGGACTAAAGAAAGGTTAGTGAAATTGAAGCTTTCAAACTAATTTCAGGGGAGGAAAAGCAGTTTGGCCAATCTACCCCCAGGGCAAGGAAGCAGTGGGGGAAGGGCAGGAACTGATGTAACCGGAGGCTGTCCCCACTGGGCTGCTTAAGAACCCCTGCCCTCCGGACCCCACAGAGGGGCTGAGTCAATTGATCAGGGCCAAGTGCTCTTGCATTGAGCGGCCTGAATCTAGACTGTGGTCATGGGTGGTGGTCCTGGGGTGGGCTCTCAGCAAGCCAAAGCTGGTGGGAGGACTGCAACAGCCCCCTAATAGCTCTAGCAGCTGGGAAAACCCCAGCAATTTGAAACAGAGCTTTACCACCTGGAAGCAGAGTTCCACAAAGTTGAAAAACCCAACCAATTAATTGACTGACCAACATGAGGAAAAGGAAGCGAAATAAGAACAGCAATAAAACTCTAGAATCCTTTTTTTGTGGACAAAAAGGATCAAAGCTTGGAAAGGGAGGAAGAAAACACAGTCAGAACTCGCACACCAAATGCTTCCAAGACACTTGAAGAATGCCTAGCAGCTATAGATCAACTGAAAAAGGACTTTGAAAAACAAATAAGAGAAGTGGAGGAAAAATTGGGAAGAGAAATGAGAATGATGTGAGAAAATCATGAAAAGAGAGTCAACAACCTGACTGAAGAAAACAACACTTTAAAAAATAGATGAACTCAAATGGCAAAAGAAGCCCAGAAAACCAATGAGAAGAAAAATTCCTTAAAAAGTCGAATTTCCCAGATGGAAAAAGAATCTCAAAAGCATTCTGAAGAGAATAATGCATTCAGAATTAGAGTGGAGCAAGTAGAAGCTAATGACTTTACGAGAAACCAAGATA
>CM053596.1:127468979-127485647 GCA_028646575.1 Pseudocheirus occidentalis | reverse complement strand
TATTGGTCTACCTGAAACCCATGACCAGAAAAAGAACTTGGAAAGCACCCTTCAAGAAAACCTGACAGAAAATTGCCCTGATGTTTTAGAATCAGAGGGCAAAATAGAAGTTGAAAGAATTCACCAATCACCTCTTTAAAAAGATCCCCAAAAGAAAACTCCTAGAAATGTTATTGCCAAGTTCCAGAATCCCCAGTTAAAGGAGAAAATATTACAGGCTTCCAAGAGAAAACCATTTGAATACTGTGGAAGCACAATCAGGAAAACCCAGGATCTGGCAGCTCCTATACTGAGGGATCGAAGGGCCTGGAATATTATATTTTGAAGACTAAGGGAGTTGGAATTAAAACCAAGAATCAACTACCCAGCAAAACTGAGCATATTATTCCAGGGGAAAATATAATCATTCAATGAGGTGAAGGACTTTCAAGCATTCTTGATGAAAAAACCAGAACTGAACAGAAAATTTGATAATCAAACACAAGAAACATGAGAAGGTAAATACTGGAAAGAAATCATAATGAACTTATCAAATTTGAATTATTTACATGCCAGTATGGAAAAACAATAATAGCAACTTATGAAACTTTTCTTAGTATGAGGATAGATGAAGGGAATACAAATGCACATATATGTATACTTACACATATGTCTATATAGGAGAATATATATCTGTATGAATACATATCTAAGCATGTGCGTATACATGTATATGCAGGGTATAGGATCAATTGAATATGAAGGGATGATACTTTAAAAGGTGAAATTCTGAGGTGGGAGAGGAGTAGAATGAGAGGAGACAGGGAGAGACAAAATGGGGTTAATCATCCCATATAGAAGAGGCAAGGGATAACTGTTACAACTTTACTTTCAATTACTCTCATTGAATTTGGTTTAGGGAAGAAATGGCATAAACTCTAAACTGGGCATCATGCCACACACGAGAGTAGGGGGCATGGGGATGAGAGGGGGGATGACAGAGGGGAGGGAAGGGTCCTGGGGAAGGACGCTGGAAGCACACACTTCAGTAAAGGGACAGGGACAGGGTAGAGAACAGAACAAGGCGGGGAAAGGATAGGAAGGAGGGGCATATGATCACTGTCACAATATGTCCACTATGAATACGTCCTGTATAATCACACATCCACAGCCTGTATTGAATTGCTAGTCCTTCCAGTGGGTGACAAGGGAGGAATCAAAAGAATCTAGAATTTAAATCTCTGCAATACCTGCAACTAAGAGTTATGATATATAGGGCCTGGGGCAGGGAGACCCTCCCTGCCCTACCAGAAAGTTAGAGAGCAGATCAGGGGAGGGGATTTACAATGGGATTGCTGTTTTGGGGTTGGGGTAGAGGAAGGATGGAGCAAAAATTTCTAATTCAAAACTCTCATGAAAATAAAGGATATAAACAAAAAAGCAAATTTAAAAATTATTTTAAAAAAATTAAAAATTGAAATAAAAAAGTTTAAAAAAAAAGTAATCAAGGGTTCTCAAAACTGTTGGTGAGTTAGGGAAGTGTCTACCCCAAGCATGTGAAGACTTTCCCCAGAAGAATGGGGAAATGAGAACAATTTTCTTCAATGTCCATGAAGGGGTCTGAAACAGGCTCTATTGAGGGCTGTGAGATTGGTTAGACATTGAAGACACCAAGGTCATCTACTTTATATTAAGCTATAGTTAGTCATCTTGATTTTATTGATGCTGGACTTTGATGACTCTGAAAGAGAAAGTAAGGCTAATGACTTTGTGTAACTCTGCCTTATTGAAATCTAATTTATGCAGAAATCACAAAGACACCACAAATGCCAATTTACCATTCTTACTTCAAAATCCTATGGTGACAGGCAAGTGACTAAGCATCAAGTGTGGACACACTGCTTGTGTATACACAACTCTGCACACAGATGACCGAGAACATGGAGCTATCTACTCACTGGACTGAAGCAGTAATGGGATTTTGCAGCACCCTGAATGTCTGAGCACCTGTTTAATGTACTGTACTAGTCACTTCTTAGCATGAGTAAGGGACTAGAAAAAAGCACTCTTAAAAATCATCTGCTTCTCCAAACACTTGCCTGTTTGCCATAGCAGGCAGGGATTCCACCATGTGATTGAAACACACACACACACACACACACACACACACACACACATACATACATACACACAAACTTTGCAAAGATGATTACATGCACCATCAAAACCTGGAATGTGTTTACTCTTATGAGCAACACGAAATCCAGTAGATCTGAAAGACAAATAGGTCTTGTTGTGAGAGTACTTAGCAACCAAATAGTAGTCCTGAATGAAACAAGGCCATTGTTCACACAGCAATTTTATAGATTATAGAGTTAAATTTTTCAAATGACCTTCAAAAATATATATACACACACATATATCATATACATATACACATATACATACCCATATATACCCTTGGTCTTCTACTGCATACCACAAACTCTGGTTTCATTTAATTATTAGGCATACATACATATATTATCAATATATATTACATATTAAAATATATATGTATATATATTTATGTATATATATATATATTTAACATTATTCATGTTGTAAAGAAGAAGTAGAAAATAGGAAGAACCATGAAAAAGGAGAAAAAAGTGAGCAAGAATCAATAGTATGATTTAGTCTGCACTCAGACTCCACTGTTCCTTTTCTGAATGTAGGAGACTCTATCACCTTCATGATATTATTGGAACACATTTCTCTTATTGGATATGCTATATATTTTTAATTATTTATTTTTAGTTTTCAACATTCATTTCCACAAAATTTTGAGTTACACTTATTTCCCTCCCCATCTTTCCCCTACCCCCACCTGAAAATAGGAAGCCTACTGAATATCCCTTCCCCCAATATGTTCTTTCTTATATACTCCCCCTTAACCCCTCTAATTTTGTAGTAAAGCAAGATGGGCTTCTATACTCTAGTACCTGTATATGTTATTTCCAAGTTTCATATAAAAAATGTTTTTAACCATTTGCTTATAAAACTTTGAGTTCCAGATTTGTTTTCCTCTTCTTCCCTCCTCATCAACTCCCACTAGGAAGATAAACAATTCAATATAGATTGTACATGTATAGTTGCCCAAATCATTTCCATAGTAGTTATATTGTGGAAGACTAACTATATTTCCCTCCATACTATCCCACCCCCACTTATTTTCTCCTTTGACCCTATCCCTTTTAAAATTGTTTGTTTTTAACAACCCTCTGCCCCAATCTGCCCTCCCTTCTATCCTCCCCCCTCTTGTCCCCTACTCTCCTATTTTCCTGTAGGGTAAGACACCCAATTGATTGTGTATGTTATTCCCTCCTTAGGCAAAATTAAATGAGAATCAGGTTGTCCCATTCTCTTTCACCTTCTTGCTCTTCCCTTGTATTGTAACAGTTTTCTGTCACCTCTTTTATATATGATAATTTACCATAATCTACCAATCTCTTTCTTTTTCTCCTAATAAATTGCTCTCTCACCTCTTGGTTTCATTTTTTAGATAGCATCCCTTCATATTTAACTTATCCTGTGCCCTCTCTCTATGTATACATGAATATAAAATTGCCCACACTCATATATATATATGTATATATATGTATAAATGTGTATGTATGTATATATGTATATATGTGTTTATATATATATATATATATCACATACATCCTCCTATACATACAGAAGTATGTAGGTATATGTGTATGTGTGTGTGTATGTATAAATACACACACAGGTATAATCTCATCAGCTGTCCTCATACTGAGAATAGTCTTATCAGTTACAATTATTGTTTTTTCATGTAGGAATGTTAATACTTCAATTTCAACAAGTTTCTTATGATTCGTTTTTCCTCTTTACCTTCTCATGCTTCTCTTGCTTCTTGTATTTGAAAGCTAAATTTTATAGGGGCAGAGCCAAGACATCAGCGTAGAAGGAGCAAAGTTTTGCAGCTGCCACATAACCACCTCAAATACCTATAAAATATGACTCTAAACAAATTTTAGGGCTCCAAAACTCACAAAAATACAGAAAACATATCTCTCATTGAAGGCAGCTTGGTAGGAGCAGGTAGGGCTCATCACTGCAGGCTAGGAGCCAAAACCAGCCCAGCCTGAAATAGCAGCTTGGCCACAGGGCATTCAGGAGGAGCCACAGTTGGAGTTTTCAGGGGAGTGGATCAGTGGCAGTTGGGGCAGTTTCCAGATTTATCAAGCCAGAATTAAGAAGGACTAAGGAAAATGTCTTTGGGACTCAGCTAAATTTGGGGGAGAAACGTAGTCCAGCCAAACTGCCCCCAGGACAGGGAAGCAGTGGAAGTGGCAGTAGCGGCAGAACCAGCGGCAGCCACACCCATCAGGCTGCTTCAGAGCTCCCAACCTGCAGACTGCAGGGGCACCAAAGGATTGATCAGAGATCAAATGCTCCTGCTTTGAGCAGCCTGGATCCAGATCATGCTCTTGGGTGGTGGTCCTGGGGTGTGTTTTCAGTGAGCCAAAGCTGGTGGGGGCTGCAGCACCCACCTAATTGCTCTGGCAGCTGTGAAAACCCCAGTGATTTGGGACAGAACTTTCCCCCCTGGAAGCAGAGTTCCATAGAGTTAAAAAATGAAGTAATTAATTGACTGGCCAATATGAGAATAAAAGGAAGCAAAGTAAGAGCAGTAATCAAACTCTAGAATCATTTTTTGGGCACAAAAAAGATCAAACCATGGAACAGGAAGAAGACAACACAGTCAGAACTCCCACACAAAAATGCTTCCAAGACACTTGAAGAATGCCTAGAAGCTGTAGATCAACTGGAAAAGGACTTTGAAAACTAAATAAGAGAAGTGGAGGAAAAACTGTGAAGAAAAATGAGAATAATTTCATAAAATCATGAAAAGAAAGTCAACAACCTGACTGAAGAAAATAACACTTTAAAGAACAAATTAACTCCAATGGCAAAAGAGTCCTAAAATGCCAATGAGGAGAAGAATGCCTTAAAAAGTTGAATTTGCCAGATGGAAAAAGAATCTCAAAAGCATTCTGAAGAGAATAATTCCTTCAGAATTAGCGTGGAACAAATGGAAGCAAATGACTTTATGAGAAATCAAGATGCTATTAAACAGAGACAAACAAATGAAAAATAGAAGGCAATGTGAAATATCTCTTTGAAGAAATCACTGACCTAGAAAATAGATCCAGTAGAAATACTTTTAAAATTATTGGACTACCTGAAAGCCATGATCAAAAAAATAAATTAGAAAGCATACTTCAACAAATTCTCAAGAAAAATTGCCCTGATATTTTAGAACCAGAGGGAAAAATAGAACTTGAAAGAATTCACCAATCACCTCTTGAAAAAAGATCCCCAAAAGATAACTACTAGGAATGTTATAGCCAGGTTCCAGAGTCCCCAGACAAAGGAGAAAATATTACACGTTTCAATAAGAATCAATTTGAATACTGTGGAAACACAATTAGGATAACCCAGGATCTTGAAGCTTCTACATTAAGGTATGGAAGTGTCTGGAATATGATATTCCAGAGATCAAGGGACCCGGGATTAAAACCAAGAATCACCTACCCAGCACAATTGAGTATAACAGTCCAGGGCAAAATATGGTCATTCAGTGAGGTGGAGAATTTTCAAGCATTCTTCCTGAAAAAAAAAAAAAACAGAACTGAACATTTGGTGTAGGAGCTCTGACTGTCTTGTCTTCCTCCCATTCCATGCTTTGATCCTTTTTGTCCCCCAAAAAGGATTCCAGATTTTTGTTACTGTTCTTACTTTGCTTCCTTTTCCTATTCATATTGACCAGTCAATCACTCTAAAAGGTGAAAATCTGAGGTGGGAGAGGATTAGAATGATAGGAGACAAGGAGAGACAAAATGGGGTTAATCATCCCATATAGAAGAGGCAAGGGATAACTGTTACAACTTTCCTTTCATTTAGTCTCAATTCATTTGGCTTAGGGAAGGAATGACATAAACTCTAAACTGGGTTTGTTGCCACACAGGAGAGTAGGGGGCATGGGGATGAGAGGCGGGATGACAGAGGGGAGGGCAGGGTGAGGGGGAGGGTTGCTGGAAGCACACACTTCAGTAAAGGGACAGAGACAGACTAGAGAATAGAACAAGGGGTGGGGCGGGATAGGAAGGAGGGACATATAATCTGTCTCTCCCAATATGTCCACTGTGGTGATGTCCTGAGTAATTACACACGTACAACCTGTATAGAATTGCTTGTCCTTCCAGTGGGGGTGGCTGATGAGGGAGGAACTGAAAGGATCTAGAATTTAAAGTTCCACAATCAAATGTTTATATATATATGTGTATATGTATATGTATATGAATATTTAATTATTATAATTATTATTTTTAACTACATGCAACTGGTAATTAAGATATACAGGCACTGGAGTAGGGAGATCCACCTTGCTCTACCAGAAAGTTAGTGGGTTGTTGGAGGAGGACATAAAAGAGAGCAGATTTGGGGAGGGGCTTTACAGAGGGATCGCTGTTTTGGGGTTGTGTGTAGGGAGAGACAGGGAGAAAATTTGTAACTCAAAATCTTGTGGAAATGAATGATGTAAACAAGAAAATAAATAAATAAATAAATTATAAAATAAAATAAAAAAAAGAAAGTCAAATTTTCTGTTCAGCTGGGGATTTTTCATCAAGAGTGCCTGAAAATCCTCTATTTCTTTGAATGGCCATATTTTTCCTGGTAGCATTATACTCAGTTTTACTGGGTAGGTGATTCTTAGTTTTAGTCCTAGTTCCTTTGACCTCTGGTATATCATGTTCCAAGCCTTTCAACCCCTTACTGCAGAAGATTCTAGGTTTTGTGTTATCCTGGTTGTGTTTCCACAATACTGAAATTATTTCTTCCTGACTGCTTTCAGTATTTTCTCCTTGACCTGGGAACTCCAGAATTTGGCCATAATATTCCTAGGAGTTTTCTTTTGAGAATAGTTTTCAAGAGGTGATCTGTGAATTCTTTCAATTTCTATTTAATCCTCTGGTTCTCCAATATCAGGGCAATTTTGATTGATAATTTCTAGCTACACCAATAATTTTTAAATTATCTCTCCTGGATATATTTTCCAGGTCAGTGTTTTTTTTTCCAATGAGACATTTCACATTGCCTTCTATTTGTTTCATTTGTTTGGACCTGTTTTATATTTGTAGAATAATAGTATTTTATGAGTCTAGGTAGAAAAAAAGGACCCAGGGTATATTGGCAGGTAAGGAAAATTAAGTTCTTTTGGGCTTCAGGTATCTCCCATAACTGACCTAGTCTCTATCTTGATACTAATCCTTTAGAATTGTGCTCCTGATGACTAATTTCCCATTTTCAACTCCTGAGTACATGTAGCTGAGGAAATGATTCTTAATAGACTAATAATGATTTGGGAGATCTAGAGTTCTCCTTTCAATTCTCCTTTTTGTTCTTCATAAAGTCGTTAGCTTCCAATTGCTCCAATCTAATTTTGAAGAAGTTATTCTCTTCACTGAGTTTTTGAAATTTCTTTTCAAAGAAATTTCAGGTCGGGGCCATGCTGGGGCTAAAACTGTTTCTAAATTGAGACTGTGCTCAGCTCCCAGCATGCTGTGATGGACCCTTCCTATCAGCCTGCAGGCTTCCTTCACAGGGAGAGTTGTTTCTCTCCATGACTTTGTGGGTTCTGTAGCCCTAAAGTTTGTTTAGAGTCATTTTTTACATATATTGGAAGAGGTAGAAGCCAGAGCTGTGAAGTCCTGTTTTCACCCTGCCATCAAGGCTCTGCCTGCCCCTCTGCACCACCACCCATATGTTATATTTTCAATCTTCACTTTCATTCTTGAATAGTATTCTATGAGTCTAGGTTAAAAAAAGACCCAGGACATATTGGTAATTGAGGAAAATTAAGTTCTTTTGGGCTTCAGATATCTCCCATAACTGACCTAGTGTCTATCTTGATACTAATCCCTTAGAATTGAGCTCCTGATAACTAATTTCCCATTTTCATCTCTTGAGTACATGTAGCTGAGGAAATGATTCTTAATAGCCTAATAGCCAATGATTTGGGAGATCTAGAGTTATCCTTTTTCTAAAGTCCTCATTTCAAAATTTCAGTCTCTTGAAGAACATTACTGATAACGAGATAGGATTAATTCTCTCAATCTTGGTCACACCCCACCCAATGTTTATTTAGGTATGCTAGGGATAAATTCTTTGAATAGATTCTTTATGGTTGGATAATTTAACATTAGATTATATAATCAAATTTCAGTAGAATTGGTCCTGCCTGTCATTTTAATATTTATTCTCTCATTAATTGTTAAACAATCAGAGTTGATTGCCAGCCTCAGGAACACCCTTCTTCCAAGGGCCTATAAGCTATGAAACTATTCTCCATGATTTTCTTTGGAATTAGGGAATGCCAGTGACCTTTCATTAAAATGCTAGCATTATTGGCACTGCGCTCCAGAACCACGCCACCATGGAGGCCATGACCATCTGGCATCAGCAACAGCAGCTCATGGCCAAAAGCAGCAACCTGCCCTGGGTTGGAAAATATCAACCGCAGATGCTAAATTACCTGACCTCTCATCAGGATATCCTAGGTACCATCCAAAAATTTATCAGTGAAGATTGACTGCCACATATGATTCTGTATGCCCTGCCACCCCTGGGACAGGCAAGACGTCCACCATCTTGGCCAGTGACAAACAACTCTACCAAGACAAATAGTTCAAATCTATGGTCCTGTAGCTCAATGCTTCTGATGACTGAGGAATAGATATTGTACAGGAAGAAATCCTGAGCTTTGCCAGCACAAGGGCAATATTTAAGAAAGGTTTTAAACTTGTGGTATTGGATGAGGCAGATGCCATGACCCAGGATGCTCAGAATTCTTTGAGAAGAGTGATTGAGGAGTTCACAGAGAACATCAGGTTTTGCCTCATCTGTAATTATCTGTCAAAGATCATCCCTGCCCTGTTGTTTTGATGTACACAATTCTGATTTGGCCCCTTGACTCCCGAGCTGATTGATCCCTGCCTGGAGCACATTGTAGAAGAAGAGAATGTTGACATAAGCAAAGATGGAATGAAAGTGCTAATCACTTTTTCCAGTGGTGGCATGCAAATGGCCCTGGATATTTTGCATAGCACCAACGTGGCCTTTGGGAAATTGACCAAGGAGATAGCATACACCTGCACAGGACACCCACTCAAGTCTGACATCACTAACATTCTTGACTGGATACTGAACCAAGACTTTACCATGGCATACAGAAATAACATGGAACTGAAAACCCTCAAGGGTTTGGCATTGCATGATATTCTGACAGAGATCCACTTATTTGTATATCGAGTGGACTTTCCACCTCCAGTTCGAATACATTTGCTGATCAAAATGGCAGACATTGGACATAGACTTGCTGTTGGCACAAGTGAGAAGATTCAGCTAAGTTCCCTCATTGCTGCCTTTCAAGTCACCAGAGATTTAATTGTAACAGAAGTCTGAACAATTCTCAAGCCTCCAGTAATTCTACAACTTGTGGAGGAAAAGTAGTGGCCCCAGAGCTAGAAATGGACAAGAAGTCTTGGAAATGCTGACTTTCCTCATTTGGGTAAAAATGAACTCAAAAGACATTTGTGCGTTCCATAAATATATTTCATGATCTAACTGTAGTGTGACTAGCTTAGTTAATGCCTCTTTGCCCTCCCTCTTTGAGGGAGAAGAGTCCTCAAGTGTGCCCCCATCTGGAGCTGTCCCAGGAAATATCTGTTTGTAATATGTGATAATATCTTGACTTATTGGGTTTATGGTTGAAAATAAATTTTGTGCTTTTCTAAAAAAATAAAATGCTAACATTATAAATAAAATAAGTAATTACCCAGAAATTATGTTTCTTGAACATTTTAAACACCACATAGAATCCATTAATTTGTCTAGCTTGATGTCTTAAGAAAACAAATTCAGGCTCTTTGTTTGTTTTTTTTTTTTTTGCTTTTTTTTAGAGGGCAGTTGAGGTTAAGTGACTTGCCCAAGGTCACATGGCTAGTTTTTGTGTTAAGTGTCTCAGGCCAGATTTGAACTCCTGACTCCAGGGCCAATGGTCTATTGACTGCACCACCTAGCCGCCCCTGTTTATTCTTTCTTAGTGCTGTTCATGATTTTATCACTGGTGATAGGTGGTGCTCTTCTCTCTTTCAAGAGAAATTACCCTTTATGCTATTCCATCTTCTGGATGACTTTACTCAGCTATATACATGGAATCTGATTAGTTTGAGTTTTTTTTTCTTGCTTTTTTTCTTTTTGACTTTGAGGTTCACATCTAGGAAAATAACATAGAATCATAGGAACCTGGTTTTCCCACTGTCTCCTGCCTCCACTTCTCACTTTTCATACTTTTACACACTCACTATTAACCTTCCTACAACAGAGATATATCTATATCCTCATTAGCATCCCTTCGACCGAGAAAGTGGATATTTGTTGGATGTTTGTGGGTACCTATGTATGTGCATTCCCACCCCCATAAACACAAAACATTCCTGGGGCAAGAATTCCTATACTAGAGGCTAAATGGACAGTTTGGTTGTGTGGAGAATATATAATATAGATGAGTACAAGTTATGAAGACACATCACAAGATATGATTTCATATCTGCTTTGGGGGTTAACTAATGGGAAGCATTATTTGCATTATTTGATTTCCCAGTTGAGCAGTTGAGACTCTCAGTAGTCATATTTTTAGATCCCAGCTACTGAGATGTTGTCTGTGCTCCCTTGAGCCAGTGATGTGTGTCAAGTGTATAGCAATATTGCTTAACTGACATAGTTGGAACCCTGTCTGTTGGTCTTTATGCTAATTTCTCTTCTTGTATTTTCTCTGACATTCATGGTGATGACCTTTCCCCTGAATTAGTGAGTGCAATTAAAAGTAGGATTATCAACCACTTTTTGAGTAGTTGTTTGTAGAAAAGCAGATCAAAGAAGTTGTACTAGCAGGCCATCTGGGCATGCCAGAGTGCTTGCTGCTACAAATCCTCACTATCTCCATGTTTGTACTTAAACTTTCTTTTTTCCATAAATCTGAGAGGTACATTTTTATTTGCTCCTATAATTAAATGATATTCTTCTTTGTGTCTAAATCAATTATTGATTTTGACCTTACCTTGGATTGCAGTGTGAGATGTTTGTTTATGCCTAATTTCTGCCAACTGCTTTCCAATTTTCTCAGAAATTTTTCTGCAGTAATCAATTCTTACACCCAAAGCCTAGATCTTTGTGTTTATCAAACACACAATTATGATGGTCATGTACTACAGTATATTGTCTGCCTAATTTATTCCACTGATACACCACTCCGTTTCTTAGTATCAGGTTGTTTTGATCTTCACCACTCTTTAATATAGTTTGTTTCTTAATTTTGGTAAGATTTATCCAGTTCTGAGAGGGGAAAGTTGAGGTTCCCTGGTAGTATAGTTTTATTGCCTATTTTCTCCTGTAACTTATTCAACTTCTCCTTCAGAAATTTAGATGCCATACCATTTAGTGCATATATGTTTAGTACTGTTATCCCTTCATTGTTTAAGGTAGCTTTCAGCAAGATATAGTTTCCTTTCTTATCACTCTGAGGTTTATTTTTTTTTATTTGTCTGATATCCTGATTGCTCTCCTTGTTGATGTTGGTGTTTTTTGCTTCAGCTGAAGCATAATATATTCTGCAGTAATCCCTTATCTTTTTTACTACTTGTAGTACTTTCTGGGAGATATGTGAGCTCTGGAGTTTGGTTATAATGCATCTGAGAGTTTTTATTTTGAGATCTCTTTCAAGTGGTGATTGGGAAAACCTTTCAATTTCTATTTTGTCCTCTGTTTCTAAGATATCAGAGGAGCTTTCATTAATAACTTGAAAGATGTCCAGGGTTTTTTTTATTATTATCATGAGTTTGAAACATTCTAATACTTTTCAAATTAACTCTCCTAGAACAATTGTCCATGACAGCATTTTGTAATGAGAAATCTCTCATTTTCTCCTATTTTTTATTTTGTTTTATCATATATTGATGTCTCATGGAGTCATTAGCTTTTACTCCTCCAATTCTAATTTTTAAGAAATTATTTTCTACAGTGACCTTTTAAAATTTCCTTTTCCATTTGGCCAATTCTATTGTTAAGGAACTATTTTCTTTGGCAGACTTTTGTCTATTTTGCTCCATGCTGTTGATTCTTTTTACATGATTCTCTTGCATTACTCTCGTTTCCTTTCCCTATTTTACTTCTACTTCTCTAATTTGCTTTTGAACATCTTTGTAATGCTCTTATGGGATTTCTTTTTTTGTCCTGAGACCAAATTACATTTTTCTTTGAGATTTCAATCCAGCCTGTTTGACACTATTGTCATCTTCTCAGTGTGTGCCTTGATCCTTCCTGTCACCATAATTTTATATAGTCAAGTTCATTTTTATTTTCTCATTTTTTTCTACCTGTTTTGTGACTTAGGATTTTTATGTGAGAGTTGGGCTCTGGTCTTGCACTACCTTGAGCTTCTTGTGCTGAAGCTCAGGGTCTTGCTTCTGGCTTCAGGGCCTACCTCCTGGACTGCACCAGTGCTGGGAACTTGCTGTCATGTTGCTATGGAAACAGGGTCTCTCTGTTGGCTGAGCCTGGATGAGGGATATTGTTTTTGGTCTTCCCCCAGGGCCATACTCTTTCTGCTGATTAGCCCAGGGTCAGGGCCTCATTACTGGCCAGCAAAGGGACTGAAACCTCATTGATAGTCTGTGCTGCAGATCAGGTCACTGGGACAGGGTCTTGTTGTGCTGCACTGAATACTGGCTTAACTTGGGGACCTCTGGTTTGTAGGAAGCCCTTTCTAGTGAATTGTCCCAGACTTGTAGGCCTGCTTCAGGCTGAGTGCTGTGAAGCTAGCTGTTGATGCTTTCAGACTTTGTTCAACTCCCACTCCAGTGAGACAGCACTTTTGTGCTATGCTAGTAAGCTACTTCCCTGCTCCAAAATTAATTCTGAGTCAGTTTTTAAGTTATTTGGACAAGGATTTTGGAGGGTTCTGGAGGGTTCCTTCCATACTTCATCACCTTGACTCCAGAAGTCTGTAATATAGTTTGAAATCTGGGTGCTTTACTTAGCATTTAAAAAAATTGATTCACTTCTTCTTGACCATTTGATCTTCCAGATGATTTTTAAAATAAATTTTCTAACTATTAAAAATAATTCTTAGGTAGATTGATTGATATGGCACTAAATAAGTGAGCTAGGTAAAATTGCCATTTTTTAATATATTATCTCAAACTGCCCATGAGTAATTAATATTTTTCAAATTACTTAGGGCTGAATTTATTTTTGTGAAAAGTTTTTTGTAATTATGTTCATGTAATCTCTTGATCTTTCTTGATTGGTAGACTTTCAAGTGTTTTATATGGTCTGCAGTTACTTTAAAAGTTGGAAATATGGGTAGATCAGAGACACAGACTCAGAAACCAGAAGGAACTAGACCAACCCACCCCCATAGGTTACTCTGTAAGCCACAGGGTAACTCAGGGGAATCATTGAGCATCTTGGTCTTGGCCTCAGGCTACACACTCAGAGCCTACAGATACCAAACCCCTACCCCACAGCCTGAGAACCTCAATACTCCGGCTGAAGTAGAAGTTGATATCCACTCTAAAATTCCAGGACATAGGTACTCACAATTGGGAAGAAGGAAACTGTTAAGGCTAGGAAAAAATGTTTTTACAGTGAGCAAGAACAAACAAATTCAGAAGGCAACAGGGACTCTATATTCACAATGGAGACCACAGAAGGAAATGTGAATTGGTCTCAAGCCCAAAGAGCCTTCCTGGAGGATCTCAAAAGAGATATTAAAAATGAAATTAGAATGTACAGTGACCAAATTGGAAAAAAATCTTCACTGAAGAAACCAAATTTTTAAAAAGCAAAATTGGAGAATTAGGACAGGAGGTCCAAAACCTAACCAGAGAAAATACCTCCCTAAAAATGAAAAAAGAACATATGGAAAAGTAACTCCAAAAACTAATTGAGGAAAATAATTCACTAAAAATTAGAATCAGACACATTGAACCTAAGGACTCTATGATGCAACAAGAGTCAGTCAAACAAAACATAAAGATTGAAAAATTAGAAGAAAGTACAAACTTTCACACTCAAAAAACAACTGACTTGGAAAACAGATCCAGGATAGATAACCTAAGAATTATTGGCCTACCAGAAAGCCATGATGAAAACAACAGCCTGGACAACATCCTCCAAGTGATTGTCAAATACAACTGTCCTGAGGTCCTAGAATCAGAAGGAGAAATGGTTATTGAAAGAATTTACCAATCTCCTCCTGAAAGAGATACCAAATTGAAAACTCCAAGAAATATAGTAGTCCAACTCCAGAGCTACAAAGTCAAGGAGAAAATACTGAATGCAGTCAAAAAAGAAACAATTCAAATATCAGGGAACAACATTCAGGATTACACAGGATTTGGCAGCTGGTACATTAAAAGATTGGAGGGAATGGAATGTGATATTTCATAAAGCAAAAGAGCCAGGACTGCAACCAAGGATCAACTACATGGCAAGACTGACCATATTCTTTCAGGCAAGGAGATGGTCATTTAATGAAATAAAGGACTTCTAGACTTTCCTTATGAAAAAGCCTGAGCTCAATGGAAAATTCATTCTCCACTTACAAGATCCAAGAAAGACATAAAAGGTAAATAAGGAAAACATACACTCCCACATACACATACCCACACAGATGCTCCCACACACACATAACTTGGGAATAAATAAGAGCAAAGTGTTTACATTCCTCTATGAGAAACAGACACCTGTCAACACCGAAATTTGTTTAAGTATTGTGACACTTAAAAGGGATGTACACAGAAAGATGGTGTGGGTATAATTGGATGAATCTGAAGATTTTAAAAACACCTATTAAGGGGAAGAAAGGGATTGTAATGGGAGAAAAGGAAAAGGTGAGGTAGAAGATGGTAAATTATGCCTCAAAAAGAGGCATAAAAACATACGAAAGTGGAGGGGTGGGCAAGAAGGAGATGAGCATCATATGATCATTATTCTCACTGGTTCTGATTTAAAACAGATCAATACAAATGGCTAAGCTTAGATACTAACATGAAAAGACACAAAAATTCATAATAATAGAGGGAAAAGGGGGAGGGAGCAGAGCAATATCTAAAATTTACTAGCATTTGTTTGGGTTCAAGGAGGGAATAACATATTCTGTTAAGAATAAAAATGTATTGTGCCCTAAGAATGGGAGGGTACTCATGACGGAGGGGAAGATTAGAAAGGGGAAAATGTAGTAAAGAGGGGTGAACACAGGGAGGGAATACTGAGGGAGGCAGTGGTCAAAAGGAAAATTCTTAAGGAGGGGAAGGGTAAAGGAAGATATAAATATATAAACAGGAGAGGGAATAAGATGGAGGGAAAGTCACAGATAGTAATCATAACTGTGAATGTGAATGGGATGAACTCTCCCATAAAACAGACACAGATAGCAGAATGGATTAAAAACCACAATTCTACAATATGCTGTCTACAAGAAACAATCTGAAAGAAGAGGATACACACAGGGTAAAGGTAAAAGGATGGAGTAGAATATATTATGCCTCAGCTAAAGTAAAAAAAGCATGGATAGAAATCCTTATCTCAGATAAAGAAAAGGCTAAAATAGATATGATTAAGAGGGATAAGGAAGGAAACTACATCCTGCTAAAAGGCACCATCAAGAATGAAGCAATAGCATTACTTAACATATATGCTCCAAGAAGTATAGCATCCAAGTTCCTAGAGGAAAAGTCAAGGGAACTAGAGGAGGGAGGAAATAGATAGCAAAATGATACTAGTGGGGGACCTCAAACTCTCCCTGTCTGAACATGATAAATCTAACCTCAAAATAAATAAGCAAGAAGCTAAGGAAGGAAATAGAATTTTAGAGAGCCTAGACATGATAGATCTTTGGAGAAAACTGAATGGGGACAAAAAGGAATATACCTTCTTCTCAGCACTACATGGCACATCCACAAAAATAGACCATGTACTAGGGCAAACCTCACAATTCAGAGAAGAAAGGCAGAAATATTAAATGCATCATTCACAGATCATAATGCAATAAAAATTATTTGCAATAAAGAGCATGGAAAGGTAGCCAAAAACCTAATTGGAAACTAAATAATTTAATCCTAAAGAATGAGTTGGTTAAACAAGGAACTTTAGAAACAGTCTCTTCATTCAGGAGAATGACAATAATGAAACATCATACCAAAACATGTGGGATGGAGCAAAGGCAGTACTTAGCGGAAGTTTTCTATCACTAAATGCATACTTGAAAAAATTGGAGAAAATTGAGGTCAATGAATCAGGCATGCAATTTAAAAAGCTAGAAAAAGGACAAATTGAAAATCCTCAATTAAAAACTACATTGGATTCCAGGCCCTTCGGTCCCTCAGTTTAGAAGCTGCCAGATCCTGGGTTATCCTGATAGTGCTTCTGCAGTATTCAAATGGTTTTCTCTTGGAAGCCTGTAATATTTTCTCCTTTAACTGGGTATTCTGGAACCTGTCAATAACATTTCTTGGAGTTTTCTTTTAGGGATCTTTTTGAAGAGTTGATCGG
>CM053596.1:127453103-127468479 GCA_028646575.1 Pseudocheirus occidentalis | reverse complement strand
GCAGGGGAGGGGCTTTACAGTGGGATTGCTGTTATGGGGTTGGGGCAGGAGCAAGACTGGGAGAAAATGTGTAATTCAAAAAAAATGTAACGAAAATGAATAATGTAAACAAGAAAACAAATAAAAACTAAATTAAAAAAACAAATAAAAAATAAAAAATAAAAATAAAAATAAATATTTTTAGTAGTTTGATTAGTATGGCATTGTTATGATATGGGAAGTTTTAATGTGACATTAAATGAGCAAATTAATTTAGGTAAAATTGTCATTTTTATCATGTTAACTCTGCCAACCTATGCACAACTGATGTTTTTGCAATTATTTACATCTGAGTTTATTTGTGTGAAAAGTGTTTTTTAGCTGTGTTCATATAGTCCCTGGGTTTGTTTTGGCAGGTAGATACACAAATAATTTTAATGCCTACAGTTGCTCTATTAAAAAAATTATTTTAGTTTTTCTTTTCCACATTCATTTCCACAAGATTTTGAGTTACAAGTTTTATACCAGTCTTCCCCCTAATCCCACCCTAAAATAGTGAGCCTGCTGAGTATCCCTTTCCCCAACCTGGTCTCTCTTATATCTTACCCCATCCCCCCTCTAACTTTCTAGGAGGATAAGGTGGATTTCCATACCCCAGTGCCTGTATATCTTATTTCCCAGTTGCATGTCAAGAACAATTTTTTTAACATTTGTTTTTTAAAACTGATTTCCAGATTCTTTCCCTTCTTCCCTCCTTACCCACCCCCACTGGGAAATAGCAATTCAGTATTGGTTGTACATGTGTAGTTATACAAAATGTTTCCATAGTAGATATATTGTGAAAGACTAACTATATTCTCTTCCATCCTATGCTGCAACCCACTTACTCTATTTTCTCCTTTGACCCTGTCCCTTTTCAAAAGTCTTTGCTTCTAACTACCCTCTCCCCCAATCTGCCCTCCCTTCTATCATACCTCTTATCCCCTTCTTTCCCCCTACTTTCCTGTAGGGTAAGATACCCAACTGAGTGTGTATGTCATTCCTTCCTTAATATAAATTTAACAAGAGTATAGGTAACCCATACCTTTTCACCTTCCTGTCCTTCCCCTCCATTGTAACAGTTGTTCCTTTCTTCTTTTATGATATGATTTACCCTATTCTATCTCTCCCTATCTTCTCTCATTATATTCTTCTGTCACCTATTAATTTAATTTTTTAGATAATGACTCTTCCTATTAAACTCATCTTGCACCCTCTATGTATACATTTACAGATATGTACACCCCCTGACATATGTATTTATACCCGCATTCACTCTCCTATGTAAACATATACATGTATGTGTATATATGTAAACATACATATGTACATACATACACACACATATATTCCCTTCAACTATCCTCATGCTGAGAAAAGTCTCATGAATTACAATTATTGTTTTTCAGTGCAGGAATGTAAATTGTTCAATTTTAATAAGTTCCTTGTGATTTCCTATTCCTGTTTACCTTCTCGTGATACTCTTGCTTCTTGTATTTGAAAGTCAAGTTTTTTTTTCTTCAGTGCTAATTTTTTTCATTAACAGTGTTTGAAAGTCCTCTATTCCACTGAATTATCATATTTTTCCCTGAAGCATTATACTCAGTTTTGCTAGGTAGGTGATTCGTGGTTTTAATCCTAGCTCCTTTGACTTCCAAAATATCATATGCAAAGACCTTCAATAACTTAATGTAGAAGCTGCAAGATCTTGTGTTTTCTTGACTGTGTTTTCACAATATTAGACTTGTTTCTTGGTTGCTTGTAGTATTTTCTCCTTGATCTGGGAACTCTGGAACCTGGTGATAATATTCCCAGGAGTTTTCTTTTTTGGATTTTTTCAAGAGGTTTTTCGTGATTTATTTCAATTTCTACTTTGACCTCTGGTTCCAGAATATCAGGACACTTTTGCTTGATAATATACATACATACACACACACATACATACACACACATATATACATACATGTATGCATACATGTGTGTGTATTCCCTTCAACTCTCCTCAACTGAGAACTGTCTTATGAGTTACAATGATCATTTTTCCATGTAGAAATGTAATCACTTCAATAAATTCATTATGATTTTTTTTCCTGCTTACCTTCTCATGCTTCTCTTGCTTCTTGTATCTGAAAGTCAAAATTTTTGTTCAGCTCTGGTTTTGTTCTTTTAAGAATGCCTGAAAACCACCTATTTCATTTAATGACCATATTTTTCCCTAAAGCATTATACTCAGTTTTGCTGGGTAGGTGATTCTTGGTTTTCGTACTAACTCCTTTGACCTCCAGAATATTATATTCTAATCCCATCAGTCCTTTAATGTAGGAACTCCTATGTCTTGTGTTATCTTGATTGTTGTTCCATAATACTCAAATTGTTTTTCCTGAGTGCTTACAGTATTTTTTCCTTGACCTAGGAACTCTGGAATTTGGCTATAATATTCCAAGGAGTTTTCTTTTTAGAATCTTTTTCAAGATAGGATTGATAAATTATTTCAATTTCTATTTTGCCCTCTGGTTCTAGAATATCATGGCAATTTTGCTTAAACATTTCTTGAAAGATGGGGTCTAGGCTTTTTTTGATAATAGCTTTCAGGTTGTCAAATAATTTTTAAATTTTCTCTCCTGGATCTATTTTCCAGGTCCATAGTTTTTCCAATGAGTTATTTCACATTGCCTTCTGCGTTTTTCATTTGTTTGGATCTGTTTTATTGTATCTTGATTTCTCATAAAGTTATTTGCTCCCAATTGCTCCAATCTAATTTTGAAGTAGTTGTTCTTTTTATTGAGTTTTGACATTCTTTTTCTAGTCTGGCAAATTCATCTTTTTAAGGCATTTTTCTCCTTATAGGCTTCTTGGCCCCCTTTTGCCATTTAAGTGTTTTTATTTTTTGTTACTATCTTTTAAGTTGTTATTTTAGGCAGTTTATTTTTGGAACTCCTTTAGCAAGCTGTTGACTCATTTTTTCATGATTTTCTTGCATCACTCTCCTTTCTCTTCCCAATATTTCCTCCATTTATCTTCCTTGATTTTCAAAATCCTTCTTGAGCACCTCCATGGCCTGTAACTAGTTCATATTTTTCTTGTAGGATTTTGTTGCAGAAGTGCTGACTTCACTGTCTTCCTCCTGCTCCATACCTTGATCCTTTTTGTCCTCAAAAAGGGATTGTATGTTATATTTGTGGTTGCTCATATTGCCAGTCAAATGCTTGACTTTTGAGCTCTTTGCCATGGAAGAACTCCACTTGCCAAATGGAGAGAGCCAGGTTACAAATCACTGGGGTTTTTGCAGCTGTTGGAGCCATTAGTTAGGCACCCTCTCTACAGCCCCCAGCTCTACAGATCTGTGGCTCTCTGGTCACACACCCCAGGGCCACCACCCAAGACTACAATCCAGATTCAAGCAGGTTTATGTAAGCACAATTATCATCTGAATGGTAGCTTGCCTTTACAATCTGCAGGTCATGAACTCCTGAGGCATCCAGGGTGAGGCTCCTGGAGTCACACCACCTCTGCTCTTTCTTTTTCCTGGGAGCAGATTGGCCAGATCATACTCTTAAGTGGCTCTCCTGTTCCCAAAGAGTGCTGTGCTGACCTGTTACTTTGTCTTTGGTGTTTATTGGTTGAGAATTCTGGAAACCACCACAGCTACTGATGATTGATTCACTCCCCTGAGGTTTGCTCCAGTGGAAACTGGTCTTGTCTGCTTTGGGGATGAAAAAACATGGCTCACACTGGAATGTGCTCAGCTCTAAGCTAAATGCAATAGACCCTTTATGTTGGCTTGCCCAGCTTCCTTCAGAGGGAGATTTGTTTCTCTCTGTCACTTCGTGGGTTCTATAGCTCTAAAGTTTGTTTAGAGACATTTTTTACATGTATTGGAAGTTATTGGACCATGAGCCCATTCCAAGTTTGTGCTTCTTCTCTACCATCTTTGCTCTGCCTGTAATTTCTCTTACTTGATTTTCAAAATCCTTCTTGAGCTCCTCCACGGCCTATAACCACTTCATATTTTTCTTCAAATCTTTTGATGCAGGAGTTTTGTCTTTCTTGATTTCATCTGCTTCCACATTTTGATCCCTTTTGTCCCCCAGCATATCTTCTATGGTCTGATTGTGCTTCCTGTGCTTGCTCGTCTTGCCAGCAAATTACTTGACCTACCCTCTGAATGGTTGCTTGGTCCCCCTATGATTTCTAGGCCAGGAGCTCCAAAGACAGCCACATGGCAGCAGCTGCAGCTGCTATGCCTCCACTACCTCTCAACCTGGGGGCAAGGGCTGGACTATGCTCTTCTGGCACCCAGTTCCAGCAGATTTCCTTACTCACAATTTATTTTTTCTTTGGAGTTTATGGTTTGAGAAGTCTGGAAACCACCACAGCTGCTGGTTATTCACTCTTCTGAAGTCTGCCCCAGCTGGCCTGGGCTGCTGATTGGGTCCATCTGTGAATCTCCACAACTCATGTAGGACAGTGCTTAGCTCCAATCTAGGTGCGTTAGACCCTTTTTGTCTGCCTGCCAGGCTGTCTTCAGTGAGAGATTGGTTTCTCTGTCACTTTGTGGGTTCAGTAGCTGTAAAACTAGTTTAGAGTCATATTTTGAAGGTATTAGAGGTGGTTATGGTGGGAGCTCACAGAATTTCCTGAATCTACTCCACTGTCTTGCCTCTGTTGTTACAATAACTTTAAATGGAACTAGTCTTTCCATCTCTTGCTGTTGGACTTGGTTAGTAATGTATAAAAATTCAGATGATTTATGTGGGTTTATTTTATATCGTGCAACTTTGATGAAATTATTTATTATTTCAAGTAGTTTTTTAACTGATTCTCCAGGATTCTCTAAGTATATTATTATGTCATCTACAAAGAATGATAACTTAGTGTCTTCTACATCTATTTTAATTCCTTCAATTTTTTCTTCTTTTATTGATAAAGTTAATATTTCTAGTACAATACTGAATGGCTGTGATTGTAAGCATCCTTGTTTCACCCCTGATCTTATTGGAAATGCATCTAACTTATCCTCATTAGATATATTGCTTCCTGGAGGGTCCCATTAATTCCTTTGCTCTTTAGTATTTGTAAGAGGAATGGATGTTGTAGTTTGTTCAAAGCTTTTCCTGCATCAATTGAGATAATTATATGGTTTCTGTTATATTTTTGTTGATATGATCAATTATGCTTATAGCTTTCGTAATACTGAACCAACCCTGCATTGCTGATATAAATATAAGTTACAAACATTGTGCTAGTATTTTCTTTATGCTTTTTTTCCATCTATATCCACAAGAGTAATTGGTCTATAACTTCTTTACTCTCTTTGGCTCTTCCCAATTTATGTATCAATACAGTATTTGTATCATAAGTAGAATTTGTTAAGATTCGTTTTTCACGATGTGTGAATCTGAAATGGTGAAGTAAAACCAAGAATCTACTTAAGCTCCTGCACTAGTCAGCTCCAATACCTACAAAATATGACTCTAAACATATTTTAGAGCTATAAAACCCACAAAATGACAGAGAGAACCAAATCTGCTGAAGGCAGCCTAACAGGGTGACAGGAAAGTAATGTCATACCAGGGTTGGAGCCAACCAGTCCTTTATGAGCTGCATGGGTCCAGAACCAGGACACCCCAAGCAGTGGCACAGACTGGCCAGACCAGACTTCATGAGAGTGAATCACTGGCAGGAGTGGTGGTTTCAAGACTTCTCAACCCATAAACACCAAAGAGAAAGTAAAAGGTCAGTAAGGAACTCTCTTGGAACCAGGTAACTGAATAGTATAGTCTGGCCCCTGCCCTGGGAGCAAGAGGTGAGGCAGCTTAGAGGCTGAAAATATTGCCATGTAACCTTCTCCAGAGCTCCTGGCCTGCACTTCATAGGAGAACCAAGTGACCCTTCATAGGGTAAAAGCTCTTGCTTTGACCTGCTTGTATATGGGTTGCAGTCTTGGATTTTTGTCCTGGGGTGAGGCTCACTGGTTTGCCAGAGTTTGTGGTGGCTGTAGAGAAGGCACCATCCTTAGACCTCTGCCAACGTTTTCCAAAACCCCAGCAATCTGGAACACTGCTCTGTCCACTCTGAAGGCAAAGTCTACCATGGCAATGAGCTCAAAAGTCAGAGGAAGCACAGTCAGACCATAGAATCCTTTTTTTGGGACAAAAAGGATCAAAACATGGAACTAGAAAAATTCAATAAAGGCAAAACTCCTGTATCAAAAGCTACCAAGAAAAATATGGACTGCTTACAGGCTGTGGAGGAGTTCAAGAAGGATTTTGTAAATCAAGTAAGCAAAGTGGAGGAAAAATTGGGTAAGAAAATAATAATAATGCAAGAAAATTGAGAAAAGTGAATCAACAGCCTGACTGAAGGAAATAACAACTTTAAAATAGACTAACTAAAATGGCAAAAAAGGCCCAAAAAGTCAATGAGGAGAATGTCTTAAAGAGTGAAATTGGTCAGATGGAAAAGACCTTTCAAAAATTCACTGAAGAGAATAATTCCTACAAATGAAAGCTAATGATTTTATGAGAAATCAAGATACTATAAAACTGATCTAAAGAAATGCAAAAATATGTGAAATATGTTATTGGAAAAACCACAGACTTGGAAAATATATCCAGGATAGATAATTTTAAAACTATTGGACTACCTAAAATCCATGATCAACAAAGCAACTTAGGCATCATCCTTCAAAAAACTATTAAGCAAAATTGCCCTGATATTATAGAACCAGAGGGACAAATAGAAATGGAAAAAATTCACCAATCACTTCCTGAAAGAAATCCCAAAAAGAAACTCCTAGGAACATTTAAGCCAAATTCCACCGTTTCCAGATCAAGGAGAAAGTATTACAAGCTGTCAGGAAGAAACAATTTGATATGATATTCCAGAGATCAAAGGACCTAGGATTAAAACCAAGAATCACCTACCCAGAAAAACTGAGTAAAACCTTCAGGGAAAAATGTGATAATTCAGTGTAATAGAGGACATTCAAGTATTCTTGATGAGAAAACCAGAGCTGAACAGAAATTTTGACTTTCAAATATACAAGAAGAAAGAAAAACATTTGGAGGTAGATAGGAAAAAGAAATCTTAAGGAACTTATTAAAGTTAAACTGTTTACATTCTTACATGGTAAAAATGATAATTGTAACTCATGAGACTTCTCAGTATGATAGTTGGAGAGAATATATATGTATATACATATTTGTGTGTAAAGGAGGGTATATGTGTGTGTACATGTATACATAGCCAGAGGACACAGAATTCGTTGAATATGAAGGGAGGTTATCTAAAAAATAAAATTAAGAGGTGAGAGAGGAATATTTTAGGAGAAGGAAAAATGAAGCGATCTAATAGGGTAAATTATGTCATAAAAAAGAGACAAGAAAAAACTGTTGCAGTGGAGGGGAAGAGCAGGAAGGTGAAAGGGAATGGGTGAACCTTCCTCTCATTGGATTTGGCTTAAAGAGGGAATAACATATACACTGAATCGGGTATTTAACCCTACAAGAAATCAGGGAGAAAGGGGGTGAGAGAGAGGATGAGAGAAGTGACGGCAGAGTGGGTGAGAGAGTAGTTAGAAACAAACACTTTTCAAAAGGGACAGGGTCAAAGTAGAGAATAGATTAAGTGGGGGGGAGGATAGGATGCAGGGAAATATAGTTAGTCTTTCACAAAATAACTAAGATGGAAATGTTCTGGGTAACTAAACATGTAGAATATATATTGAATTGCTTGTCTTTCCATTGGTGGTGGGTCATGAGGGAAGAAGGGAAAGAATCTGAAAATCAAAGTTTTAAAAATAAATGTAAAAACCATTTGTTTTTACATGCAACTGGGAAATAAGATATATGTTTTATGGGCTATAGAAACCCATCTTGCCCTACTAGAAAGTTAGGGAAGGATCATGGAGGATGTAAGAGAGAACAGATTGTGGGAAGGGGTCTTCAGTAAGCTTGCTATTTAGAAATAGGGGTTTAGGGGGAAAGATGGGGAGACGATTTGTGTCAAAATCTTGTGGAAATGAATGTTGTAAACTATAAAAAATATATAAATGAATGAATGAATGAATATATGAATGAATGAATGAATGAATGAATGAATGAATGGGGGGGAGGTTACTTCACCAATTTTATCAAATAATCTATATAGTATTGGAATTCATTGTTTATTAAGTGTTTGATAGAATTCACTTTTAAGTTTGTTTGACATTGTAAATTTTTTCCTAGGGAGTTCATAGATGACTTCTCCATTTTCTTTTTCTGAGATGAGGTTATTTATGCATTTTACTTCCTCTCCTGTTACTCTGTGCAATTTATCATTTGGTAAATATTGATTTATTTCACTAAGATTGTCAAATTTATGGGCATACAATTGGGCAAAATAATTTTTAATTATTGCTTTAATTTCCCTTTTAATTGATGGTGAATTCACTCCTTTAATTTTTTTGTTTACTTTTCGGAGGGCAATTGGTGTTAAGTGACTTGCCCAAAGTCACGTGGCTAGGAAGTGTGTCAAGAGTCTGAGGCCAGATTTGAACTCAGGTCCTCCTGACTCCAGGGCCAGTGCTCTATTCCCTGTGCCACCTAGCCACCCCTAATTTTTGATACTGGTAATTTGAGTTTTTTTTCTTTCTTTTTCTATACCAAATAAATCAAAAGTTTATCCATTTTATTTTTTTTCATAAAACCAGCTCCTAGTTTTATTTATTAGTTCAGTAGTTTCCTTTATTCCAATTTTTACTAATTTCCCCCTTTGGTTTGCAGTAATTCTAATTTGTTATTTAATTGAGAATTTTAAACTTTTACTTTTTCTAACTTTTTGAGATGCACGCCCAATTCATTGATCTCCTCTTTCTCTATTTTTGTCATACAATCATTTGGAGATGTAAAATTTCCCATGAGAACTGCTTTCTCTGTATCCCATGAATTTTGGTGTATTTTCTAATTCTTGTCCTTCTCTTGAATGAAGTTATTGACTGTTTCTATCATTTGTTGTTTGACCCACTCATTCTTTATGATTAAATGATTTAGTTTCCAATTAATTTTATTCTATCTTTCCATGATCCTTTATTACATATAATTTTATTGCATCATGGTCTGAAAATGATGCATTTAATATTTCTGCCTTTCTGCACTGAGTTGTAAGGTTTTCATGCCCTGGTACATGGTAAAATTTTGCATATGTGCCATATACCACTGAGAACAAGGTGTAGTCCTTCCTATCCCCATTCAGTTTTATCCAGAGTTCTATAATATCTAACTTTTCTAAAATTCTTCTTTCCTGTTTATTTTTTGTTTAGATTTGTAAAGTTATGATATGGGGAAGTTGAGGTCACCGATTAGTAGATTTTTGCTCAATCTTTCTTCCTGTAAATTACTTAACTCCTCCCCTAAGAATTGGATTGCTATACCAATTGGTGGATATATATTTAGTTTTGATCTTACTTCATTGTCTATGGTAACTTTTAACAAGATGTAGTTTACTTCCTTATCTCTTATCCTAGTTTTGCTTTTGCCTTTTCTGAAATCAGGATTGCTACTTCTTTTTTTAAAAAAATTCATATCCTGCTCCATTCTTTTATCTGATTCTTTGGTTACCTTCCTGCTTCAAATGTATTTCTTTTACAGAATATATTGTTGTATTTACGTTTTCAATCTACTCTGCTATCAGCTTTCATTTTGTTGAAGAGTTCATCCCATTCATATTCACAGTTATGATTATTATGTGTTTCCCTCCACCTACTTCCCCTCATTACACAATCAGACTTTTCTCTCTCCTTTCATTCTTTCTCTCATCCCCAGTGTTTTGATTCTGACTACCAGCTTTCTCTATCTGCCCTCCTTTTCTTTTTCCTCCTCCATTTCTTTCCCCTTTCTCCTCCTACTTCCATATAGGGATCATAAATTTCTATCACCAACTGACTGTGTCTAATGCCCTCTTTGATCCAAATCCAATGAGATTAAGGTTCAAACAATTTTCACTCCTCCTCCTTTCACACTGCCATAATAGGGAATTTTTGCCTCTTAATCTGATGTGATTTAGCATATTATATTTTGTCTCCCCTTTTCCCTCTTTCTTATACAATCCTTTTTGTTACCTCCTAATTTTTCTTCTATCAAAACCCAACTTCAAAACATTTAAAATAGATCAAAACCAACTCAAAGCAACACGCTCTGTCAAAGTATACCCCCTTCCAACTGCCCTAATAAAGGTACAGTTCTCAAGAGTTAAAGGTATTACCTTCCCATATGGAGATGTAAGCAATTTAACATTATTGAATAACATGGGTTTGTGGTTTTGTTTTTTTGGTTTTTTTTGCTTCTAGGAGGGGGGGTAGGTAGGGCAATTGGGGTTAAGTGACTTGCCCAATGTCACACAGATAGTTTTTGGTGTTGAGTGTCTGAGGCCAGAGTTGAAGTCAGTTCTTCCTGACTCCAGGGCCTCTATTGATTGCTCCACCTAGCCACCCCATAATAATGTTTTTTTATATTTATCTTTTTATGCTTACCTTGAGTCTTGTATTTGAAGACTGAGTTTTCCGTTCAGCTCTGGATTCATCAGGAATGATCTAAAGCCCCTTATTTCATCAAATTTACATCTTTTCCTTTGAAATAATATGCTCAGTTTTTCTAGGTAGTTGATTCTTGGTTGGAATTCAAGTTCCTTTGCCTTCCAGAATATCATATTCCAAGTCCTCCATATATTTAATGAAGAAGCTCAAAATTCTGTGTAATCCTGCACATGACTCCATGATATTTTATTTTCTTCAGTCAGGTTGTTGACTCTCTTTTCCTGATTTTCTTGCATCATTCTCATTTCTCTTCCCAATTTTTACTTCCCGTCTCTTATTTTGTTTTCAAAATCCTTCTTAAGCTGATCTATAGCTTCTAGACAGTCTTCATGTTTCTTGGAAACTTTTGGTGAGGGAGTTCTGAATGTGTTGTCTTCCTCCAGTTCCATGCTTTGATTCTTTTTGTACCCACAAAAGGAATCTAGAGTTCAGTTGCTGTTCTTACTTTGCTTCCTTTTCCTGATGTTGCCAGTGAATTACTTGTCTTTTTAGCTCTGTGGAACTCTGCTTCCCAGGGGGAAAGCTCTGTCCTAAATCTCTGGGGTTTTCCAACTGCCAGATCTATTAGGAGATTGGTGAAGCCCCCACCAGCTTTGGTTAACTGAAAATGCATCCCAGGACCACTACTCAAGACCACAATCTAGACCAAGGCTGCTCAATGCAAGAGCAGTTGGCCTCTGAGCAGTCACCTGGCCCCCCTGCAGTCTGCAGGCTGGGAACTCTGAAGCAGCCAGGTGGAAGCTGCTGCAGGGCTTCTTCTGCTTCCTTGCCCTGGAGGCAGTTTGGTCAGACTCCTTTTCTCCCCCAAATTTAGCTGAGTCCTAATGACCTATCGCTTAGTCCTTATTTCTTCTGTCTTGATAAATCTGGAAACTGCCATAGCTGCCGCTGATCTGCTCTCCTGACGGCTCCAGCACCTTGTCCTGCTCTTCCTGGTCTCCCTGGGACCAAGCCATGGTTTCAGACTGGGCTGGTTTCAGTACTGAGATGGATGCAATGAGCCTCACCTGCCAAGCTGCCTTCAGAGGCAGGTATATTTTTGTGAGTTCTGGAGTCATAAAATTTGTTTAGAGTCATATTTTATGAGTATTTGAGATGGCCATGTGAGAGCTGCAGCATTTTCTTGCTTCTATGCCACCATCTTGGCTCCATGCACTCTGATATTTTAATTATTGTTTTCTGTCTGCTTGCAGTATTTTCTCCTTCACCTGACAATTAGAGAATTTGGCTACAATATTTGTTTCAGTTTTCATTTTGGGATCTCTTTTAGGAGGTGGTTTGTGGAGTATTTCAATCACTATTTTACCCTCTACTTCTCAAATATCAAAGCAGTTTTCCTTGACAATATCTTGAAAGGTGATATTCAGTCTCCTTTTTTAATTATGGCATTCATGGGGACAGAGCTAAGATGGCGGAAAGGAAGCAGTAGCCTTTCCAGGATCTTGCACAATTCTGTTGCTAAAGGCTAAAAAGTGAATTTAAATGGATTTAAGAATGACAGAACCCAGTGACAGAGAGTGGGAGATTTCCGGCCCAGGAAAGTTCCTACTCAGGACTGGGTAAGGAGAACCCAGAGCACACAGGAGCCTCACCAGCACAGAGATGAGAACAGAGTATGGCCAATTGGGGAGAAGCCCCAGCCAGCCAGCAGACTCACCTAGCCAAAGGGATCTGCAGCTGTCTCACCAAAGGCCAGAGGATCATCAAACTGGGTAGGAAAAAAATTCAGGGCCACAGCAGGGTCAGCAGCTTTCCCGGGGACAACCTGCATGTTTAAAATCATACAAACAAACTTCCAGATGCCAAGATGGAGGAATAAAGTTTAGTTTCTCTGATCCCCACTCCCTGACCCAGAAAAGGCCAGAGTTAAATTCCCCACTCAGAGTAAAATCTTGAATTAGTGGAAACAGCCTCTGGATTAGGCGTGGCTGAGGAAGGGGAAGGAATACAGAACAGAGCCTAAGCCCAGAGGGTGGAGCCAACAGACCCAAACAATTACTACATCCCAGCCATTTGGCTTCCAGCTAATGAACCTGCCTAAGCTATAGCCCAGAGACAGAGAGGTGGAAACCTGAAGGAGCCAGACCACACCACCCACATAGGTTACAGTTTAAGCCTCAGGGTACCTCAGGAGAATCACTGAATGTCCTGGTCTTAGCCTCAGTCCTCACACTCAGAGCCTATATCTACCAAACCCCTGCTTACCAGCCTGAGAAGCTCAGTTCTTCAACAAACCAGAAGAGGATAGCCACTCTAAAAATCCAGGACATAAGTGCTCACAATGGGGAAGAAGGATACTGCAAAGGCTAGGACCATCAAATCTTTTTATGGTGAGCAAGAACAGTCAAATTCAGAAGGCAACACAGACTCCATACCCACACTGGAGACCACAGAAGGAAATGTCAATTTGTCTGAAGCATGAAGAGCCTTCTTGGAGAATCTCAAAGGAGATTTTAAAAACAAAATTAGAGAGGTAGGAAATAAATTTAAATCTACAGTGACCAAATTGGAAAAAAATCTCACTGAAGTAATCAAATCTTTAAAAAGTAAAATTGGAGAACCAGGAAAGGAGGTTCAAAATCTAACTGGAGAAAATACCTCCCTAGAAAAGAAAAATGGACATATGGAAAATGAACCACAAAAGCTAATTTTGGAAAATAATTCACTAAAAATCATAATCAGACAATTTGAAGCTAAGGACTCTGTGATGCAAGAAGAGTCAGTCAAATAAAACACAAAGATTGAAAAATTAGAAGAAAGTGCAAATTATGTCACTCAAAAAACAACTGACCTGGAAAACAGATCCAGGAGAGACAACCTAAGAATTATCGGTCTACCAGAAGGCCATGATGAAAAAATCAGCCTGGACGGCATCCTCCAAGAGACTATGAAAGAAAACTGTCCTGAGGTCCTAGAATCAGAAGAAGAAATGGTTATTGAAAGAATTCACTGATCTCCTCGGGAAAGAGATCCCAAACTAAAAACTCCAAGAAAGATAGTAGGCAAATTCGAGATCTACAAGGTCAAGGAGAAAATACGGAAAGTAGCCAAAAAGAAACAATTCAAATATCATGAAAGTACAGTCAAGATCACAGAGGATTTAGCAGCTGCTACATTAAAAGATCAGAGGCAATGGAATGCAATCTTTTGTAAAGCAAAAGAGCTAGGACTACAACCAAGGATCAACTACCCGGCAAGACTGACCATATTTTTTCAGGCAAGGAGATGGTAATTTAACGAAATAAAGGACTTCCAAACTTTCCTTATGAAAAAGCCTGAGCTCAGTGGAAATTTTGATTTCCACTTACAAGACCCAAGAAAGACATAAAAAGGTAAACAAGGGAAACAAACACTCACACATACACATACACAGATGCTCACACATGCACACAACTTGGGATGCATTAAGAACAAACTGTTTACATTCCTTTATGAGAAGTAGATACCCATCAATATTGAAATTTGTATTAGTATTGTGACACTTAAAAGGGATGTACACAGATCTTTCTGTGTGGGTGTGGGTATAAGTGAACTAACCTGAAGACTAAAAAAAAACTATCAAGGGGAAGAAAGGGATTGTAATGAGACAAAATGAAAGGTAGAGTCAGAAGATGGTAAATTAAGCCACAAGACGAGGCATAAAAACATACCAAAGTGGAGGGGTGGGAAGGAAGAAGATGAGCATCATATGATCATTATTCTCATTGGTTCTGACTTAAAGAGGGATCAATACAAATGGCTAAGTTTAGATTCTGACATGAAAAGACACAAAAATTCGTAATAATAGAGGGAAAAGAGGGAGGGAGACAAGCAATGTATGAAATTTACTAGCATTGGTTTGGGTTCAAGGAGGGAACAACATACTCTGTTAAGAATAAAAATCTATTGTGCCCTACAGGCAACAGGTGGGATATGGAGCCAAGGGTGTAAGAAGGGGAGGGCAGTCAGTAGGGCAGAAAAGTATAGCATAGGGAAAGGGTAGGTAAAAAGGGGGGAACATAGGGAGGGAATACTGAGGGAGGTGGTGGTCAAAAGGAAAACTCTTAAGGAGGGAAAGAGAAAAGGAAGACATAAATATATAAACAGGGAAGGGACCAAGATGGAGGAAAGTGTAATGGTAATTAATTTGTTTGATCAGATGTTAAGTAGATCCTAGTAACCTAGTGTTAAGTATAGAACTCTGTCCATTGGTGAAAAGGTGTGAATCCCCCTGTGACTTGGAAGAATGCTATTGGCTGAGACACTCCTCTGAACCATGTTGACTTGGGAGAAGGCCAGTTTTTATAAGCAGGAGAATTTCAGAGACAAGACAGACCTTGGATTTGGTTCCTCAGTGGCTGACTGCAGATATGGACAGGATGGGACTTTGTTTGTTGGTGGCTTGGATGATCCTTGAGTTCCAGGCAAGACAAGTCCTGAAGGCCTTGAGGTGTGCTGAACCTTGTGAACTTCAGTGTGTGCCGGTGATTGCCCTGAGGACTGGACAAGGACCTGGGAACTGATCATCTCTGAGGACTGGACAAGAGCCTGGCGGCTTTCAGCTCCTGAATCTAGGTGATTGTCTGGCAGATTCAGGAGGGAGCTGGGACCAGGGAAGAGGATCCAGGGAATCAGAGAGACCACCCAGAGTCAAAATGAAGAAAAGGCTTCCCCTTGGATGAAACTGATGTTTGCAGAGGACAAGGACCTGGGAGGTGTTCATCCATGAGGACTGGAGGAAAATCTGTAAGCTTTCAGCTTATGAATCCAGGTGATTGTCTGGCATATTCAGGAGGGAGCTGGGAC
>CM053596.1:127435185-127452603 GCA_028646575.1 Pseudocheirus occidentalis | reverse complement strand
AAGGAGAAAATATTACAGGCTTCCAAGAGAAAACCATTTGAATACTGTGGAAGCACTATTAGGATAAGCCAGGATCTGGCAGCTTTTACCCTGAGGGATCGAAGGGCCTGGAATATGATATTTTGAAGATTAAGGGAGCTGGAATTAAAACCAAGAATCAACTACCCAGCAAAATTGAGCATATTATTCCAGGGGAAAATATGGTCATTCAATGAGGTGGAGGACTTTCAAGCATTCTTGCTGAAAAAACCAGAACTGAACAGAAAATTTGACAACCAAAGACAAGAAGCATGAGAAGGTAAACATGGGAAAGAAATCATAAGGTACTTGCCAAATTTGAGTTATTTATGTGCCAATATGGAAAAATGTATACTTACACAAATGTCCATATAGGAGGCTATATATGCTTATGAATACGTATTTGAGCATGAGTGTATATGTGTATATAGAGGACATAGCATGAGTTAAATATGAAGGGATGATACTTTAAAAGGCAAATTCTGAGGTGGGAGAGGACTAGAATGAGAGGGACAGAGAGAGACAAAATGAGGTTAATCATTCTGTGTGGAAGAGGTAAGGGATCACTGTTACAACTTTACTTTCAATTACTCTCCTTGAATCTGGCTTAGGGAAGAAATGGCATACAGTCTAAATGGGGCATCATGCCACAAAAGAGAGTAGGTTGCGTGTGGATGAAAGGCAGGATTACAGAGGGGAGGGCAGGGTCTGGGGGTGGGATGCTAGATGTTCACACTTCAATAAAGGGACAGGGTCAGGGTAGAGAACAGAACAAGGGGGAGAGGTATAAGAAGGAGGGACATATGATCACTGTCACAATATGTCCACTATGAAGATTTCCTGTATAATCACACCTACACAGCCTTAATTGAATTGATTGTCCTTCCAGCAGGCATGGGTGACAAGGGAGGAACCGCAAGAATCTAGAATTTAAAGTTCTGCAAGACCTGCAACTAGGACTTAATATATATAGGGGCTGGGATAGAGAGACCCTCCCTGCCCTGCCAGAAAGCAAGAGAGCAGAGCAGGGGAGGGGCTTTACAGTGGGATTGCTGTTTTAGAGTCCTGGCAGGGGAAGGATGGGGAGAAAATTTGTAATTCAAAAATGTCATGAAAATGAATGATGTAAACAAGAACAAAATTTTTTTAAAAAATTAAAGAAAAAAGGGAAAAAAGAAAAAAATGTATCAAAACAAAAAAGAAATTAATCAAGCCATCATTGTGTAGTCTAAGAAAAAAAAATCTCAGGATCAGATGGATTTACAAGTGAATTCTACCAGACATTTAAAGAACTATTAATACCAACACATGGAACTGGAGGAAGACAACCTAGTCAGAACTGCCTCACCAAAGGTTTCCAAGACACTTGAAGAATACCTAGAAGCTATATATCAACTGAAAAAGGACTTTGAAAACCAAATAGAAGATGTGGAGAAGTAAACATTTTTTAAAAGGTAAAGAAGTAGTTCTAACAAATTTCTTTGATGACATAAATATAGTTTTGATAGCTAGAGCAACATGGTGAAAAAGAGAGAAAGAAAACTATAGACTGATTTCCTTAACGAATATTAAGTCAAAATTTTGGTAATAAAATTTTATCAACGAGATTGTAACAATATTTCAGAAAGGTCCTACAATATGATCAGGCTGTTTTCATAACAGGAATGCACAACTTATTCAATATTGGAAAGGTTGACCCTATCAATAATAAAGATTGACCATATCAATAATAAAAACAACAAAAATCACATGATTCCATCAATAGATGCAGAAAAAGCCACTGACAAAATGCAACACCCATTCCTATGAGAAATGCTGGAAGACACAAAAATCAATAGAGCCTTTTTTAAAATTATAAGAATGATATATCCAAAACCAAAAAGTAAGCATTCTGTAATGGTATAAACTTGAAGCCTTCTTAGTAAGATCAAGGGTGAAGCAAGGATACCTATTTTCACAGCAATTATTCAATATTATATTAGAAACACTAGCTATTGCAATAAAACAAGAACAAGAACAAGAAATTGAAGGAATGAAAATAGGCAAACAGCAAATAAAACTACCCCTTTTGTAAATGATATGAATATATATGATTTAGATAACCCTAGATAATCAAATGAAAAAAACTATCTGAAATAATGAACAACTTTAACAAATTTGCAGCATATAAATTAGGCCTATATAAATTGTCAGCGTTTTTCTATCTTGCCAATGAAACACAGCAACAAGAGTTATAGAAAGAGAAATTCTCTTTAAAATAACTTCTGACAATATAAAATACTTGTGGTTTTACCTTGCAGGACAAACCCAGAGATTATATAAACACTACTACAAAGTACTTTTTTTTCCCAAATAAAGGCAGATAAAAACAAGTGAGTTTTTAGGCTATTTTTCTTCTACTATTGTAGAAAATATTTTAGTTTGATCAAGTTGGGCCAGATAAAACTGAGACTTGCTGATTAGCTAAGTCAATGCACATGTATAAAGCACTTACTGCCAATTAATGTGCTAGAAATAGGGAAATTTTTAAAGTTTAAACAAGACAGCCTCTGCTCTTATTGAGGTATTAGTTAATTAATGTTTGTCTCATTCTACTTATATTTCTGTCTTTCACCATCCTGGTCACTTTCTGCTGGTCATTATCCTATTTTTTCACTGTTCTTTCTACAATGTAGGACCAAGAAGTAAACTTAATACATAAGTTCTGATCTGACCAGGAGATATAGTGGAACTCTTTTCTCCTTATTTCTTAAATCTATGAGTCTCTTAATGCCCATTAAAACCACATTAACTTTTATGGGAATTGTAGTATCACATTGTTTGATAAAGTCAAGCTTGTAGTCACCAAATTTTTCAAATCATTTTTTTCTGGGGAATTATTTTTACCCCTGCCTCCCCCATTTTATACATATGTAGTATAGTTTTGAACCCAAGCATGAGATTTGTTTTTTTTTTAACATTTATTCCAATTATTAAAGTCACTGGATGCATGTCTAGCATACTTTGTTCCTGTGCTGCCTTCTACAAACTCTATAAATGGCTGATGTTAAGCTGACTACAATCAGATATCTAGATGTATACATTATATACCTACTATATTGTAAGGGATTGGAAGTGATGAAATTAGGGAGGGTCATTTTCACTTATGTTTCAAGCCATAAGAAGTAATAATCCTTAATATAGTTATACAGAATAGCATTTGTGGAAAATAACATTAAGGCACATTGAAAAGTTTATGTTGTGTCTTTGAGGAACAGGAAGAATTGAATACTTGTACAATGCTCTTTGAAAACAGACAGGAAAGACACAAATTTTGAAATCCCAAAAGCACTTTAGTAGAAATGAGCTGGTAATCATGACACTAAATTGACTGACTGAAAGACATGAGTTGCAAGTTTAAGGACTGGATACAACAGGCCATTCCATGAATGATCTCTCTAGCTGGAAATTGGAAGTGAAGGATGGGCTATGACACACTGTCTCCCAAATTGTTTTATAAAGATTTTGTGCATAGGGCTTTCATTGTGCACACATTCTTCATCTTTAAATCAGGCTCTTCATTTCTGTGTGCCTGAATGTCCAGAGAGGAGAGATGAGAGCTCCTTTTTTGGTCAGGGAACACATTATATGAAGTTCTAATGCATAGCTTACAGAGGGCAAAGTGGCCCTCTCTGTGCACCTTTTCAAGAAAGAGTAAGGAGTGCAACATTATGACTTGCCATTTAAAAGAACTTTAATTCAAAAGCTTGGACATCAATAAAGTCATTTCTTTATGCTAGATATTTTATGTGGATGACATTCCCCTTGACTGTAATTCCTTTAATTTTATCAGTTTGGGGTAATATAATAGGATTTTAACACAATTCTGGAGCTTTTCCACCATCCAAATAGATTTGAATAGAATTTTAATGTAATGGGCAAGTTAGTCCATTTTCTATTTTTGGCTTTCAAATGCCTTATTCCAATTTTTAGCTGGAGTTGAAGTGACTTGTCTAAGGTCATATTATTAGTCAGTGGCAGAATTGGGACTAGGAATCAACTCTCTTAACCCCTGATGGCTATTCCAGTGCTTTTACAGGCTAGCTTCTTCTATTTCTTTATTGTCATCAGGGTATATGGCCATCTGACTTTTAAATTTAGGTAATGAATAGTGGTCCCAGGAAGATTACATATTTCCCCTGGAACTGCTTTTACAGATTGTTCAACTATAGTTTAGATATGAATAATTTGACACCTTTATTGCTTTTTTCTCTAATGATACCAAGGACCAAATATTAGGTTCCAATGCAAATGTATTGCATGAACTTAAGAGGTCTTATAGTAATGCAACTACAGAATTCAGTACAGTTAGTCAACAAGCATTTATTTAATAACTACCATTTCCCAGTTACTGTTGAAAGCATTATGAATTCAGAGTAAAAGGAAAATTAAAAAATAAAAAAAACAGTTTCTCATTTTAAATATCTCAAAGTCTAGTGAAGGAGATATGCAAATAATAATGTACCAATACAATATTCAAAATACATTGGAGATAGTCAGAAGAAAGAAGTCACTAGGATTAAGGAGAATCCAGAAACGATTCTCATAGAAGGTGATATTTTAACAGGGACTTGAAGAAAGCCAGGAGTTGAAGAGAAAGAAGGAAAGAATCCCAGGTATGAGGACAACCAATGATAATACCCAAATAATGTCTAGTAGGTGGAAAAGGAAGAAGGCCATTGTCACTGGTTCATAGAGTGTGTTGTAGGGAGAAGGATTATAAGGTGTAAGATGACTGGAAATGAGAAGTGTCTAGGTTACGAAGGCTTTGAACACCAAACAAATCTTATAATTTATCCTGTAGATAATAGGGCAAAAGTAGAATTTATTGTATGAGAAGAGGGTTTGCAAATATTTTTGACAATTAAATGAAGCATGAATTAAAGTGGAGAGAGATAATAGATGCAGAGAACAGCCAGAAGACTCTGCAGTTGTCTATATATGAGGCAATAAGGGTGGTAGTACTGTCTCAAGAAAGAATAAAGCATATGTGAGATTTTATAAAGGCAGAATGGACAGGGATTGAAAACAAATTGAATTAACTTGAGTGAGGAGTTGAGAATAATGCCTAGACTGATATCACCTGCTAGTAGGAGGAAAGTGGTATCTATATGTGAGTTATATGAGATGAAGCAAAGGGAATAAGAAAACAGTTCTTGGTGAATGCCTTCATTTTTTTTAGTGATATATGAGGCCAAGTTTTGAGCTCAGATGATTAAAGAGAGGAAACCAAGAGGTATGTAAAAGAATAAAATGTTTGAAAAGGAACCAGGTTTTGTGGCATAGTAAATTATTTAGGGGGAAAAAAGATTGTCTTGCCTCAATGAATGCCTGATTGGGATTATGCCATGAAATTAGCAGCAAACCTTTAACCAAAGCTTCATGATTTCCTTTATTTTCATTCAGTAATATGCAAAGGACTAAAGCTAGAAGATGGTAGGAATAATATCAGGCCAAATCTTGGCAGGGCAAGATCAGTGGTAGGATAAGGGATCCATGTGACTCAAGAAAATAGGTCCATGTGACTCAAGACAGTATAGAGTTGAACTGGTTCACCTAGGCATGAAGGGAGGGGAGAATAACTACAACACTGGAGATAATCAGGAAAATCATTGATGGAATTGAGATATTGGAGGTCATAATGAAGATAAAGAGGATGGATTAGGGCATGTAGGAAGAGAGAGGACCAAAATGACAAGAGACTGTGACTAGAAAATGGAATTTCAGAGTTTATAAACAGAAAGGGAACATTTGTGGTCAATGGAAAGATCAAGAATATGACCAGTTCTGTATACAGTGAGGTCAAGTGAAAAGTAGTTCATGGGAAATGAGTAAGCTGAAGTACAGGGGAGTAAGGATGTTTGAGGCATTATTGATATGTATTTGAAACACCACCTACCCATCCCCACAATTATGAGGACAGGTATTTGGAAGAAAAGACTATAATCCAGGCCCTGAATTCACTGAAAGAAAAAAGATGATTATAATGAATTTGATAGATAATAGTTACCAGAATTTTTGATTGGGTGATAAATATGGATTTGATGCACAATAAAGGGTGACAGGTTATTGAGTGATGGTGGAAATTGGAGGGCATGAAATGTCAACGGGAGGCAAATAATCTTCTAATTCTCTCACCTGAACAAATTTGAATGAAAATACAACTAGTGCTTGAAAAAGTAGCCAGGGATGCTATATCATCTGGAGTAAACCATGTTTTAGTGAGTATAGAAAGATGGAAGGGAGATTGAAAGAAAAAAAAGATTACGATGAAATCAAGTTTGCTACTTATGAATCAATCATTGTGGAGAACACAATGGAAAGTGATACTGACTAAGAACTGTATGTTTTGGGCTTGGGTTGAGGGGTATAGGGGAAATGGAAAGGGTAGTGGGATACAGAGAATATGATTTCCATAATGACAGCCAGTTTTTCAGAACCATTGTAAGATGGAATCAGGGTTTGTTGATCAGTGAGGAATTACATAAGGTATATCATCAATATTCCTAGGGATTCAGCCTAAGGGTGAAGACCTCTTGGCTAGAAGGGTAGATGAAAGTGAGGAGTTGAGGCTTGAACTAAGATTGTGAGCTTACATGATTTGAAGGATAATAGCACCCACTACAGAAATAGAGAAGTTAGATTTCAACTATGTGTTTTATTCATTTATCAACTGGGGAATTGATATTATTCTTTTAAATTTGACTCAGGTCTCTATATATTTGAGAACTGAGACCTTTATCAAAGAAACTTGCTTTTACATTTTTTCCCAGTTACTATTGCTAATTGTATTTCCCACCATTCTATTCCCCCTATTTATTATTTTTTCTCTCTTCTTTCTCCCTGTCTGTCCTCAAAAGTGTTTTACTTTTGATTATCCTCTCCCAATTATTGCAAAAAATATTGGATTTAGTTTTGGATACACTGAGCTGAACGTATGTATAAGAAAAACAATTTGAAGTTTCTAATAGGAAGTTTGTGATTTAAGACTGGAGTTCAGGAGCAGTTCTGGTCTCGGTGAGCACTAGAAAATAGGAGTAGGAAAGAAAAAGCTTTAAAATAAAATCAAGTGTTACTTATGAATTAGGAATTTCAAATGTTGAGGTAAGAAGTGAAGAACCTTCTAAGACAGTTGTATCAGAAGAAGAAAAGGTCTATTAGATAGAAGGAGAATTAGAAGAGTACTTTCATGAAAACCTAAACAAAAGAGATTATCAAGAAAAAGAGAATGAATGTCATTGTCAAAGTCTGCAGAAAGAAACAAAGATTGAGAATGAGAAAAGGTCATCAGATTTGGCAACCAACTTTGGAGAGAATAATTCCAATAAGGATTAAAGTCTGCAGTCAGTGTACAGAGAAAAAGAGAGTGGGAGGAAAGGAAGTGGAAGCTCCTACAGAGCCACATCACCATTGTTAGAAAGAAAACTTTTTTAACAAAAATTTCCCTTCTTTTGAGCAGAACACCTTCACGTAAGGGGAGAGAAAAGGAGAGCAGAGAAAAGGATAGGAGAAAAAAGAGAAGAGGAGAGAAGGGAAGAGGGGAGAGGATAAGAGCAGAGAGTAGTGTTTTCTCCCCTCTGAGGCAATCTAATAGGTATGAAGTAGTATCTCAGAATTATATTAATTTGTATTTCTCCAATCAATAGTAAGTAAAAGCATTTTATATGGCTATGTGTTTTATTCATTTATCAACTGGGGAATTGATATTATTCTTATAAATTTGACTCAGGTCTCTATATATTTGAGAAATGAGACCTTTATCAAAGAAACTTGCTTTTACATTTTTTCCCATTGCTATTGCTAATTGTATTTCCCACCATTCTATTCCCCCTATTTATTATTTTTTCTCTCTTCTTTCTCCCTGTCTGCCCTCAAAAGTGTTTTGCTGGGCGACTAGGTGGAGCAGTGAATAGAGCACCGGCCCTGGAGTCAGGAGTACCTGAGTTCAAATCCGGCCTCAGACAGTTAACACAAAAAAAACTAGCCGTGTGACCTTGGGCAAGTCACTTAACCCCAACTGCCCTCCAAAAAAAGCAAAAAAAAGTGTTTTGCTTTTGATTATCCTCTCCCAATCATCCCTCCCTTTTATCAGGTCCCCTTCTCTTAGCCCTTTTCCCTCCTACTTTCCTGTAGGGTAAGCAAGATAGATTTCTATACCCAAATGAGTATGTATGGCATTCCCTCTTTGAGATAATTCTGATGAGATTAAGGTTCACTTACTCCCCCTCAGATCCCCACTATTTCCCTGTAATGTAAAGACTTTCTTTTTACTTTTTTATATGAGAAAATTTACTCCATTCTCCCTCTCCCAGTACATTCTTTCCAGTATTTTCCTCTTTTATCTCTTAATCTTTTAGATGTCATTCCTGCATTTTCAACTCACACTTCTCTCTCTCTCTCTCTCTCTCTCTCTCTCTCTCTCTGTCTCTCTCTCTCTCTGTCTCTCTCTATGTCTCTCTCTCTCTCTCTCTATATATATATATATATATATATATATATATATATGCATGTGTATATATGTATATATTATACATATGTGTGTATTCCTTCTGACTGTCCTACTAATGAGAAAGTTATCATGAGTTATGAGTATCATCTTCCCATTTAGGAATGTATACAGTTTAACATTATTAAGTCCCTTCTGATTTTCCTTTCTTGTTTATCTTTTTATGCTTCTCTTGAGTCTTATATTTGAAAGATAAATTTTGTATTTAACTTTGACTTTTCCTCAAGAGTGCTTGAAAGTCCTCCATCTTAATGAGTATCCATTTTTCCCCAGAAGGATTATACTCATCTTTGCTGGGTAAGTGATTCTTGGTTGCATTTCTGGCTCCTTTGCCCTCATGAATGTCATATTCCAAGCCCTCTAACCCTTTAATGTAGAAGCTGTTAAATCTTGTGTTATCTGACTGTGGCTCCATGATACTTGAATTGTTTCTTTCTGGCTGCTTGCAATGTTTTTTCCTTGACTTGAGAATTCTGAAATGTGGCTATAATATTACTGGGAATGATCATATTGGGATTTATTCCAAGAGGAGATTAGTGGATTCTTCCTTTTTCTATTTTTACCCTCTGGTTATAGAATATCAGGACAGTTTTCCTTGGTGATTTCTTGAAATATGATATTTAGGCTCTTTTTTAGTTTGTGGTTTCCAGGTAGTCCAATCATGTTTAAATGACCTATTGTAGATATATTTTCTTAATAAACTGTTTTTGCAATGAGATATTTCAAGTTGTCTTTTATTTTTTCATTATTTTGGTTTTGTTTTATTGTTTCTTGAATTCTCATAAAGTCATTAGTTTCCATTTGCTCAGTTCTAATTTTTTTTAGCAAAAACCTATTTATTCAAGGGATTTAAACAGAACAGACATGTCTTGAATAAAAAGGAAAGTTTCCAACAAATGAAAATATAAATCCATTAATTCACCTACACTATCTGGTGGGGAAAAACACAATTGGCAACAATTATACAAGTCCCACAACTAAGCAGTGATGAGTCTTCAGTCACTCTTGGTGATCTGTCCATCTACTCAATGTGTTCAGTTTGACACAGAGCTTGTCATGGTTTTTGGAAGCAAAGCTCAGCTGAAGATGCATTCATCAGAGCACCTAATGGGGTAGTTGTGGTGGTGTCAGCTTTTCTCAAGAAACAAGAGAGTCACCAGCACTTTCAAACAGTGTATTGTACATCACTTAAATATCCCAAGTGAGAAACAAGAAGGCAACACTATTAGCAGAAATATGTTAGCAGGTAAGGACAGCTATTGTACAGCTGGAACAGAAGTGGCATGCTCTTTCATTTCTTAGGCTTCTTGGGCAATGGTCATCAGAACAGCAAAATGTGAGGCTCTGGTTTGTGGATCTTGTAATGGACCCATTCCTGACTCTGCTGTACACCAAGGTTCCTCTACTCAGACACAGACATCAAGTGAGTCTTGGGAACCAGTTTGTCTATATCTTTAGGCAACATGATGTGCCAGTACTCGAACTCCTCCTCATCATATTTGTCTGAATGGTAAATCTGTATATGCAACATGTTCACTCCTCCTGGGGGACCCCAGCCTGCGCTGCCAACTGCCTAACCCTCAGTTCTTATTTTGAAGGAATCATTTTCTTTAGTGAACTTTTGGACCACTTTTTCCATTTGGACAAATCTGCTATTTAAAGTATTCTTCTCCTCATTGACTTTTTTATGCTCTTTTGCCAATTGGTCTATACTATTTTTTTCAGGTATTATTTTCTTCAGAGTGTTTGCTTTTTCTCCTTTACCAAGCTATTGACTCATTTTTCATTATTTTCTTCCATAACTTTATTTTCTCTTCCCAATTTTTCCTCTACCTCTCTAACTTTATTTTTGAAATCCTTTTTGAGCTCTTCCATGGCCTAAGACCAAGTCCTATTTTTCATGGAGGCTTTGAATGGAGGAGTCTTGGTTTTGTTATCTTCTTCTCAGTATATATATATATCCTTGTCAGTATAGCAACTTTCTAGTGTCAGAGGTGTTGTTTTCTTTTTGTTTGTTTGTTGTTATTGTTCTTTATTAATTTTCCCAGCCTATTACTTGACTTTTTAACTCTTTTTAAAAGTAGGACCTCTACCTCCAAGTTGGAGGGTGTACTGTTCCAAACTTCTGGGGTTTTGTGCAACTATTTTCCAAGATACTTCTAGAGTTCTCTAAGTTTTCAGTTTTTCCAAGGTGGTACAATCTGAGGAGAGGTGTTTACTACTCTCCTAACCTATGCTCTGGTCTGTGAGTGACCATTCTTTTCTTCCCTCAAACTATGAGGACAATCCCTGCTACACTGTAGTCACAAGCTCTCTTGGGCTCATCCTCCTTGTCCTAGGCCTGTTATCCAGGACTCTGACCTAGATATGAATATGGGCAAATCAACATTCCTGCCTCAATGCTAGGAAACAGACCTTTGTAAACATCTTTTTAACACTTGGTCAACCCCATTACTATCTGTTGGTTGAAAACTCTGGAAGAGGCTTCTGATGCTGCTGATTCACTGACCCTCATTGCCTGCTTCTGGTTTGCTGGGATTGGGTGGTACTGGTGTATTCTGTTCTTACTCTGGTGTGATATACCTTTCTTGTTGACCTTCTAAGTTGTCTTTGATGTTTGTGGACTGGAGGTCTGGAAACTGCCACTATGGCCACTGATTCAATCATCCCAACACCTATTCCTGATTTGTTAGTTCCTATTCTGCACGAATGCAACCTTTACTGCATTGCAATCCTCTGATCTCGGCGCGACTGACCTTTCTTAATAACTTTCTAAGTTGTTTTGGGCAGGAAAACTGTTTCACTTCATTTTTTGTGAGTTCTATTCCTCTAGAATTTGTTTAGGATCATTATTTAAAGGTATTTGGAGATGTTTGAGGGGGAGCTCAGGTGAGTCCCTGCCTTTACTCCATGATTTTTCTCTGCCTCCTCAAGTTAGATAATCTTAAAGAAAATCTAATCCAACTTCTGTTTCGTGGATGAAGAGGCACTGAGAAGTCAAGTGGCTTGACTAAGATGTAAGATTTAAATTCAGATATTCTAACTGAAAATTAAGTGTTCTTGCTTTTGGCCAGTTTAAGGTTGAATGCTTAGTACTTATACATCATCTTCTATGTGGGTAATATGTTGTAAACTATTGTCTTTTTATTCAATAAATATTGTAATGCCTTCTAAACATAAGGCAACATTTGAGACACAAGTATGTTGCTGAAAAGTATAACATGGAGCCTCTGATCTTTCCCTTATGTAATTCTTTTCTTGAGATAATTGAGACAGCAACTCATTTGTCATAGCTATAAATAGGACAGGGCAACCTGTCTTTTGCACTAGAGTGCCAAAATTTAGTAGGTGCTGAAAATACTTCAGAAGCATAAAGATAAAAGAGCTTAACTCTTAATTTGCAAGAATAATTGGGAAGATTACACATACTTGTTCCTCTCTAGTATAGATACCCTGGTTAAGTGCCTACCCTATTCTACTTCCTCTCATACATCCCTTACTTTCCCCAAGTACTGTTGTGTTGTTTGCTTTAGGCACAAAAGTTTCTACTTATAAAGGTAGTATTCTTAAAAGAAGGAGCAAAGTCTAGAAGAGAAACATATTTGCTTTAAAAGATATGTATTGGAGCCAAGATGGCAGCATAGAAGCAGCAGCATCCCACAGCTCCCACGCAGCCACCCTAAACACCCATAAAAATATGATGCTGGACAAATTCTAGGACTCTCAAACTCAAAAAATACAGAAAACACATCTCTCGCAGAAGGCAGCTTGGCAGCAGAGGATGATAGGGGCAGGATGCAAGCCCGAGGCTGGCCCAGGTTGAAACCAAAACCGGGGCCAGGCCCCAGTGCAGTAGGAAGGAGCCAAACCACTCCACAGCCATTCTACAAAAGAGAAGAGCTACAGCCTCAAGCAACTCGACATCTACCAAGGAGTGAAAAATAGGAATTAAAGAAAGGAAGCTAGTCTGAAGGGGCTCATCCCAGGCTGGGAGCTGAGACTAGCTCAGCCTGAAAATGCCATGTGGACAGGCTCCAGGGTGGCCAGGAGGAGCCTAGCCTCCAAAGCCACAGCATGAGTCTACTTCAGAGATGATCTAAAGCACTTGAGCAATCTGCATAAGCCAGGATTAAAGGTCAGTGAAAGTGAGCAACCAGCAGATGCCCCCACTGGGCTGCTTCAGAGCCCCTGGCCTGTGGATCCCGCAGGGGGGGTTGAGTTGAATAGATCAGGTCCAAGTGCTCTTGCATTGAGCAGCCTGTATCCAGATTGTGGTCTTGGGTGGTGGTCCTGGGGAGCACTTTCAGCAAGCCAAAGCTAGGGGAGGCTAAAACACACCCCTAATACATCCAGCAGCTGGGAAAACCCCAGCGATTTAAACAGAGCTTTCCATCCCAGAAGCAGTTTCACAAAGATAAAAAAAACCAACCAATTAATTGACCGGCCAACATGAGGAAAAGGAAGTAAATTAAGAAGAGCAATAAAACTCTAGAATCCTTTTTTGTGGACAAAAAGGATCCAAGCATGGAACGGGAGGAAGACAACACAGTCAGAACTACCATACCAAATGCTTCCAAGACACTTGAAGAATGCCTATTAGCTATAGATAATCTAAAAAAGGATGTTGAAAAACAAGAGAAGTGGAGGAAAAATTGGGAAGAGAAATGAGAATGATGCGAGAAAACCATGAAAAGAGAGTCAACAACCTGACTGAAGAAAACAGCACTTTAAAAAATAGATTAAATCAAATGGCAGAAGAGGCCCAGAAAGCCAGTGAGGAGAAAAATGCCTTAAAAAGTTGAATTTGCCAGATGGAAAAAGAATCTCAAAAGGATTCTGATGAGAATAATTCCTTCAGATTTAGAGTGGAGCTAGTGGAAGCTAATGAGTTTATGAAAAACCAAGATACTATTAAACAGTTACGAAGAAATGAAAAAATAGAAAGCAATGTGAGATATCTTCTTGAAAAAACCACTGATACTGAAAAGAGATCCAGGAGAGACAATTTGAAAATCATTGGTCTACCTGAAACCCATGACCAGGAAAAGAACTTGGAAAGCTTACTTCAAGAAATCCTCAAAGAAAATTGCCCTGATGTTTTAGAATCAGAGGGTAAATTAGAACATGAAAGAATTCTCCAATCAGCAAGCCCAAAAAGATCCCCAAAAGAAAACTCCTAGAAATGTTATTGCCAGGTTCCAGGATACCCAGCTAAAGGAGAAAATATTACAGGCTGCCAAGAGAAAACTGTTTGAATACTGCAGAAACACTATCAGGATAACCCAAGATCTGGCAGCTTCTACACTGAGGGATAGAAGGGCCTGGAATATGATATTTCAAAGATTAAGGGAGCTGGGATTAAAATGAAGAATCAACTACCCAGCAAAATTGAGCATATTTTTCCAGGGAAAATATGGTCATTCAATGAGGTGGAGGACTTTCAAGCATCCTTGCTGAAAAAAACCAGAAGTGAACAGAAAATTTGACAAGCAAACACAAGAAGTATGAGAAGGTAAACATGGTAAAGAAGTCATAAGGAACTTATCAAATTTGAATTATTTACATGCCAATATGGAAAAATGATATTAGTAACTTATGAAACTTTTCTTAGTATGAGGATAGGTGAAGGGAATACAAATGGATATATATGTATACTCACACATATGTCTATATAGGAGGCTATATATATCCATATGAATACATATCTGATCATGTGTATATATGGGTTTATAGAGGGCATAGGATCTATTGAATATCAAGTGATGATACTTTAAAAGGTAAATTCTGAGGTGGGAGATATCTATCTATCATTTTGAGCTATTGGTTTTTAGATATCCTTGAGATAACCAAGCTGTGATGACCATCAGAGACCTGACAATCTTGGAATGAAACTCAGGAGAGAATTGATGAAAATTTTATGGTACAATAAGATTTGATTATCTTGTGTCAGTTAAAGAAAGAAGAGTAGGAATGATTTGGGGAGGTACATGTTATAACAGACAACCAATTTTAGAAACAAGTCATTTGAAAGTCAGCCTTAGAAGGTTATCTTGCAAACTGGTAAAGAGGAGCCCACATTGCTTTTAGTTTAGAAAATGAGTACCCATTATTTTAATGCAGTACTTCATTCCAAATTTTGTGCAGTTAGGCAAATATATTAGTGTGACATTTGACATTTTAAGGAAGTATGTGGGGATGAAGCAATGTTAGAAACAACACTTTTGACAATCAACAAATTTTAAAGAAAGCAAAAGGTAATACCTTTGTTTCTCCATGAAACACCCATAAAATAACTAATAAGACTAAAGAAAAATCATAAAAAGTAAAATATTAACTTGTCCAAAAAAACCTATGAGTATGAAGATTGATACTTATAGGTTGACAGAATTTTAAGCTAGAAGGTATCTCAGAGACTGGCTTATGTAGTTCTCTCATTGTATAGATGAAAAAAGTGAGACTCTAATAAGTTTCATCACTTGCCCAAGGTGATAACAAAGCAAAGATTTGAACCAAAGGCTCCTTTAACCATACAACATGACTGTACATGAAACATTTTGTGTAAAAAATAGAAATAATAAAGTCATGGACTTTTTTCTTGTTTTATTTAAGGAAATTGAATCAATAACAGGTTTAATTTAAGAAACCATGAATAACTGGTTATAAAATATGGTGGTTCGAATTTATTCTGGAAACAAAGCACTTTACAGTGACAAATTCCCATAATGCAAAGGACAAACAAAATGCACATCTTCAATCTGATTTTTGCATCCAACCTAGCACACAAAGAGGCAAATGGAAACACATAGTTGAATAAAGTATCAAAATAATTCCCCCACAGAAGATACTGAATTTTTTAAAATAATCAGATAATTATATATATATATATATATGTATATGTTGTTTTACTTTAATCATGGATAATTAATTGTGTATTTCACTTTGTATTATAAAATAAATTAATATACTCAGATTCATCTGGTCATGCTATGTGGCTAGAATGCCATGATCTTGAAAGAGTCAAAACTTCAGTTCTTCCCAATGGCATTAAAATTATGCAAGTTTGGCACAATAAGCTGCAGTACATTGCTAAAGATATATAGTTTAGCAGTAGAAAATAAATATGCTGTTATTTTTTCCTAGACTACAATAAACATTGCAAACATCATCTGTTCTATGTTGTCCCCAATTTACTAGTGACATCAATAAAATCTGTGGACTAGAGAATTGGCAGAAGCCTAAGGGTCAATTTCATCCACCCCATACATGAGATTGGTCCCAAAACTGTAGCACACACTAACTGGGCATGGTAGTTTCTGCATAAATATATCCAAGAATGGGAGACTCACCACTCCTCTAGGCATCCTCTTTTATTTGAGGATAATTTCAATTGTTAGAAAGTTGTTTGGTTTGATTTGTTACTGACACTGAACTAAATTTCATCTGTTTGCAATTTCCACCTTTTACTTCTTGTTCTGTCCTCCATAGTCAAATGGACCAAGTATAGACCCTGCTTCACACGACAATCTTTCAAATACTTTAAGACACCTATAATTTTAACTACCCTGAGTCTCACCTACTCTAGGCTAAACTGATCCTCACATGACATACACTCTAGACCTTTCCTTTTCCTGAACTCTATGCTGTCTTCTGAGCATTGTTGACTTAATCAATGCTATTCTTATACTTGTGAAGTGGCTTTTTTTGTACACATTTAAGTCTTTATAAGTATTTCCAAGGAAGGAGGGAAGGGAAAAAGTGTTTAGAAAAAGCCTACTATGTCTCAGGCACTATATAAAGGACTTTACCCTTATTATAATTTTTAAAATTAATTTATTTCTTTGTAGTTTGCAATATTCACTACCATAAGAGTTTGAGTTTCAAATTTTCTCCCAATCTGTTTCCTCCCTCCTCCACAAGATCATGTTCAATCTGATATAGGTTCAAATTATCCATTGATACTAAACATATTTTAACATTTTAAATATATATTTATATATTATATTTAAATTACATATTTATATATTTTATATATAATTTTAACTTTATAATACAATATAAATATTGTACCTATATATAAATAAATGAATATAATATGATAATATAATATAAAAGTATAATTTTAAAAAGAATTCAAACTGGATGGGAGGAACCACAACAAAGAAGTAACAAAACAACAACAAAAAACCCCCAGAAAATGGTATGCTTCCATCCACATTCAGACTCAAAAGTTTTTTCTCTTGATGCAATTTTTTCCATGAGTCCTTTAAAGTTGACTTTGATACTTGTATTATTTTTTAAATGGATGAATATTGATTTATTCATTCATTCATTCATTCATGTATTTATTTTTATTATTTTTAATTATTTTATGTATTTTCTTGTTTACATCACTTATTTCCATGAGATTTTGATTTACAAAATCTCATAAGTATGTATACACACACACACACACACACACACTTTTGTATTCCCTTCACCTATCCTCATATTAAGAAAAGTTTCATAAGTTATTATTCTTATTTTTCCATATTGTCATGTAAATAGTTCAACTTTGATAAGTTCCTTATGATTTCTTTCCCATGTTTACCTTCTCATGCTTCTTGTGTTTGATTGTCATATTTTCTGTTCAGTTCTGGTTTTTTCAACAAGAATGCTTGAAAGTCCTCCACCTCATAGAATAACCATATTTTCCCCTGGAATAATACCCTCAATTTTGCTGGGTAGTTGATTACTGCTTTTAATCACAGCTCCCTTAATCTTCAAAATATCATATTTCAGGCCCTGTGATCCCTCAGTGTAGAAGCTGCCAGATCCTGGGTTATCCTGATAGTGCTTCCACAGTATTCAAATGGTTT
>CM053596.1:127404616-127435085 GCA_028646575.1 Pseudocheirus occidentalis | reverse complement strand
GTAATATTTTCTCCTTTAACTGGGTTTTCTGGAACCTGGCAATAACATTTCTAGGAGTTCTCTTTCGGGGATCATTTTGAAGAGGTGATTGGAGAATTCATTCAAGTTCTATTTTGCCCTCTGATTCTAAAACATCAGGGCAATTTTCTTTGAGGATTTCTTGAAGGATGTTTTCCAAGTTCTTTTTCTGGTCCTGGGTTTCAGGTAGGCGAATAATTTGCAAATTGTCTCTCCTGGACCTATTTTCCAGGTCAGTGGTTTTTTCATGGTTAGGGCTACACTTAGGAAAATAACTATGACATCATCATGGAGGTTATTTTGGAGGAAGGAAAGATATGAGGCAACTTTGAATCCCCAAAGAAGTAAATTAAAATAATACTGATTAAGGCCTGTGTTTTGATTGTTATCAGTTTCCCACAGCTTATCAGTACCTGAGGCTAGATTTAAATGCACATAGTCTGGACTCCAGATCCACTGCTCTTTCCATTGCATCACCTAGGTGCCTCTATTGATTTTTTTCATTTGTAATGGTGATGAGTATGTAAGTTGATTGACAAGAAATAGTGGTAGATTAAGCAAGCACTATTTATTCATTTGAGTAGAGAGAGAAACATTTTCTTATGAATGAATCCTTCTTGCACAGCAGAATGATTTATCATTGACTCTTGGTTTCCTCACAAAATTTCTATTTCTCTAGACCTCCTTAAAATTCAAAATACATCTCATGTCTTCACTGTTTCTCATCACTTAAAATACAACACAGCCTTCATAGAAATGTCCATCAGATTTAAGATCTTCTTTTTTCTCTTACTAATCTGATTGTTGTTTTATCCTAATGTAACTTTTCATTGTTCTCATAGCAAATCATCAGTTTGGACAAGTCAAATCTCTTAGGAAATACTGATGCAATAACACCTAATTAACCAGGAATAGAGCTTTGTCTCCTTGAAAGCTAATCTGTCCTGGAAGGCATCTGTTTCTGGCTTGGAGTAAGCACTCCAGGAAATATAAGTTTCCAGTGAGCAAAGTATGATTCCAGGGCACTGAACAATGTCCATAAGATTTTGACGTGGTTACCACAAGTAACAAGGTCAAGGTAAGTAGCATGATAGGTACAGTGAAATGAATTCTAGACTAAGAATCACAGGACTTAAGTTAGTATTCATGTCTTGCCCTCCCTATTTGTAAGACCTTGGACAAATAACTTGAGTCCTCAGTTTCCTCATCCATAAAATAAGATAAAAGGAATAAATAACCCTAAAGATCTCTTCCTCCTCTAAATCTATGTTGATATGATACTATGGTTGTGTGCGTGCATGTGTGTGTCTTTGTGTGTGTGTGTGTGTGTGTGTGTGTGAAGACAGGCAAACTAGTTTTGTCAGGTTACACAAGAAGGTTTGGTTTTACAGGATCATAAAAGCATAGACTTTTAATGTGAAGGAACTACAGGAGACATTCAGTCTAGTCCTTACCTATGTCATAAATCTCATCTACAACAAGGAACAATGTCTAGCTTCAATTAGGAAACATACAGTGACTTACTGACATGTTCCAGACAGCTTTTTTCTATTTTGAACAGGCAAATTTAATATTAGGAATTTTTTTCCCTCTTAAACAAGAATATTCAAAGTATCTGTGACCTGGTCATCACTAAGAACTCTTGGTATGGAAAAATCTCCACCTACACAGATTGTAATTCATCCATAATTTAGCAGACAAGTCCTAAGGACCTGTCTTTTGCCCACATAGTCTTGTTCAGCTAATGAGTGAGTGTTGAAATTCATATCCAATTCTTCTTGATGCCATCATTTCTACACTGAGCCAGATTTTGCCTCCTTATGTTTTGTGCTGATGGATTATATTTCTGCCCTTTGGGGTCAATAAAAATAAACTTACTTTACTTAGCAATATCCTTTCCATGATTATTTGAGACTATCATAAAGACCTCCACTTTATTTCTCCCCTTTCATTGGCTAAATATCACCACCTATATTACTCAGTCCTTTTATGACACTGTTTCTAGGTCTCTTGCAATCCCAGTCATTTTCTTCAAGATATATTCACCTTCCAAGTTATGGTACTGAGAACAGAATATGATTCCCTGGATGTAAGCCATAGACAGAATTGGACAAGCCACATGAGATGCTTAATGTGGACCTAATACTTTAACACACTTCAATGCCATTAAAGCAGTCATATTTTCCAGGCTATATTATCACATGATGGAATAATTGATTTTGAGATTGCCTAAATTTCATAGGTGTTTTCTTTTGTAAAGATGTCTTCTTTATTTTTAACATGTATTTTAAAAATATGGAATTCCCATTTCTCTCTCTCCCTTCTGCCCTTCCTCACTCTTAGAGAAAACAAACAATATGATATCATACATGGGAAGTCATGTAAAACATGTTTCCATACTAGTTTGGTTGCAATTCCATACACATTTTCAAAGTGAATTGTGTTCTACTCATATCTCCCTGATGCTATTCTTAGCCATTTCATTTATTTTTAAACCTAGAGAAAGACTTAACATTTAAGTTTATTCATCTTAAACTTGTTGCCTCTGTCCTGTTATTCCTCTGTTCAAGGATATTTTGGAATTTTGATTCTATTGTTCAATGCATGAGCTATCCCTTATCTTTTCTTTCTAGCAGTTTGATAAGAATGCATATTATTTCTTCATCCAAGTTACTTACAAAAAAGTTGAACATATTAATTCCAAAGAAAGAGTCCTGGTAAAATTTCTCTCGTAGTACATCAGTATCCAGGATTTAATGATTACAAGTTTAGAGCAGGAAGGAACATTAGAAGTTATTTCTTAGAGGGCCCTCATTTATATTTAAGTCTAGAGATGGATAATAGGAAGGAATAAAGGAAGGAAGGAAGGAAGGAAGGAAGAAAGGAAGGAAGGAAGGAAGGAAGGAAGGAAGGAAGGAAGGAAGGAAGGAAGGAAGGAAGAAACTGTCATATGTCTCATTTTACACTTGAGAAAACAGAATCAAAGAGAAATTTAAAAACTTTCTAAGGTTCATGCACCTAATTTATATTTGAACTCAAGTCTTCCTAATTCCAGTTCCTGTGCTCTATATAAAACATTAAGTAGTTGATAAGTATTCTTTAAATCCAAATATTCAAACAATTATTTAACTATTCAATGCTATTCTCTTGTCTATATCTCTCCTCTTTTTCCACATGGATGATAAAAGAGACATTGCCAAGTGCCTCACTTTAATCCATATACTCTATGTCTATGAACTGTCTGTGATCAACTTGTCTAGTAATTTTGTAAAATAATAATTATGAAATAAATAAAAATGAGATTCATCTGACATCTGGTCACAATAAAACCATAATAGCTTTTAATGATTAGCTCCCCCCTTACTAAGAACATAGAACCCATCTTGCTAATAATATCTTCTCAGTTTCTACAGCAATTTATGTCAGTCTCACTAACATACAGTTTGACAACCCTTCAAGTGGACACATAAAGGCCATATAAATAAAATGTGTACACGGCTTGAAAGCTGATAAGAAAAAATGTAGACATAATTATGATCATTTATTCTACTGTGCAATAAGATCATCAATTGATATTAATAAGGTGCCATTTTATTTTCCCCATTTCAAGACAAATTAAAAGAAATGTAAATTCCAAATGGTGTAATGGCATCTGTTATTTGAGATATATGAGAGAATTTAAAGTGCTATCAGAAAATTGAAAATATTATAAAGGCTAGCATTGAAGATATGAATTTGAGGCTAAACCACCAGCATATAATTCAACTAAATTTGATTTTATACAATTAGATATGGTATTTAATAGGTGCCTACTATGTGCAAGTCATTGTTTTAAGCACTATGGAATTCAAGGATGAGCAAGACATAGTTGTCACTACATTCTACCTTTGAGGTTCTTATGGGCTAGTCGTGACCAGATAACTAATTACATACATAATAAAGTAAGATATGATCAGTTGCAGAAAGGATATATAAATTAGTATAGGATTTCAAAAGCTGACTACTCGTTGTGATATATCTTTGTCCATCTATAGAAGGTCAGCTACTACCAAACAAGCAAGCAAACCACAATTGTATTATTTAGAACTATGTCAGGCACTGACCTAGGCACTGAAAAAAAAGAATACAAAGAAGATAGAGAAATATCATACCATCTCCGACTCCAGGGAGCTTATAGTCTATTTGCAGAAACAGGAGAGAGAGAGAGAGAGAGAGAGAGAGAGAGAGAGAGAGAGAGAGAGAGAGAGAGAGAGAGAGAGAGAGAGAGAGAGAGAGAGAGAGAGAGAGAGAGAGAATGAGAGGGAGAGAGAGAGAATATAAAAAGTTCACATCAGGCTTACTGAGGAGAAGGGCACCAGCCACTAGAAACATCAGGAGAGGCCTTATATGGAAAGTGGCACTTGAATTAAAGTAAATTAAAGATGTCCAAAGCAGGAAAAGAAGCAGTAGCTTTTCCAAGGTCCTCCAACAATTCTGTTGCTAAAGGCTAGAAAGTGAATTGGAATGGATTTAAGAATGACAGAACCCAGTGGGAGACAGAGTTCAGCAGATTCCCAGCCCAGGAAAGTACCTACTCAGGTCTGGGCAAGGAGAACTTGGAGTACACAAGAGATGCACCAGTGTGGAGATGAGAGCAGAGTAGGGCAGACTGAGAAGAACCCCCAGCCAACCAGCAGACTTACCCAGCAAGAGGGGTTTGGAATTATCTCACAACAGGACAGAGGATCATCAAACCAGGTAGGAAAAAAATTCGGGGCCTAAAACAGGGTGAGTAGTGTTTCCTGGGGCAACTGGGATGTTCAAAATTATACACCCATACTTTCAGAAGCCAAGATGGAGGAATAAAGTTTAGTTCCTCTGATCCTCCCTGCCTGAACCAGAAAAGTCTGGAGTTAAATGCCCCACCCAGAGTAAAATCTTAAATTAGTGGAAACATCCTCAGGCTTGGACATAGCTGAGGATAGGGGAAGGAAGATAGTACAGAGGATAAGTACAGGAAGGTGCAACCAACTAAGCCATAAAAACAAGAGCCCAGGTGTGCTTTAGAACCACCTGGTAAATCAGGAGACGGCTGCCCTGCCCCGCCACTGGCCTCCAAGCTTCTGAGGCTGCCTGAGCTGTAGCACTGAGACACAGAAGCAGAAACCTTAAGGAGCCAGAACACCCCACACCCATATATTACACTGTAAGCCTCAGGGCAACTCAGAGGAATCATTGAGAGTCCTGGTCTTGGCCTCAGTCAACACACTCAAAGCCTAAAGCTAAAAAACCCCTACCTCCCAGCCTGAGAAGCTCAATACTTTGGCACCCCAGAAGTGTATATCCACTCTAAAAATCCAGGACATAGGCACTCACAATGGAGAAGAAGGAAACTGTAAAGGCTAGGACCATCAAATCTTTTTATACTGAGCAAGAAGAACCAAATACAGAAGGCAACACAGACTCTATACTCATACTGGACACCACAGAAGGAAATGTGAAGTGGTCTCAAGCCCAAGCCTTCTTGGAGGATATCAAAAGAGATTTTTGAAAGGAAATTGGAGAGGTAGGAGATAAATTTAAATCTACAATTATAAAATTGGAACAAAAATCTCACTGAAGAAAACAAATCTTTAAAAAGTAAAATTGGAGAACTAGGACAGGAGGTCCAAAATCTAATGAGAGAAAATACCTCCCTAAAAATGAAAAATGAACGCGTGGAAAAGAAACTTCACAAAATAATTGAGAAAAATACTTCACTAAAAATTAGAATCAGACAAATTGAAGCTAAGGACTCTATGATGCAACAAGAGTCAGTCAAACAAAACATAAAGATTGAAAAATTAGAAGAAAGTACAAAATATCTCACTTGAAAAACACCTGACCTAGAAAACAGATCCAAGAGAGACAATCTAAGATTTATTGGCCCACCAGAAAGCCATGATGAAAAAAATCAGCCTGGACAGCATCCTCCAAGAGATTGTCAAAGAAAACTGTCCTGAGGTCCTAGAATCAGAAGGAAAAATGGTTATTGAAAGAATTCACCAATTTCCTCAGGAAAGAGACTTCAAATTGAAAACTCCACAAAATACGATAGCCAAATTCCAGAGCTACAAGGTCAAGGAGAAAATACGGAATGCAACCAAAAAGAAACAATTCAAATATCGTGGACCTACACTCAGGGCAACACAGGATTTAGCAGCTGCTGCATTAAAGGATTGGAGCAAATGGAATGTGACATTTCATGAAGCAAAAGGCTAAGACTTCACTCAAGGTTCAACTACCTGGAAAGACTAAGCATATTCTTTCAGGCAAGGAGATGCTCATTTAAGGGAATAAAGGACCTCCAGAATTTCCTTATGAAAAAGCCTTAGCTCAATGGAATATTCAATGTCCACTTCCAAGACCCAAGAAAGACATAAAACGGTAAACAAGAAAAACATACACTCACACATATCCCTGAATGCATACATGAAAAAAATTAGAGAAAATGGAGGCCAATGAATTTAGTATGCAATTGAAAAAGCTAGAAAAAGAACAAATTGAAAATCCCTATTAAATACTAAATTAGAAATAATGAAAGCCAAAGTAGAGATTGATAAAATTGATTGTGAGGAAACTATTGAACTTATAAATAAAACAAAGAGTTGGTTTTATGAAAATACTAATAAAATTGATAGACCATTAGTCAATATGTTAAAAAAAAGAAGAAAAACAAATTCTGGGTCCCAAATATGAAAAGGGTGAATGTACTTCCAATGAAGAGGAAATTTAAAAAATAACTACGAATTATTTTGCCCAACTGTATGCACATAAATTTGACAGTAAGTGAAATGGATGAATATTTACAAAAACACAAGTTGCCCAGACTAACTGTTCATAAAGGTGCTGAAGTGGAAGTAAATTACTTAAACCACCCCATCTCAGAAAAAGAAATTAAACAAGGTATCAGAGAACTCCCTAGAAAAAAATCCCCAGGGCCAGATGGATTTATTTGTGAATTCTATCAAACATTTCAAGATCAATCAATCCCAATACTCTACAAACTATATGAGAAAATTGGTGAGGAAGGAGTCCTATCAAATTCTTTTTTATGACACAAATATGGTACTGATACCTAAATCAGGGAGAGACAAAATGGAGAACAGAAATTATAGACCAATCTCCCTCATGAATATAAATGCAAAAATCTTAAATAAAATATTAGCAAAAGACTACAGCAACTTGTAACTAGAATAATACATTTTGACCAGGTTGGATTTATTCCAGGCACACAAGGGTGGTTCAATATTAGGAAAACCATCAGTATCATTGATCATATCAACAGTAAAACTAGCAGAAACCATATGATTATTTCAATAGATGCAGAAAAAGCCTTTTACAAAATACAACATTCATTCCTATTAAAAACGCTCAAAAGTATAGGAACAAATCGAGTTTTCCTTAGAATAATAGGTAGCATCTACATAAAGCCATCAGCAAGTATTATATGCAATGGGGATAAACTAGAAGCATTTCCAGTAAGATCAGGGGTGAAAAAAGAATGTCCACTATCACCTCTCTTATTCAATCTGGTACTAGAATTGTTAGCAGTGGCAATTAGAGAAGAAAAATAAATAAAAGGAATCAAATTAGGCAAAGAAAAGACTAAGCTATCACTTTTTGCAGATGATATGATGATATACTTGGAGAATTCTAGAGAATCAAGTAAAAACCTTCTTGAGACAATAAATAAACTTAGCAAAGTTGCAGGATATGAAATAAACCCACATAAATCCTCAGCATTCCTATATATTTCCAATGAAGGACAACAGCAAGAGATAGCAAGAGAAACTCCATTTAAAGTTAGTGTGGACATAATAAAATATTTGGGAATCTACTTGCCAAAGCAAACCCAGCACCTTTATGAAAACAACTACAAAACACTTTTCACACAAATAAAATCAGATATTACTAACTGGAAAAATATCAACTGCTCATGGCTGGGTAGAGCTAATGTAATAGAAATGAAAATTTTACCTAAATTAAATTACATACCTAGTGCCATACCAATAAATCTACCAAAAAATTACTTTATAGACCTAGAAAAAATAGTTTAGAAATCATTTGGAAGAAAAAAAAGTCCAGAATATCAAGGCAGTTAATGAAAAGAAATATTAGGGAAGGTGGCTTAGCTGTACCATAATTTAGTCTCTATTATAAAGCAGCAGTCCTCAAAACTGCCTGGTACTGGCTAAGGAACAGAGAAGTGTATCAATGGAATAGACTGGGTAAGAACGATTCAGTGGTCAACGATTATAGTTATATATTGTTTGATAAGCCCAAAGACCTCAGTTTCTAGGATAAGAATTCACTATTTGACAAAAACTCCTGGGATATTTGGAATATAGTATGGCATAAACTGGGCATAGACCATCATCTAACACCAAACACCAAAGTCAAGTCTAAATGGGTGTACAATCTAGGTATAAAGGCTTGTACTGTAAATAATCTGGCAAAGCAAGGAATAATTTACCTGTCAGATTTATGTGGTAGGGAAGACTTTATGACCAAAGAAGAGTTGGGAAGCAGTATAAAATGCAAAATGGAAAATTTTGATTACATTATATTGAAAAGTATCTGTAAAAACAAAGCCAATGTAACCAAGATTAAGAAGGAAGTGGGAAATTGGGAAAGAATATTTACAACCAGTATCTCTGATAAAGGCCTCATTTCTAAAATATACAGGGAATTAAGTAAAATTTATAAGAATACAAGTCATTCCCCAATTGATAAGTAGTCAAAGGATATTAACAGGCAATTTTAAGAGGTAGAAATTAAGGATATCTTTAAGCATATGGAAGAATGCTCTAAATCACTATTGACTGGAGAAATGCAAATCAAAACAACTTGGATGTACCACATCTCACCAGTCAGATTGGCTAAGATGACAAAACAGGAAAATGAGAAGTGTTGGAGAGGATGTGGAAAAATTGGAACTCTAATGCATTGTTGGTGGAGCTGTGAACCAATAACAACTGGTCTGGAGGGCAATCTGTAACTATGCTGAAAAGCCTATAAATAATTGCAAACTCTTTGATTCAGTAATACCACTTTTGGTGTTGTATCCCAAAGAAATCATAGAAGTAGGAAAAGGACTCATATGTACAAAAATATATATTGCAGGTCTCTTTGTGGTGGCAAAAATTGGAAATTTAGGGGTTGCCCATCAATTGGGGAATTGTTGAACAAGTTATAGTATATGAATGTAGTGGAATACTATTGTTCTATAAGAAATGTGAAGGAGATGGACTTCATAATTACCTGGAAAGGCTTATACAAATTGATACTAAGTGAAAAGAGCAGAACCAGGAAAAATTTTACACAGTCACAGATACATCATATGTGTGACCACCAACCTTGATAAATTGGACTCTTCTCAGCAACACCCATTTAAAAGACAACTCTACAAGTCTCAGAATGGAAGGAGATATCTACATTGAGAGAAAGTTCTAGGAAGACCAGAGTCTAAATGGAGACTGAAGCAATACATGGCATCATTCTTTTATATGTTTGGTTTTGTTTCTTTTTTTTCCCCCACTGTTCACTCCATTGGTTACAATGCTTCTATACAATCAGACTATTGTACAATTTGAAAGAGTTTGCAGATCCTATACAAGATTGTACACCACCATGGGACCTGGGGAGGGGGGAGAAGAGGAAGGGGAGAAAATCTGAAACTCAAGTGATTCTGGAACTGAATCTTGTAAACTAAAAATAAACAAGTCAATAAAAAAAGAAAAAAGAAATAAACTAAATGCTGGTTCCTTGAAAAGGTTCATAAAATTGATAAACCATTAAAAAAATGTCCAAATCATAGTTGAGGAGGAAATGCAAGATGTGCATTACAAGGATGGGAATAATTTCTGAAAGGCATGAAGATGGAAAATGGAAGTCATATATGAGGAACAGCAAGAAGCCTAGATGACTGGGTTATAGAGTATGAGAAAGAGAATATGTAATAAGCATTAAAAGATCACTTGGAGCTCAATTTTGAAGGCCCTTAAATAACAACAGAGAATATATTTTATCCTATTGACAATATAGAGGCACTGGAGCTTATGGAAAATGGATATATGTATGGTTTGTGATGTAAGTGGACCTGTATTTCATAATGGCAACTGCATTACTACTGCTTCTAACTCATATTAGCAAAGAGTTTTAACCTCCATTTTTTCCCTAAAGATCAATCTTTCAGCAACTTGAGACTCAAAGAGCATAAATTAATTGCTGTGGATCAAAACCTAGCTTGTTTCAGAGCTTGACACTTTGGATTTAAACCTTGCTTGATTGTGACTCCAATATTGCTCTTTTTGCTAGAGTAGATTGCCTAAACATGTGAACTATCAAGTACACAAACATTTTGTTGAAACCCTCTCCATATAATGGTGTTTATAATTTAAGTTGTCTCTCAGATCTAGTCTGTGACATATAGATTTGAGACATTTGGGTTCATGATTTCAACACTGATAAAAATATCTGGGTAATAACATCTTAATTTATCATGTGCTGTGTGGGATACAAGTTTTTCATTTCCAATTTAATTGCCAAGCTAGAAATTGGTAGAAACCAGAGACTCATTTAGAAGATTTCCTGCTTCATTCCAAGTCAATAGGAAAATTAGTGTCTGCAGTAAAGGGAGCTTGGAAGTTTTCTTTTGGTTTCATAAATTTCTCATTACTCTCTCTTCTATTGATTAGGGCATTCTCAGTACAGTGGGTCTTAGGGAGATTACTGCCACTTCAATCATATTCATGAAGTGGAACATTTGTTTAAAAGCTTTCTATAAAAGCTTAGTCAAGTAAGCCAAGGAAGTGAAATAAATACAGATAATTTCATTTTCTTTTTTTTCTCTTTCTGTCTTATTTATTATTATTATTATTATTAGGTTTTTCTTCCTAATGAGATCATAGGGAAGGCTACTTGCAGCTCCATGAATCACAAATTTTTGATGATCCAATGAGTTCAAAAGCCAAAAAGTAAATAGTGAAAACTGCATGCATAATTAATATTATGGTTTCCCTAGAAATCATTTTCAATTCATTAAACTTGAATATTTGTAATGACTTCATTTTAAAAAATTAAAATTTACCACTGTGTATATCGATATCAATATCTACATATATTATATCATTAGGATTTTTCCCATCCTCCCTGCCCCTTCACAGAGAAACATTCCATATAATTTTTAAATGAAAAGAAACACCAAAAAATCAGCAAAACATATTAATACATCAGAAAAGCTAGATTATTTATTGTGTCTTTCATTTTATGTATTAGTTCAAACTGTGTGTGAGTGTGCATGGGAATATGTGTGCATGATTGTCAAATACTATGAAGTGCATCCAAGGTATATAGGTTAGCCGTGCCTTAGAATAGGAGGACAAAATTCACTTCAGCTTAGACCTGAAAGCCCCGGGGAAGCATATTTGCCTTCAAATATATTCCTGTCATAGGTGCCACTATGTATTAAATTCTGCCTATGGACATTTAATGTTCTTTACTTTTGATTAAATATTTTTATTTTCCATGGAGCTTTAATATTTCAAGTGTGTTTAATTTTGTCTGAATGATCATAGGATCGTGGGTTAGGAGTGTAAGTGATTTTTAAAAACCGCCTGGTCCAAACCCCTTATTTTAGAGATGAGAAAACAAAGGACAAGAGGCTTTAAGTGATTGGTCTAATGTTACAATGCTAGTAAATGACTGACAAATCCAGGTCCTCATCTTCCAAATCCAGTATATTTTCCACTGTGTCACACTGGCTCTTCCAGAAATACACATTACAATCCTTTTAAGATTTATTAGTTGATATAATTACAATTGCTATGCCTGAAAAATGTGTTAACCTCTCACCAAATTGGTGAAGAAACTCTCCGAAATTCATTAGCATTTGTCCTCATACAGCAGACTTATACCTAAAGCCTTTCTGATCTGGTAGAACCTGCCTGAGATTGTGTTTAATAGCAGTCTTCAAGAATCCAGGTTCACCTCTCCAGTAAAATGAGGTATCTGTGAAGAATTGAATGGAGGGTAACTCTTGTATTATTTTGAAATGTGGCTTTTCCTAGGCTTTAGTCACTAACTCTTTAGCATTAATTAATTTATTCTCTATGACAGGAGAGGGAAGAAGCATATATTAGAACTACTGCAATTTGCCTAGAGCCAGATTTAGAGATCATCTATACTAATATCATTATTTTATACAATGAGACCTTGAGAGATTCAGTAATTTATCAAAAGTCAGTTAGGTGATAGAGATAAGATTCCAGTCCAGTCCTCTGAAGCAAAATGCAAGAATCTGTCATTGTCTGTAAGGGCAAAGTAAAACAAGTAGTGCAGAAATATGGTAAATTTGATCAGTGTGTGAAATTGCTGTCACAATTCAAGTCCTAACTTTCACAAGTTTTCAATTATTAAACAAATAAGATCTCAGCCTTGGAAAGTATGTCTGAAACCATGTAATTCAATATATCTTTGAAGAGGAAATACCTCTACTAAATTCCTGATGAATGGTTGGTTGGCTGACTATGTCATCTAGTTGTTTGTTTGCTTTTTTTTATATCACTTACACTTGCATCATAGAATTCTGTCTCATAGGGTTGTTGTATGGAAAGGGTTTCATAATTCTTAAAACACTAAATAAATATGAACTGTTATTGCCATCAGTTATTATTGTATAATGTTGACTGAGCAACTTATTACATCTGGACCTCAAGTGTCTTCACATCTAAAATGATGAGGATAGACCAAATAATTCTTAAGGTCCTTTCCTAAGCTGTCCTTTTATGACTACAGTTTTCATAATTGATTGTGTCTACATGGCCTCTTTGATGAGGGCAATTCTGCTAAGACCATATGATGGGAGGTAAAATTTAAATGAATTTTTGAAGTTATTTCAGGTATGCAAATAGATGTTTCAGGCAGCCTATGACATAAAGTGATTTGATACACACTTACCAACTGCCTGACTAAATATACACACATATGTCCAGTTATATGTATATTGTGTAAAAGTATGTGTAAACACATGTATGCATGTGCATGTGTGTTTATATTTTCATATTTATATATTTATGTCTGTCTCTATTTCTATACTTTATATATCTATAAATCTATAACTATGTACCACCTACATTCTATAGAAAGGGATAACTATAGGTATATAACTTTCTAAAAATCTAGATATTTAAATATCAATATCTAGATATATCTCTTTCACTGGTCTACAATTGGAATCAATGGAAATCTCCAAAAACCTTTCTGAGGATAAGCTCATTTTAACTGAATTAAAAAATAAGTTACCTATACCTATGCTATACACAGACTGAAAAAAATGGAAAATTGATTGATATGCACTCATTGACATTAGAAAGGGGCAGATCTTGAGGAGGACCAAATAAGCATTTTATTTTTGTGTGTGTGGTAGCATTGCGAAAATGCAAAGAGAGGCAACTGGAAAGCAGAGATTCCTTAGTAAAATTTAATTGGGTATACAGCAGAAATTGCCCAGCAGCCACAGTACAGGGTCACTAAGTTCAAAGGGGCAGCATGAGTTTCTTTCACCATCTCACAGAATATTATCTGTTTAGAGAACAGAATGGAACATAGCTAGCACACACAAATACTCCAGAAAAGCATAGTCTCCTACAGCTTTTCCTCAGCACAGCAGAGTGACACTGGAGATAGCTTATTTCCTGACTTTCTTGGTGGCTTTGGCTCATCTAAACTTTTGATCTCTGATCTACCCCTGGATTTTGTATCAGAATGTCTGTATTCAGCCTGGCAGATTCTTTTGCTATTTGCGTTGGAGTGACAAATCTTCGCTGATTGTTCAGTTTTGAACCTTGACCTCAAATTCTGCTTCTCTGGCTTCTTTCTGTTTCTGCTTTCATGGCCTGACAAAACCTCTCCCCTTTTATGCTTTACTTATCTCCTTCAGTATCATTATATACACTTACATTTTCCCAGCTGGACTTAGCTTTAACACATACCTGTGCAACTCAAACTGCATGAATGTGACAGAGAGTAATATAGAAGATATGGCCCAAAGACTGAAAGAAAGATGTGAGGGAATCTTTGATAAACTTTACACACTTTACTTTTTTCCCCTTTCTTCACAATACAGGACCTAGCCTTTCCTGGAGGAATCACCATGCTCTCAAGTTCTAAGTACAAATCAATGCCTTACATCTACCAAAGATAGCTAGCCATGTTGCCAATTATCCTAAAATTTTAAGGGTTGCATCTTTCTAGGTAATTGGGCAAAGGGATGCAAAGTAGTGTGAGGTTTCGGAATTGTCAGACGGGGACACACATGCTGAACATTGATGACCACGCTATAGATGTCTATAGGTTTTATTTTTATTTTAGCATCCCTGGATGCTACTTTCAGCGATTTAAAACCTGTCTGGTTTCATATTCCTTTGCTAATGAAGCACTGGGAATCCCAACTTAGAAAAGGACATTTACTTAAAATAGAAATGTAAGGTGAATAATTTTAAATATATAAATATATATAAATATATATATATACACATTATATATATGCACATATGCAGTATAATGATTACTAAATACATACATGTGTATGTATATGTGTGTATATGTATGTTCATGTATGTATATGTGTGTATGTATGGGGCACATGTACTGTCATTCATTGCTCCACCAGATCTCTAAAGATGAAAGGTTGAAAATTCAGCTTACCCTCCCCATTACTAATAAATTAGTATGATGCTTAATATAAAGGACCAGGAAAAGTTGTGTTAGTAATTTATCACAACAGATAAACATAGAAGAAACTATCTTGATGCCTAGCTCACCATCATTCTTTAAACTAGACTGGTTAATCCTATGGAGTCTTACTACTATTTACTGGTGCTTGAGTAAGGAGCTCAGTGTCTGGTACATTGTCCTTCCAGGTGATCTTCAGAATCTTCCTGAAGCAGTTCAGCTGGAAGTGATTCAGTTTCCTGGCCTTCAAAATCTGCTTCAGAGTGCATGAGACTCATGGGCTAGCCATATTTTTCAAATGCAAAATATATGCTTGTCAAAAAGACTAACAAATGCAGAACTCATACAGGGCAAGTGTTCATATGGTGGTCAGAAGAAGTCATACAAGGATACTCTTAAGGTCTCTCTCGAGAACTTTGGAACTGGTTGTGTGACATAAGAGACAATGGCATAGGACTGCTCAGCATGGTGTGCCCTCATCAGAGATGGTGCTGTGCTCTATGATGAAAGAAGAATTGAAACAACTCAAAGGAAATGCAGGATTCACAAATTTAGAGAATCCATCCCAAATGTTCACATGGGCTTTTTGTGCCTGACCTGTGGTAGAGCATTGCCAAGTCATATTAGTCTGATCAACCACAGCTGGACACATTGAAACCCGACTTTAGCGTAGTGATGCCATTTTGGTCCTTTTTGAGAACAAAGGACAACAACTAACTGGCATAGAAGGTGGAGACCCAAAGATTTTTGCGTGGAGGTGGAAAGCTACCAGCATTTAGTGGTTTCAGAATTGTATGTAGGTATCCTTGTACTCTCAACTTATTCCTCATTGTGCTACTACCTTTTCATAAAATAATCTACATATATATTTTATTTACTTAGTAGTTTATTAAAGTGAATTTGAGAATTACTGTGGTGCCTTGACTTACAAGTTTAATTCATTCCATTACTGAGGTCATAACTCAATTTGCTTGTATATCAAATAAATTTCCCCATTGAAATAAATTTAAATGCTATTAATCCATTCCAACCCCCAAAGTGCCACCTCAGTATTTTTTGTTACTTTTTAAGTAAGAAAAAGTATTTATAAATTACAAATATTGTATAAAACATAATAAAAGAGAATGTAAAGCAATAAACTAGTTTTATAAAGTGTATATTTAACTTGGATATCAGATGACTTGAGCTAACAGAAGATACTGGCAGAGGATGAGGGTGGAGGAGATAAACGGAGGAGGTTAGAGGAGCTGTGTTTTATGCTTTTGCGGTCACTTTCATTCACTTACTACATTCTTAATGCTACACTTTATCCCTGAAATTAATTGATACAATATCCTTTTTTTGCTTTCACTTAACTCAATTTTCTTCACTGGTGAGGTAAACACGTGGACTGAATGAGTGAGGTGTGGGATGCTGGTTGGGCGTTGGATTGTGGTATTCACAGCGCCAACTAGCAGCAACTTGCACCTCAAATTTTGGCTCGCAATTAAAAGCAAAAAATAAACCTAGTGACAACTTGTATTTCAGAAATCTAGTAAGTTGGTGCACTCGTTTGTCAAGGTACCACTGTACTAGAATTTTTCTAATGTAAAACAAATCTTAAATGCATGATAAAATAATGTGATATCTGCAGATATTTACTAATAAAACTCTTTTAATATTCATATTTATAACATAAAATAATAACCATAAATAAGCTTGCCTTTTGGCATAGTTGAGCAAAATATGTCAATGATATTATTACACCCAATTATTTTTTTCAGCCCCTCATTCAGATGGATATTTTGTCATCACAATAGATAAAGCACACAATTCCATTTCACATACATTAGTTTTAAGAAATGATACCAAAATGTTGTATTGTTACGTTTAATGAATCAGAGATGCCTTTTTCATTAATAACCCAAACAGAAGATTTTTAAGGTTCAAAATTTTATTCCAATATCTCATCACAGTGTATTAGTAATCCCAGAAACTGGAGGGCTCTGCCAATGGAATGTAAATGTTGACAGGTTCCACCATGTCGGAAAGGCTGTATTTTCTGATTACAAACATAGATAGATGATGGCTAACTAGGTAGCTAGACAAAAAGATTGAATATTTATTAACTGTCTAATATGTGCTAGGCTTTTCCAATACAAATACAAGCAAATAGAAAGAAAAACTTTATTTCAGGGAAGACTAGGGAGTTAACAGTGGTGAGTGAATTGAGCATGCCAAAACTATTCACTTCCTTAATAGATGTTTTGGTGAATGACTCATAAATTGGAGGAGGAGAGGGGAGTGCAGAAATTAAGATATCTCTATAGTGAGGTTACTTTGATAGAGATGCAAAAATCCAAAGACTCAGGAGCTAGAAGAAGAGATAAGTATGGAGATAATATCAATAGAAGGTTTGACATGTAGTGATCAATTTACTTATTTTTGTAAAAATCAATTCACAGAAAGTTAGGACTTTATCCTTCCCTTTTCTTCTTAACAGGACCTTCAGTCACTTTATCTTAATCTTTCTAAAAAGTGATCCTCTTCCCATTTACTTTTTTCCCTCACTCTATTTGTTGTGCCTTTCTGTTTAAAGTTACTTTCATTTCTTCTTTTTTGCATTTATCTGCTTATTTAATATTTTCCCTCTTTTTCATCTTAGTCATGTACATTCCACTTTTCTCTCTTCCCTTTCAATTAGCCCCAAATATTTTTTTAATTTCATTTTTCTGTGATCTTTTCCAGAAAGCATTTTTCTCACTCTCTTTCTTCATCATCTATCCTCTCTTTCTGTTTGCCCTAGAATCTATTCATTTTCTGGTTCATTGAGTCTGTACTAAACTCATTTCCCTTTATTCAAAGCATTCCTCATAAAATCAATGTTTCTGAGGTATATATTCAAGGCTCTTCACTCTAAGAAAGTTTTTCCACTGTGAATTTCCCTTTTCCATTGTATGGGATCCCCCCCCCCCACCACCACTTTTCCTTTTTCCATTCCATGAAATTTTCTGCTATATTTCCATTCACTCCCAGAGAAAATGCCAACTCCTACAGATGACAGAGAGGACATGTCCATCCCCATGACAGGACCCCTCCCCTTATTAATTCCCATTTTCCTGATTCCCTAGTAACCTATACCCTCCCCTCAATCTTCCTTCCTTTGCCTCAAAATGTCCTCCATGAATCTATGTTCTCTCACTCTCTCAGGTCCAAGTAACTCCCACTAAAGCTCCAAATCTCTCCCTTCAGAGGCAAAACATATGATCTTTTCAAGAAACAAATCCCCATAGAACCAACTCAAGATCCCTATCTCCTTTCAAAGAACATCTATCTTCACCTATAGAAGTGTTCATCAGTAGAGACTTCTCCAATCACTAAAACAAGGCAGCTCATTTTTCCCCTTTCTCACCAATTCCCTTGTAAGCACTTGTCTTTCAGGGAGTCCACAGGAGTGTCTTCTTTCTCCTCATTGCTAGACCTCCATTTGAATAGGCCACAGCACATATTCCCCTTTTCTTCTTTCCATGTACCCTTCTATTTTTAATTTAGAGTCACAAAAATAAAATACAGTAGTTATTCACCTGTGGTGATGCTTAATGGGATGCTTTGGTCCCAGTCCTAAGATTAGGTCCTGGAAGCCTCTCAATTTCAAAGTAGGTCCCTGTTCTGGGAGAAAAAATTTCCCTTGTTGAAGAACATATTCTCTTATCCGAACCAGACATAGGGGTGCCTGGACCAATGATTTTTGTCTTTGGCTTATCCAAGGTCTCTTCCCCCTGCTAAATCTCCAATGTCTATATCTCTGACAACTCCCTCAATGCCTGGTATACTTCCTGGACTTTCCCACCCATAACTCCCAAAGGCACCTGGACCCTTAGATGATTTAATTAGTATCCATGGCATTACTTTCCCCTGAGCCTCCTCCATAAGAGCCCCAGCACCCTTCTAAGTCTATTGTAGGTTCCCTAAGGACTCTTGCCTGCTTTTCTTAAAGCATTACAGTAAACTCTTTGCCACTTGATTAAAAGAAAGTTGGAGTGTGTGAGTTCATTCAGGCAACACTTCCTTGGCATTCTCAGGGTCCCAGAACCCCAAAACCTCATCAGTGTTACCAAGGTTCTTTCCATAATGGCCAGGGTCCATCTCTCCATCATTGCTTCTACCTGTATTCTACCTTCACACCTCTCTCTTTGTGAAAATTTAATCTTTTATTTATTAATTTTTAGTTTTCAACATTCATTTCCACAAGATTTTGAGTAACAAATTTTCCCCATCTTTCCCCATCCCCCACCCCCAAGATACTGAGCTTATTGAACTCTTCATGGATATTTAGAAAGAAGTTCCTTACTCATCCAGCTACTGTCACTCTTGTTACTGTCTGTTGGTCCCTTGACTGTTATATTCATTCAGTCCTTCCATGTTGTGTTATCTTTAATATCCAAGAAGTAAATACTCCTTTGATGTTTGGTTTTCTTTTAAATAATTTTAAAGCTCATCTTTACTATAGAGCATTAAGTTTAAGTTCATATTTGTAGGGTAGGTCACCCTGGGGTGTGTCTTGAACTCCTTTGCTCTTCAGGACACATTGTACCATTCTTTCCTGAATTTTCTACTCGGTTCAGCATAGTCTTGTTATTTACATTTCCTTTCCTTTTTATTTGAAGGCCTTCCTTCTGATTACTTGCAGAACTGAATTGAATTGAATATCTTAATTAAATCACAAAATTTAACCATTTTATTTCTTGGAACTTGAAGCCTTTTTTAGTTTGTTGGCTTGTTTTTCTCCCCCTGAAGATCATCTATGAATTCTTTCAATTGGCAGTTTGTTTTCTGTGTTCAAAATTTCTGGGTAGTTTTCCATTTTTTTTTCTTTTTGGAGGGTGGAAGGTAGGGTAATTGGGATTAAGTGACTTCCCCAAAGTCACACGGCTAGTTTTTTATGGTAAGGTTCTAAGGCCAGATTTGAACTCAGGTTCTCCTCACTCCAGGGCCAGTACTCCATTCACTGTACCACCTGTCCACCCCATTTGGGTAGTTTTCTTGTATAATTTGTTGGGGAGATTAGTTGTAGCACAGAATTCTGCTGCTATATCCCTATCAAGATCTCAGAAAATTTATGAACCTTGGAACTTGATGGCACTAGAATGAAGCAGTGGGTATCAAAGACTGAGGATAAAGGTTTTTGCAAGCCAGTAGGTTAAGTCACCTAGTAAAAATGTGCTTCTAATAGTGTTGGGAGCTATAGGGGTAGTAATGCTGCATGAGCCTGGTTTTGGAGAAATTTATGGAGATAATTTTTTTCATCTTTTGCACTCAAGTTGCCCCTGACCACAGAAACAGCTGAAATTGTTTTGTGTTTGGTTCATATTTTCTATTTTGTTTTTATTTTTTAATTAAATTTTATGTTTATTTTAGTTTAAATCATTTCTTTCTACAAGATTTTGAGTTACAAATTTTCTCCCTGTCTTTCCCCTACCCATCACCCCAAAACACTGATCCCACTGTATACCACCTCCCTCCATATGCTCTCTCCCATGCCCTCTCCCATCCCTCCTCCCACATTCCAGAAGGGAAGATGGATCTCCATACCCCAGTGCCTGAATATCTTGTTTTCCAGTTGCAGGTAAATAATAATAATATTTTTATTAAACATTGATTTTTCAAATTTGAATTACAGATTCTTTCCCTTCCTCCCTTGTTACCCACCATTACTGAGAAGATGAGCAGTTCAATAGAGGTTGTGCATTTGTAGTTACACAAAACATTTCCATAGTGGATATATTGTAAAAGGCTGACTATATTTCCCTTCATCCTATCCCATCCCCCACTTGTTCTATTCTCTACTGTGACCTTTTCCCTTTTCAAAAGTGTGTGCTCCTAAACATCCTCCCTGCAGCATGCCCTCCCCTCCATCACCTCTCTCTCATTCCCTCCCCCCTCTATTCTACATTAGGGAAAGACAACCAATTTAGTGTGTATGTCATTCCCTCTCAAAGCAAAATTCAATGAGAATAAGGTTAACCCATTCCTCTTTGAGTTCCTGTTCTTTCCCACTATTGTAACAGTTATCCCTTTCCTCTTCTATATGACATAATTTACCCCATTCTGTCTCTCCCCATCTCCTCTCATTTTATTCCTCTCTCATCTCTCCATTTCACCTTTTAAATATCATCCCTTCCTATCTAATTGATCCTGTATCCTCTGTCTATGTATACCTGTACACATATATACACACATTTATGTATGTATTTATATGTGCATATAGCCTCTTATATAGACACACATATACACACACACATTTATATACCCTACAAATATCCTCATACTGAGAAAAGTTTCATAAGTTACAAATATCGTGCTTCCATGTAGACATGTAAATAGTTCAACTTTGAAAAGCTCCTCATGATTTCTTTTCCCTGTTTACCTCCTCATGCTTCTCTTGCTTCTTGTATTTGTGTCAAATTTTCTTTTCAAATCTGTTTTTTTCATCAAGAAAATTTGAAAGGCCTCTATTTCATTGTAAGACCATATTTTCCTCTTAAACATTATACTCAATTTTGCTGGGTAGGTGATTCTTGGTTTTAATCCTTACTCCTTTGACCTCCAGAATATCTTATTTCAATCTCTTTGATCCCTTAATGAAGAAACTTCTAGATTAGTGGTTCTCAACCTTCCTAATGCTGGGGCCCTTTAATACAGTTCCTCATGTTGTGGTGACCCCAAACCATATAATTATTTTCATTGCTACATCATAAGTGAAATTTTGCTACTGTTATGAATCGTAATGTAAAAATCTGATATGCAGGATGTATTTTCATTGTTACAAATTGAATATAATTCACAGGTTGAGAACCACTGTGCTAGATCCTGCCTTATACTGATTCTGTTTCCACAATATTAAAATTGTTTCTTCTTGGCTGCTTGTAATATTTTCTCCTTAATCTGGTAACTCTGGAAACTGGTTATAATATTCCTTTGAATTTTTTGGTGGGGGTCATTTTCAAGAAGTGATCAGAGAATTCTTTCAATTTCTATTTTGCCCTCTGGTTCTAAAATATCAGGGCAATTTTCCTTGATAATTTCTTGAAGGATGTTTTCTAGGTTCTTTTTTATCATGGCTTTCAAGTAGTCCAATGATTTTTAAATTATCTCTCCTGCATCTATTTTTCCAGGTCAGTGTATTTTCCAAAGAGATATTTTACATTGCCTTCTATTTTTCTACTTGTTGAGATTTATTTAAAAGTATCTTGATTTCTCATAAAATCATTAGCTTCCATTTGCTCCAGTCTAGTTCTGAAGGAATTATTCTCTTCAGTGCGTGTTTTAAATTCTTTTTCCTTTTGGCAAATTCAGCTTTTTAATTCATTCTTCCCTTCATTGGCTTTTGGGAACTCTTTTGCCATTTGAATTAGTCTGTTTTAAAGATGTTATTTTCTTCAGTCAAATGGTTGACTCTCTTTTAATGATTTTCTTGCATTATTCTCATTTCTCTTCCTGATTTTTCCTCCATTTCTCTTACTTGATTTTCAAAATCCTTCTTGAGCTTCTCCATGGCCAGTAACCAATTCATATTTTCCTTGGAAGCTTTTGTTGCAGGACTTCTGACTTTTCTGTCTTCCTCCCATTCCATGTTTTGATCCTTTTTGTTCTCAAAAAGGAATCAGATGTTTGATTACTGTGCTTACTGTGCTTCCTTTGCTTGCTCATGTTGCAACTCAATTACTTGACTTTTGAGTTGTTTTCCAGAGTAGAACTCTGCTTCCAGAGGGGAGAACTTTGTTCCAAATTGCTTGGGTTTTCCCAGGTGCCAGAGCTATTAGGGGAGCACCATCTCTACAGCCCCAACCAGATCTGGCTCACTGGTCACACACTTCAAGACGACCAAGTCCAAGATCTAGAGCCAGGCAGGTTAAAGCAATAGCAATAGCCCTCTGAATGATTACTTGGCCTCCCTATGATCTGCAGGCCAGGACCTCTGAAGCAGCTATATGAAGGTGGCTGCAGGGCTGCCACATCTCTGCCACTTGTAGCTCCAGGGGCAGAGGCTAGATCACCCTCTGTCTCCCCCAATTCTAACAGAGTTCCACTGACATCTCAATTTTTTCTTAGGCATCTGTTGTTGGATATATCTGGAAAACACGACAGCTACTGGTGACAGAGTCTCCAAAGCCCCGTCCAGGTGCTTGTCAATGCCACCCTAGGGCTAAAATCACAGGCTCATGTGGCAGTGGGGTTGGCTCCCTAAACTCTACAATGGAACCTTCCTGCCAGCCTAGTGGGCTGCCTTCAGTGGGAGATTTGTTTCTCTCTGTCACTTTGTGGGTTTTGTAGCTCTAAAATTTGTTTAGAGTTATATTTCATAGGTGTTTCAGGTGGTTATGGGGGCAGCCATGGAGTTTTTCTGCTTCTATGCTGCCATCTTGGCTCTGGACCCCCCATCTTTCTCAAGGTAAGGCAAGATCTTCTCTCCTGCAACCATCTGTTCCCAACTTTTATTTTTTCTTGTTTGAAATTAGTACATGATAAGAATGCATTAAAGCCACAACTACCTTATATTTAGAACCTTATATTAATATTTTCCAGTAGAATATCAGTGAATTATTCAATCCACATAAATCTTTTGTATGTGCTTGATAGAAAAATGAATTTTTGTATGATTGTATTAATATTAATTGTCTTATATACAGAAACTAGTTTGATATATTATAATACTTATTTTTGAGCTGATTGTAGCAGCAAGCACCCTAGCATACCCAGTATGGCTGCTAGCACAGGTTCTTCAATCTCCTTTTCTAAAGGAAAGCAACTCAAAAGGAGTTAACAATCTTACTTTAATCAATCAAACATATATCATTTAGTTAGTTCAGGAGGAAAAGTCAACATTCTGAACTTCAAAGAATACAAAAAGAAGTTACAAGAAGAAGTTACAAGCATACAAACAAACAGATCAGCAGACAGGATTCCAGTTGTCTGACCATTACATCCATACCCATTTAGTCACTAGAGAGGGAAGCACCATCATCTGGGTTTTCAAAGGGAGAGGACTTGGCTGCCCAAAGTCTCATCTGGCCAAATCACAGAACTCTTTCCAAAGTGAGCCCCAAAGCAAAAACTCACATCAGGGCATATATATTCTTCTCCAGGATCACAGAATGCCATGGCCCCCTTGACCTTGCCCAATCACAATGTAAAAAGGTGTGGGTGTTCCTGCAAAACAAGTTTCCTGACACAGCTCAATGTGACCACATTCAGCCTATTAGGGGGTAGAGTATATTTTCAAATCAGGGAAGGTTCTCAGAGTCACTTAAGCCTATCAAAGGGCACAGAGGCAGGGAAGATCTTCAGATTCCCTAACACTGATGTGGCCATTGAGTATTATACGTTGAATATATATTCACTTATGGCCCTTGGATTCAGGGATGTGTGTGTTTGTGGATAATATTTGAAAATAGCTTTTTACCATCTTTTGCCATTACTTTTATCTACTATATACGTAAGATGTGCTTGGGGAGAATTTAGGGAATAGTCTTAATAAAAATATCCGATTATAAGATGAGTAATCAAATTAATTTAAGTCAGTTTAATTCAACAAACTTTTATTAATTACCTATTGCATGGTCATAACTATACTAGGCATGTGGGGTACAGTTTTTTAATTGCCCCTACCATATTTTATTGTGGAAATATAGCATGCATACAAATATAAAAGTATAAATAAATAAAAATGTAGAATAATTTTAGTAGCAGGGAAGACCAAACAAATGGGATATGTTGCTTTTAATGAATCTAGGGATTTTAAAGACATAAGGATTGTTTTTTTGTTTTGTTTTGTTTTGTCTGTCCTCCCACCATTTTAAATGGAATACTTTTAAGGAAAATAGCTAAATCCTTAAAAGGGAATGAATCATCCTCTTACTTTTTCTTTATCCATGAACCATCAACAGGTCACCATTGGGTATTCCTCTTAGTTAGAATATTACACTGCTTCCTATTTCATTTAACATACTTTAATCTTTAAAGTACTTTTGGATGAAACATGCTGTTTCTTCCTATTTCTCCTAGAGAGAAAGCTAATTGCTTACCTTTGCTTTAAGAAATCTGTTTGTCTTCTGTCTTAGGGGGATAACTCTTAATTAGTAGTCAAAGTTTACAGAATTGAATATGAACAAACAAGAAAGTATCAAATACACATGAGTTTGGGTACCTTCTTGTCCTTCAGCGAGTTTTGTGTCAGTAATCTACTCTAGCTGATCAGAAGACTCATGAAGATTATTACCATATTTCCTATTACAGGATACGAACTTGCTCTGCAAAGCAATCCAACTCCCAAAGTCATTAAACTCAGTTTGATATTAGTGTATATCCTGGAATTATCTACACAACTTTTCTTTGGCCTATTATGAAATATTTTAAATAGGCAGAATGCCAGACTCTTTTCAGAAAGGAGAGAGGTAACTTACTGAAATATCTAGGTTCTGAAAATGCCCTATATTCCTGAATCATTAACTCACAGAATGTGCTTTTTGTAACTTTGACCTTCTTAGGAATTTGTGCCTGCCAAATTTTGTGCAAATGAAAGCCATAATGCAAATCCAGTAGTATGCCTTGATTTTTGTCTGAAGAATCATTATGGTATCAGCAAATGAAGTCATTTGTGAGTACAGACAATTGGAAATACGTTTGGAGTCTTCAAACACAAATACTGATAGATAATTGCATGAACTGATCATTTTGTGGTGCCAGTCAATTTGTAATCAACATTTATTTTGTCTTGTTTTTTTAACTAGAATAGGTGGTGGTTTTTAGAAGTCTCTGATCCTCCCTATTAGAGTCTTAATAACCAGTTTCAATAGGCAATCTTTATTAGCATAACTCTCACCAAATTTTCTTGCTCCTCATGTTTTGAGTATGATTTTAACTTAGACTTTTTTGCTCTGATACCTTGTTCTCACTTCCATTCCAGTTATATCTGTTTCAATTGAATATGGATTCAATTACTTCGCTGACTGATAATGCTTATGATATATAACCTTGGTTTGTTCATTTAATCAGGAAATATACACACATACATGCATACCCATATATATATGTATATATGTGTGTGTGTATTCTACCTATCCATCTATCTATCTATCTATCTATCTATCTATCTATCTATCTATCTATCTACTTATTTTTTCTTTTTTGCAAAGAACTGTGTAAGAACAAAAAATGAAAATCTCCATGCTCTCAAAAAGCTTATATTCTATCAGGAAAGAAAATATGTATATATTTAATTTCATATATAATAAATACAAAATAAATATAATGTACTTGAGGGAGGGACACCAATAGCATTTGGAGGGATTTTGCAAGGCTTTTTGTCCAACAAGAGGAAATGCTTGATCGATCAATCAATCAACAGACACTTATTAAGCATGTACTAAGTATGATGCCTTTTTGCTAAGAGACAGAGCCACAAAGACAAAAATAAAATAGTCATTGCCCCCCAGGAGTTCAGAGAATACTTTACAAAGGGAAGGCAAGGCTTTTTGTATAGGCAATTCATTTGAAGCTGAAGCAGACATGGAAGACTTTATGAAGGAGATAGGATTTATATTGTCTTAATGAAAACCATGGAAAATAACAAGTGTGATTGAGAAGGAAGTGAATTTTAGGAGACTGGAATGGAGTCAGGTTGTGCCTATGAGGTGCTAGTGAGAAATAGAAAGCAATGCTTTGTTAGACGTTGAAGTCTGGAAAAGATAGTAAGTTACAATACATCTGGAAAAGTAGATGAGGATCAGGTTCTGCAAAACAGACAATACCAATTGTGTACTCTAGATGAGAGGTTATGAAAACCTGAATCATAGTATGAGTTATGAGAAGATAAATATGACATGTGCTATAAAAGTAGAAGTTGCAAGATCTGGCTATCTATTGGCCATTGGAATGAGGAAGAATGAGCAGTAGAGGTTATGGAACAAGGAAACTGGAAGAATCATGGAATCTTCAATGGAAATAGGGAGTTTATTTTAGGGATAAATGTTTTGAGATAGATCGATAGATGAGAGAATGGCAGGAAGAGAGAAAGGAAGGAAGAAAAGAAAAGGTAAGGGAAAGAATGGAGGGGAACCAAGGAGAAGAGAGGAAAGGAGGGGAGGGAAGAAGAAGCATGTGCTAAGCATACTTATGGCATACATTGTAGCAAGTATTGAGGATGTAAGTACAAACAAATGAATCAATCATTACCTTTAAGTAGCATAGAGCCTAATGGAGACAGAAAACATAAAAGGAGTGTCAGAAATGTGAGTAGCATGCATGAGGAAATGGTGAGAAGAATATATGGATTTGCCTTTAAGACTTGTGCCCTGGCAAAGGAAAGCAAAATTTACCCGTCAGAGCCAGGAGTTCAAGAGAATCCAGACAATGAGTCCAAATTTCTGGTATAAAGACAATGATTGCTGCTTTAAAGATATTGACTTTGAGATGTCCATGGGACATTTTATTACATTTGGTAGTGTGGGATTTAAACTCTGGAAGGTGAATGGAGTTGTATAAATAGTTCTAATAATAATTTTCATAGAGATGAAAACTAAAACAATGGAAGCCAATAACATTCCCAACTTAAGATGTATAGAAGACACATACACACACACACACACACACACAGAAAGAGAGAGAGAGAGAGAGAGAGAGAGAGAGAGAGAGAGAGAGAGAGAGAGAGAGAGAGAAATCCACATACACAGTCCTCACAGAGCTTTAGGGAACATACAGTTACGAAGGTGACATAATGATAAGCCAGAAAGAAATTGTACTTGGATTCAGTAATTTGACAGTATAGATTATACGGTACTATATGTATGTGTGTGGGCAGGGCATGTGTATAAAATTTGTGTTAGTTTTTGGTGATTCCACCTTCAGAGTGCTCACCCTATGGTCTGATTTAATCATTTAATTTCTAACTTTAATTTAATCATTTAATTTCTTACTTTCTACTATCATCTCTATACCAATACACGTCATAGCACACAAAAAACACCTTTCTTTTTCTTAATTAATATTCTTTTAGGCTTAATAAACAATGAAATGCATAACTGGGAGACATTTTATCTCTTACATTGTATCTGCTGTTCTGAAATCCCATGGTCTTGGGAGATCAGATGGGTTAACAAGGCAGAGTATATTATACAATCTTTCTATATTAAAGGTACTTCCTGAAGCACTATCACAATCCCTCTCCCAAAGAAGACATAAAGGAGGATGCACATAATTTATATTTAGTGGGTGGTGGTACCTTCCAGACATGACTATCATTTGTAAGGTAAAAGACCTTTGTTGTTATAATGCATTAGGCTGACTTGACAGTAGGAGAAACAATGCTGTGCCATGATTTGATATTGCCCAGAGCTCACTCAAGACCATGAGCTATGATAAAACATACTGAACAAATGACTATTTCAATTAGAGTCTTGCTTCCCCACATTTGTTTTCTCTGAGGAATGATTTGAAAGTCTTTGTAACACTCAACTCAGTGACTGGAGCACAATAAGCAGTTAATAAATATTTGTTGCTCGAGTGGAAGACTTGCCTTACCTATTCTCTATGAGTCACAAGAGCATATGGGGACTTCATAAGCACAAAAGAGCAGGTAAGAAAATAGAGATGCTTATGGGAATAAAAGAGGAAATCTGTTTTATTTTTATTGTAATTTCATTGATACTAAAACTATAATGATTCTTTTTATATAAGTTAGGCATAAATGGAGGAAAAAGTGAAGGAAATTATCCCAAGGAATGGCAGGCAGAACCAATATTATTGTAGTGAATATTTTCAAGCTCTAAATAAGAATTTGAAAAGCAACACATTAAGTGTAAGGAGATCTGATTGACAAAGACAAATCTGGTAGATTCCTCTTAAGGGGAACTGCCGGGAACTTGTATCCCTAATGGCTAAAGGGGAAACTTCAGCCTGCTGAATGGTTTAGAGCCCTAATTGGCCTGGATGAAAAGGCACCAGTTCAAATTCAGTAGTCCCTGATGGTGACTCAAATATTAGCCCCTGAACTAATACCAATCCCTTGACAACATTTTAGTGAATGTTACACTCATCCTCCTATTTGGTTAAAGGAATCAACATAAGTGCAAACAAAAATGTCACAAACAGCAAACATTGCTTAATACATTTTCAGTTTATTAAAACCAGCTACTTCCTAAATCAACTCATTCCCTTTTGAACACCTCTAACTGCTAGGATGTTTTTTCTTGATATTTGTCCATTGATGACTTTTCCTTGGTTCTAGTCTTTCAAGTAATTCTGAGACAGCCTAACTTTTATTATCTAGTTGACATGATCCTATTTTTTTCTTCGAGCATAACATGTACTATTTTATTAAATGCTTTGCTTCAATACAGGTGCATCTTTTCATTAGCAGAGTATCTTTCAGCAAAACAAGTCTATTATATAAAGGAAATGAGGTTATCTTTGCATCATCTGTTCTTAATGAACTGATGTTGTCATGTAGAGATCAATGTTTCTCTTTCTAAACCTCACAATACACACTTTTAATTAAATGGTCTATAATTTTGAAATGAATTTAAGAAAAACTTACTAGGCTGTAACTGGAAGAACTCACCCTCTTCACTTCCATTAAAAATGAAACAACATTGCCTCATCACCAGTCCTAGGGACATCCCTCCTTTTAGCCATGATGTGTCAATGATCATGATCAGAGGCTAAACAATATTCACCAGTTTATATTTTATGTAATAAATTGTATTACATCATACCTTTTCATTAGATTCTTGAGTTACAAATTTTCTCCCCGCCTTTCCCCTACCCCAAGCCCAAAACAGCAATCTTACTGTAAAGCCCCTCCCCTGCTCTGCTCTCTAAGTTTATGGTAATGCAGGGAGGGTCTCCCTATCGCAGCCACTGTATATCTTAATTCCTAGTTGCAGGTATTGCAGAGCTTTAAATTCTACATTCTTTCGATTCCTCCCTTGTCACCCACCCCCGCTGGAAGGACAACAAATTCAATACAGGCTGTGTAGGGGTGATTATACAGGACATCGTCATAGTGGGCATATTGTGACAGTGACCATATGTCCCTCCTTCCTATCACTCCCTCCCTTGTACTGTTCTCTACCCTGTCCCTGTCCCTTTTACAAAGTGTGAGCATCCAGCATCCCTCCCCCAGACTGTGCCCTACTCTTCATCATCCTGCCTTTCACCCCCACTGCCCCTACTCTTTTGTGGGCATGATGCCCAGTTTAGAGTTTATGCCATTTCTTCCTTAAACTGGATTCAATGAGAGTAAGTGAAAGTAAAGTTGTAACAGTTATCCCTTGTCTCTTCCACACGGGATGATTAGCCCCATTTTGTCTCTCCCTGTCTCCTCTCATTCTAGTCCTCTCCCACCTTAGAATTTGTCTTTTAAAGTATCATCCCTTCATATTCAATTGAACCTATGCCCCATATATATACCCATATATACACATGCTCACATATGTATTCATATGCATATATAGCCCCCAATATAGATATATGTGTAAGTATACATATATATCCATTTGTATTCCCTTGACCTGTCCTCATACTAAGAAAAGTTTCACAAGTTACTATTATCATTTTTTCCATATTGGCATGTAAATAATTCAAATTTTATAAGTTCCTTCTGATTTCTTTCCCATGTTTACCTTATCATGCTTCTTGTGTTTGCTTGTCAAATTTTCTG
>CM053596.1:127372347-127404116 GCA_028646575.1 Pseudocheirus occidentalis | reverse complement strand
AGAGCAGGGGAGGTGCTTTACAGTGGGATTGCTGTTTTAGGGTTGGGACAGGGGCAAGATGGGGAAAAATGTGTAATTCAAAAATGTAATGAAAATGAATAATGTAAACAAGAAAACAAATAAAAATAAATTTAAAAAGTAAATAAATAAGTGCATTTACTATTTTTGTTTGCTGCATTTGTTTGTGAGAACTTTTTGCTAATTTTTATGACAGTGTAATCAATAGCTAAGAAAAAGACAATCCTATTCTCCAATTTAATATACACCAGAGGTCTCACATAGCTAACTTTTCTAAAATTATATTTATCAATTTAATTGTTTCTGTTTTATTTTATGTGTAAATTTGTCTAGATTTGATAGTGATAAATTAAGGTCACCCACTAATATAGTTTTATTTTTCTTTCCCTTTGTAATTCATTTAACTTTTCCTTCAAGTAATTGGATGCTATGTAGTTTGGTGCACTTATGTTCAGTAGTGATATTAACTTATTTTCTAAGATACGTTTTTGCAAAGTGTAGTTTCCTTGATTATCTTTTCCATTCGGGTCTGCTTTCATCTTTGTTTTGTCTGGGATCATGCTTGCTCTCTATTCAGTTGAAATGTAATGTATTTGCTTCTAGCCCCTTATTTTAACTCTGTGTATGTCTTTTGTTTCAAGTATGTCTCTTGTAAAAATAAATTGTTGGATTCTGATTTGCAATTCATTCTGCTATCTTCCTTTTAAAGATAACTTCATCCTATTAAGATTCACAGTTATGATTACTGTGTATTTCTTTCCATCCTATTTTCATTTATTTATCCTTCTCTCTTTTTCCTTGTCCCTCCTCAAAAGTCTATTTTACTTTTGCCCACTGCCTCCCTTGATTCAACCTCTTTTTGTTATCCTTCACCTTTCTCTCTTCCCCTTCTCCTCCTACTTTCCTGTTGGGTAAGTTTGGTAAGATAGATTTTTATATTCAACTTAGTATTTGTGTATGTATGTATGCATATATATGAACATGTATGTATATATTAGTGTGCATATGTATATATTTGTGTGTATATACATATGTATTTCCCTCTTTGAACCAATTCAGATGAGGGTGAGGTTCAAACATTGCCTGTCCCTTGTCTCTCTCCTTTGGGAAAACTGTTCCTTGCACTCCTCTTTTCTTTGAGATAATTTCCCCCATTCTCTCCCCTTCTCCCAGTACATCCCTCTATTTTTACTTTCATTTTTCTTTTGAGATCATCCCATGTCGTAGACTAATATCCACATCCACCCTCTAAGTATTCTTCTTCTAAATTCCCTAATGGAAATTTAATATTTGCCGCCCTTTAATCATCATCATCATCATCATCATCATCATCATCCCATATTGAAATATAAACAGTTTAATGTTTTTATGTCTGTTAAGATTTCTCACTCATGTTTACCTTTTTTTCCTTCTTTTGAGTCTCATGATTAAATGTCAAATTTTCTATTCACCTATAGTTGTTCCCCCACCTCCCATCAGCAGTGCTTGAAAGTTCTCTATTTCATTACCTGCCAATTCTTTTTTAATCTGAGGGATTATTTGAGGTGTTATTATAAAGATGTAAGGAGGGGAATGTTGGGTGAGTTTAGTTGTTTTGTCTACTTTCCCATCTTGACTCTGCTCCCCAAAGCCTCTGTTCACTCTCTTCTAAAATTATGATGTATTACTTGCACATAGTAGGATATTCCGAGTTGCCTTCAGAGGGAGATGTGTTTTCTGTATTTTTGTGAGTCTGGGATCCCTAAAATTTGTTTAGAGTCATATTTTATGGGTATATACGTTGGCTGTGTGGGAGCTGCAGAGCTTTGCTACTTCTACCTAACTTTGAAATATAAGATCAAATACTACCTTCTTGATGAAGGCTTCCATGATTGTGCTATCTCATGTGCTGCCATCATCTCACTCTACCAGGTTCTCAATTGAGGTGTCATCTTCATCCCTCCATTTTTTTCTCACCATCCATATCCATTCTGTTGCCAAGGACTATCCACGGAAACATAATAACATCTCATTTATATACTCCATTCTCTCCTATAACACCTCCACCATCCTTTTGTAAAACTTCATCAACTCACATCTGGACTATTGTGATAACAGCATGGTTAGTCTCCCTTGCACAGGCCTTTTCCAGCTAGAGTCCATACTTCGTTCAGCAAAGTGATCTTCCTAATGTGGAAATTTGACCTATTTAATAAAATCCAGTAGCACCTTATCTCTTCAAGGTCCAAATGTAAAGTCATCTGATGTTTAAATTATTTCATAACTTTCCCTAAAGTCCCAGCTTCTAAAATCCTTACTTCTATAGGAAGACTTTCCCAGTTCCCCTTGATTTCTAGTGTCTTCCAATTTCATCTTGTTTATTACTTTTCCGTACATAGTTGTTCCTATGTTGTTCCCCATTAAACTGTGAACTCCTTGAAAGCAATGATGGGTTTGTCTCTTTCTTTTAATCCTTTAGGTACTGTAGGTGCTGTAGGTCTGCTCTCCAGGGTAGACTCATGCTGCAGGCTTGGCTCCTCCACCCTGGGGCCTGGCCGTGATTTTGTTTTGGGCTGGGCTGGCCTCGGCTCTCAGCCAGCAGCAATGAGCCCCATATAACCTGACAGTTATTAGGTGATCAAGGAATATTCATTTAATGACATACTATTTTGTATTATACTTTATAGCTTCATACAGAAAGGGTAATTATATTACTACCTGATCACATAGAGTAAGTAACAGAATTAGTCTTTCAACTCAGGTATTGCAAGTTTATTCCTCTTTGCATCACACCACATTAAAATTTTAGGAACAAGTCTTTTTTGTTGTTGTTCTTCAGCTACAAATTCCTTAAGAACATCTAGCTTTATTGAAAACTTGAGAATTTCTTTCTAAAATAACCTGAGTTCTTTCCTATATATTTTATATGAATTTTGAGGTTTCTTTTTTTAATTTCCTCAAATTCCATATTTCATTAAATAAGCTCTTGTAATTAATCTTCAAATAATGATTTTGGTTTATTTATTTCCTCACTTTCACTGTAGTTCTCTTCATCCAGAGGTACTGGCTTAATGGCTTAATTTAATTATTTTTCAATTGTGCCTCACTCTCTAAGACTCCATTTGGGGTTTTCTTAGCAATGATACTGGAGTGGTTCAACATTTCCTTTTCCAGCTAATTTTACATATGAGGAAATTGAAGAAAAAGGTTTTAACTCAAAAAGAAGAGCCTTTCTGACTCCAGGGCTTCCACTCTATCCACTGCACCACCTACTGGCCATTTTACCAAAAGGAAAATTCCTCAAAATCTATAGTGTGGTAAGCTAAAGATATGGATATAATCAAGATGTCAGTTTCTATTTATGCTTCCTTCTTCCCAAAATCTTTCTACCTCTGTATGCACATACACACATTTCATATATATATATATATATATATATATATATATATATATACATATATATACATACACACATACATACATATGTAATGTGTGTGTTGTGTGCATGTGTCTGTTTGTATTTATATCTGTGAGTGTGTTTGTGTGTAACTATACATGTATGGCTTGCATTGAATTGCTTGTCTTTCCAATGGGGTTGGATGATGAGGGAGAAAGGGAAACAATCTAGAATTTAAAGTTGTAAAAATCAAATGTTGAAATACATGCACACACACATATGGGGGTGTGGGTGTGGGTGTATTTATATTATTATTGTTATTATTATTATTTGCATGCAACTGGGAAATAAGATATACAGGCACTGGGGTAGGGAGATCCATCTTGCCCTACTGTATAGTCAGAGGGGTAATGGGGAAGGATATGGGAGAGAGCAGATTGGGGGATTGGGGGAGGAGGTATATAGTGGTAGGGGGAAGATGGGAAGAAAATTTGTAACTCAAAATCTCATGGAAATGAATGATGTAAACTAAAAATATACAAAAGTTAATTTAAAAATAAAATCACTGTGTGTGTATGTGTGTGTTCTTCCAATAAAAGGCTTGAATAGCCTAATGCAATTAGATGATGAGACAAGATTAGGAATGAAGATGGAATTTTAAAAGATATGCTCAGTCAAGGAACCATCCTGCTCCATGACCATTAAAGGATTCCATCAATTTCTCAAAGCTATCTTTTATCATTGAGTCATGTGTGTTCTATTGCATAGTTGCAAAACAATCTTTTCCTTAACTGCTCCATGGAGTATACCTCTACTGCAGAAATATATATATATATATCAACTTTCTAAATTATCTTCAAAGTTAAAAAATGCTAAGCTTTTGAGGTTAAGAGAAAAAGTTCTTAGTCTTTGACTATCCTTCAGTAAAGACAAAAGTTGTGGGGATAGATCTTTCCCCACAAAGAAACTGAATTTCCAGACAAATCAATGAAGAAAGAATAAAAGTAGAAAAAAGTGGCTTCAATTAAGATTTCAGAAATACACCAGATGAGAAAAGGAAGAAGAGGATCCATATGCATCCACTTGATTGATGTCAGAAACTTTGATTTTTTTAATTTAACTTTTATTTTTAGTTTACATCATTAAATTCCACAAGATTTTGAGTTACAGATTTTCTCCCCATCTTTCCCCTATCCATGACCCCAAAAGAGGAATCCCACTGTATACCCCCTCCCCCAATCTACTCTCTCCTATAACCTCCCCCATCACCCCTCTAACTTTCCTGATAGGGCAAGAAAGATCTCCATACCACAGTGCCTGTATATCTTATTTCCGAGTTGCATTTAAATGATGGTGATGATGATGATGATGATGATGATGATAATTATTATATATGAAACATTTTATTTTAAAACTTTAAATTCCAGATTTTTCCCTTCCTAACTTGTCCTCTTCACTCACCTCCACTGGGAAGACAAGCAATTCAATATAGACCATACATGTGTTGTAATGCAAGATGTCTCCACATTGGACATATTGTGAAAGACTAACTATATTTCCCTTCATCCTCTTCCACCCCCCCACTTCTTCTATTCTCTACTTTATTCCTATCTCTTTATAAAAGTGTGTGCTTCTAACTACCACCCCCCATACCTGTACACATATATACATACACTCACATACGTATTCATATGCACATCTACCTTCCTATATAGACATATTTGCATATATACATGCATATGTACATATACATATACATATATATGCATATTTTCCCTTCAACTATCTTCATACTGAAAAAAGTTTCATAAGTCACAATTATCATTTTTCCATGTAGACATGTAAATACTTCAACTTCGATAAGTTCCTCATGATTTCTTAACCTTCCCATGCTTCTTTAATTTGAGTGTCAAATTTTCTATTCATCTCTGTTTTTTTTTTCATCAAGAATGCTTGAAAGTTCTCCACCTCATTGAAAAACCATACTTTCCCCTTTGCTGGGTAGGTGATTCTTGGTTTTAATCTCAGCTCCCTTCATCTTCAAAATATAATATTCCAGGCCCTCGGATCCCTCAGTGTAGAAGCTGCCAGAACCTGGGTTATCCTAATAGTGTTTCCACAGTATTCAAATTGTTTCTTCTTGGCAGCTTGTAATATTTGTTCCTTGATCTGGGAACTCCAGAACCTGGCTATAACATTCTTAGGAGTTTTCATTTGGGGATCATTTTCAAGAGTTGATCAGTGAATTCTTTCAAGTTCTATTTTGCCCTTGGTTCTAAAACATCAGGGCAATTTTCCTTGAGAATTTCTTCAAGGATGATTTCTAGGTTCTTTTTCTGATTTTGGCTTCCAGGTAGTCCAATAATATTTAAATCATCTCTCCTGGATCCACTTTCCAAGTCAGTATTTATTTCAAGAAGATATTTCATGTTGTCTACTGCTTTTTCGTTTGTTTGGATCTGTTTAATATTATCTTGATTTCTCATAAAATCATTAGCTTCCATTTGCTCCAATCTAATTCTGAAGCAATTATTCTCTTCAGCAAGCTTTTGAAATTCTTTTTCCATCTGGAAAATTTGACTTTTTATGGAATTCTTCTCCTCATTGTTCTTTTGGGTCTTATTTTCTTCAGCCAGGTCATTGACTTTCTTTTCATGATTTTCTTGCATCATTCTCATTTCTCTTCCTAATTTTTCCTCCACTTCTCTTGGTTAATTTTCAAAATCCTTCTTGAACTCCTCTGTGTTCTGTAACCAGTTCATATTTTTCTTGGAAGCTTTTGGTGCAGGATTTCTGTGTTTTCTTCCTTCTCTTTAATGCTTTGATCCTTTTCTTCTCCCCAAAATTAATCTAAAGTTAGATGGCTGTACTTGCTTCCTTTGCTTGCTCATGTTGCCAGTCAGTTATTTGACTTTTGAGCTCTTTGCCCCAGTAGAACTCTGCTTCTACAGGGGAGAGCTTTGTCTGAAATCACTGGGGGTTTGCAGCTGCTGGAGCTATTAGGAGGACACCATCTCTCAGAAACTTGGATTTAAGTGAGGAAGGGCTGTGAAAGGTCACCAGCCTCACTTTCTCCTCAAAGAGTCATGTAAATCCAGTGCCAGACATTCATCAGGATGTCTGGGGATGACTTGGGGGACAATGGGAGAACCTGGCCCATTTATGCTAAGGCTTTTTCAGGTACTCACTTAGAGTGAGGTAATGCATGTTCTTTGAATAGGCCTCTTTACAAAGTGACTCAAGGGATGGCCTTTCCCTCACTCAAACAAAAGCTAACTGCAATTCATGTCATCATTTCCCTGATCCCATGGTCCCATTCAGAAACAAAGGACAAGTACAAGCTGTGAGCAGACCAAGCTGCCTGAATGAGGACTCAGCTAGTTGGATAATTCATCTTCTTCACTCCTTATCCCTCTCCCTCTCCTCTTCAAAGTAAGTTCAATTTTAATAGCTAAAAGCTGCCCACTTAACTTGGGATTTACTGGCTAGATGGGTTTCCTTTTTCCTTCTTTCCTTCCTTCCTTCCTTCCTTCCTTCCTTCTCTTTCTTTCTTCCTTCCTTTCTTTCTTTCTTCCTTTCTTTTACCAAATCTTAAACCCAATTCACTCTAAAGCTCATAGATTGGACCACTATAAGTCCCTGCCCAAGATCACTTTATGGCTGTATTTTGAGGCCTACTAGCTTAGAGTTAATGTCATTGATAACTATTTCTCTTCAGAAGAGCAATCCTGAAGGTCTTCCCTCTTCAGACCTTTGTTTTTTTCATTTTCTCTAATTAAAGGGGTCATCTCTTAACTCACTTCTTAAAAGAGGCCTGTTTGCTGAATGGACTTTACCTCACTCTAAGTGAGTACAGGAAAAGGTCTTAGCCTAAGAGGCCCAGGATCTCCAATTGTCTCCTGGGTCATTTCAGTCATCCTGATGAAAATCTGGTTGCTGTATCCAGATGGCTCTGGAGGAGAACGTGAGACTAATGACCTTGTACTGTCCTCCCTCACTCAAATCAAAGCCTACTGAATGTCATGTCATCATTCTCTGATCTCATACTCCTCTTCAAAAGTGAAGGACAAACACAAGGTCAGAAACAAAGAATAATTATTCATGCTAGACTACCATTTGAACTATAAGCGACCTCAAGAAGAAATATAGAGTCTTACATTAGTCATCATTCTTATGACAGAGATAAATTGTAAACTAAGTATATACAGGGACATGGAAATGTTAATATCAACTAAGGAAGACAATAATGGAGTGTGGTAGGAATGGCACTTGAAGAGGCATTAGGAAGTAAGCATGAATCCAACAAAGGTCAGAGAAGAAAAAATAAAATGTTAAAACATTTATTGGAATATGGAGGATGGGCAAAGAACTCAGGCTTTTTTTGCATAACAGGTGTGTTTTCTCCATAATATGCCAAATCTATATATAATATGAGTCTTGTGAACGCACAAAGTGCCTCTAGATGTATCTTTTCATGTAGAGACCCCAAGGATCCTATTTCCTGCTTCCAGGACAGTAATTGCCTTAGTGATCTCTCAGAGGTCAACAACTGGTAAAGGGAGTAGGCCCTATAACATTGTATAGTTTAAAAGTCTAGAGGGTTCCTTGGCATGTCAATATTTCAAAATTTGAATTTTCAGAAAATGTAACTTTGATGCTTTTAAGAGCAAAGAGAAAATCTTATCTGTCATCTTTGTGACTCCTGACCAATGATTGTTGAGAAATAGGATCTTCCTATTCTCATGTCACTTATGTACATGAACGTCAGTGTGTATGAACAGAACTAAAAATTTATCCTACTCCCTTGGAGACTGAAGTAGTACATCCTGTTTTTATGGGGGGAAAATATGTTTAGTTGGGAGAAATACATTGTATTGGGGAGAAATGTGTTCCTGCTATATCAAATATCAATTGATAAAAAAAACCCTACCAAATATTAAATGGTTAAAAGGCCTGTAACTTGAGGTGCAATTGTTCTCTAGAAAAAAGAGGTGGTTGGGAGATATAGTGAGAGATCAACTGATGACACTGGACAAGAGAGATGCCCTAAGACTCTGAGAATACCTTAGAACCTTGTATGGATAATGTAATATTCTGCTCCAGAGAGACTGGGACCAGAGAATACATTCTATTAGTGATACTCATAGATAAAGTTTTTGTTACTATAAATTATGCTTTTTGATTCTATGACTGTGATGAAGGGGGAGGGATTCAGAATATAACCCTTCACATAGTAATTAAAATTCTAAAACACATTTTATAATATTGTATATTATTGTTTTGTTGGTTTCTTAATTCTCTGTTAAACTTTAAACTCAATAAGGGTAAGGGACCATGTCATAGCAGCTAAATTATTTCTGCCCCATAGCTCTTTCAATGGCACAGTGCTCCACATAGAGTACATGTTCAATATGTTCTGCTATATTTATATTGATATCAACTATTACTCAATTGCCCTTTAATAGATGAGTCAATGCATAGATGAAGGCTCATTCATTCAGTTATGCTAAAACTAACATACATCCATACTGAATAAATTGAGGTTACTATAGCCTGGACTACACAATTACTACTCTCCATATCATTCAAGATTATTCAAGAATATTAACAAGAATATTAACAGTTTTAAAAAAAAACTTTATAAGTGAGTTTAGAAGTCTAGAGCCACTTTCCCCCTTTCCTTCATATATTCTTTGCTGTATTAATTCCATGGATTTTCCTGAACTGTAAATTCTATTATTATTATTACTAATTTTCCTTACAGTTGACCACTGCTTACAATGGGATCTCAAGTTTGAGGGAACTGTTCCAGCTGGAAAAAAATAAGCTTCCTGTTCAGGTCCATCCTGTTTCTAATCTGCTGCTGTTGCAAGAAATTCCCCTCAGGGATTTCTTTACTTCCTATTGCTTTCCCTTCTCTGCTATAAACCTCACATATATTAATCTCCCTTGGTCCCAATTTTCCCTTACCGACCAACATTTTAAAAAAAGTTTTTAAGGCTTTTTTTAAGTCTAAAATGCCTGCCAGTACTTTTCACACTTCATCATGTCTGCAGGAATACTGCCTCTGAGTCAGAGCCAGACACTGGGACTTGACAAAATATGTGGCAAGGTAGTTTTCTCTCCACACTTTTTTAGCTGTCCTTTTCTCTCAGGTCCCCAGATTGGAAATTAGCAAGAGTTGTCATTGGGTTATGGGTTTAGTGAAACTCCAAATAATTACCTAAAGAATGGGATGGCTGTTAGATTCTCCTTTCAAGTTTAGAAGAAAGGAAAGTTTCACCCATAAATCTATATATCTTAATGATTTTTTCAATCAATTTTCTGACCCAGAGAATGAGCATCAAAGAGGTCAAAGGATCAGATGGCCTGCTTCAAAACTAATCATCAGTCTATGAGGCCAAATTTTGGTTACAGTACCATAACATAGTATCTTCTCAATTAAGACTAAACTCATCCTCTGTTTTAATATTCCTTGCCATTCCTTCTCCTAAACAAAGTAAGGAGAAAGGATCAAAGTGCGTCAGACAAATTCTTGAAAAACAGAAAACATTCTTTCTCCAGCTATCTCTGATTTGAAGGGGAGAAAAAGTAGTGCTTTTCAAAGAATTCATTTTATGTTTTAATGAATTTTTGTTTTGAGAACAAGTAGAAAATGGAGATATTTTATAAGAAAACATTTGGAAAACAGTAAGAATTTGGAGCCTTATAGTGTCTACTTTTGAATTAATTATATAACCTCTCCATTCTTAGTACTGAAAAAGAATTAGTTTTTCAAATATATGACAGCCAGATTCTGGACTTCTGGGTTTCTTGAATTAGGTCACATTGTATTTTAAAGAAAATTACAATAGGAACTTTATTCCCTGCTTCAGATTTTCCCCCAAACTATGATGTGATATTCTGTAATTCATTTAACCAGTGTATCAATATAATCATATGACAAACTGAAGGGTTAAACTAAAGTTTCCTAAGTTTATTCATAATATATGATTCTATCTTAGGATGAAAAAAAAATTCCTATCCTGATATCTCATTAAGAGTAATGTTATTTTTCCTTGCCATAGGATTTTTGTATTTCATGGGAAGGATCTTTGGGATATGTATATTCAATTTTCTGGAAGCACAAGTCATGAGATTATATGCTTAAAATCTGAAAAAGTGTTTCAGAGATAATTTCATCTAACACTTTTACAGAAGCTAAAATGTTGTTCCATAGAGTTCAATAACTTTCTCAAGGTCACAAAGATAGTATAATGTGAAGCCAGACATTAAGTGCAATTCTTGGATTCCCAATCCAGTACTCTTTGCATTGTACCGTGTTGCCTCCAAATTCATACATTTGCTATATAATTGCTTTTTCTTTCTAGTGATTGTTTTTGGGGGAGAGGCTAAAAATATGAAAGATAATAGAATGTAAACATTACCACATTCTATATATTGAACATACTAATTAAAAATATGGGCAGACTATAAGGTAACTATAATTTATCTCTGCCACATGAGGTAAGAGTAGATGCAATTTAATCCAAGGGTTTGTGATTGCGTCAATATAGGTGCTTTTTCCATTGAAGACTAAAAACTCTCTATGTTTTTTAGCAGACAGAAGATGATATTATTGTTTCACCACTTTACACCCTAAGTTTTCACTATAAAACTAGTCTGGCTTTTTTTTGGGGGGGGGTGCAGCATGCAACTTATCACTGAGTATATATTTGAAAATGCAATTGTGATTGCATCTGTCAGAGTCCAGTCTTTATAGGCCTGGGTTTTAAGAACTCAGAGTACAATTTTCTTATTAGACTTCAGTAAGGAATATTAGTGTAATGAAGTGGATAAATACGTTTAATTAAAATGTCTCCCTCAAATACTTAAATGGATATATGACCTAATCATTATGCAATATTATTGTCCCAATTATCCAGATAAGGAACATGAGGCAGAGAAAAGTTGTTTATTTGTTAGGAACAGAGAAAGTATTTCAGGGGGGATTTGAACTCAGGTCTTCTTTACTCCAAGTTTGCATTTTACACACTATACTGCATTACTGACTTCAATATCCTTCTGTGGGAAATGTTTCAATCATTATTGCCCCCTTTTGCAAATGAGGAAACAATATGAGACCTTTAGTGACCTGGTAATAGGCAACTAGGAAGTTGGAGAGTTCAGTTTTATTTTTCATTTCTCCTTCTTTCTATAACGTACCCTGTTACAGAAACATCTGTATAGACAGTCAAAACACCATTCAGGTTAGTGATTTAGTAGTAACCTGAAAAAACATTCTGGTTACTTGGAAAAAATCTCTACACATAATATGTTGATCCTATATAGTCTTAGTCATTGACTCAATACATTGGAAAAGTCTGAAAATATATGTGCAATGTACAGTTCCTTTGAATATCCCACCAGGGTGAAGGATTAGGTTAAAAAATATTCTCTCATATTTATTCTTTCCAATGATACTTATTTTTATACTTATCCAATGATACTTATATATATATGATATTTTTTTCAGCATTCACTTTTGTTTGTGAGTCGTAGTTCTTTCCACATATGTTGTAGTTTTTATGCATATTATTTTCTTGACTTTACTTCTCTGCATTGGTTCATGTAGAAATGGATCTCTCTACCCTTCATTGCATTCACCATTTCTTACAGCATAGTAAAATTGAATCATGTTTACATTTCTCTATTTTTTCTAGTCTTTCTGCAATCCATAAACTCTTACTCCTAATTATTTGTGACCAGAAAAAAATGCTACGGAAATATTTTGTTACATATGGGGAGTTTCCTTCTTATCAATAGCTTCATCTTGGTATAGGTCCAGCAATGGAATCTTTGGATCAAATGCTATAAGGGAAATGCAAGTTACAGAGATCTTAAAAATTAGCAAGATTATCAACTTAACTCACTTTAAAAAACACATTCAGGACTCAATGCAGATTACACTTGGCTGTGAGACCTTTGTAATAAACAATGGATGCTGAATCTGGTTTAATAAATCTGAAAACAACAGAGATTTAGGGTGGATGTGTGTGTGTACACACATATATGTGTGTATATATGTGTGTACATGTATAAATATGTATGTGTGTATGTATGTATGCATGCATGCATGCACACATTTAATTTGTTGTATTAGGGGAAACTTAGTTTTATGATATTTCCTCTCCAATAGTTCAGTCTTCTGGCATTCCAAAAGGTAAAATCAACTCTGGATGCTAGCCAAGTCACATAGATATTCCAAATCCTTTGAAATCCATTTATCCAGAACCCTGTGGTATATCCAGCATCTCACAATATTGACATGTGTTTTTACATATTTTTGTTCACATATAAATTTTATGATTTTTAAAAAATGAGTTGTATATTAGCTATGAATCTAGAAACTCAATTCTCAAGAAAGAAAAAGGGATGGTCAGAGAAAGTCAGAGGAAAATGGCTTTTTATTCTACTATTTACTTGGGAAATGTAGGGTATTCTCATATATTATACCCTCTCCTAAGCTCTTAACTACACTGAGGAGGAAAGAGAACAAAGTATTCAAGAAAACATACTCTCTGAAAAGTTATAGAATCAACGATGACTATATAGGATCAACGTAGCATATGTACAGATTTGTTTCAAGTGAATAGAAACAATTTTTTTGTTTTGTCAGGTCATAACTAAATAACTAACCTGAATGATACTTTGACTGTCTATACAGATGTTTCTGTAAGAGGGTGTATTATAGAAAGAAGAAAGAGAAATAGAAAATAAAACTGAACTTTACAACTTCCTAGTTGTCTATTACCAAATCTCTTAAGCTCTCATATTGTTTCCTCATTTGCAAGAGGGGGCAATAATAACTGAAATATTTCCCACAGAAGGATATTGAAGTCAGTAATAGAGTACATTGGGTAAAATGCTTGACTTGGAGTAAAGAAGACCTGAGTTCAAATCCTCCCTGAAATACTTTATCTGTCCCTATCAAATAACAACTTTTCTCTGCATCATTTTACTTATCTGAAAAATTGGGACAATAATTTTATCTATATCACAGGGTTGTTATGAGGGCCAACTGACATAATATAAGTGAAATCCATTGTAAACTTTAAATTCTTATTTAAAAGCTATTATTCATTATTATTGTGACTCCTTTTTGTAATGATGAAAAGACTTTGGAAACCTTAAAGATAATACAAATATACATATATGTATATATGTGTTTGGGTATATATATATATATATATATATGTATATATATATATATATATATATATATGCAGATATGTGTTTATGTGAGTTTTTGATATCTTCAATTAGCAAACAATATTTATTGAGCACCCACTGTGTAATTCTACAAAAGTGTCTTTGGTCATCAAACTCTCTTAGACGTTCAGGTTTTCCAACTTGGTCAACCCCAGTTCATTCAAAATTATGCCCTTTCCCCTATGTCACAGTAATTGTAATTTTTCCTCATCAAAGTACATGACTTCATGTGTCCTTAATCTCTACCACTTTCCTGAATTCAGTCTTTTCATAGACATTCTACATACATATATATACACACATACATATATGTATGTGTGCATGTATGTGTGTATGTCTGTGTGTCTATTTATGTATCTATGTAAATATGTATAATTGATTGTTTTTATGTTCTGTGCCTAGGTTTATATGCCTCTTTTCAAGACGATATGATGCTATGGAAAAAGTGGTGGATTTGGAGTAGAGAATTTAAATTCTCCTCTCATAACTTACCACCTATCTCTTCTTGGAAAAGTTCTCATAGACCTCAGTTTCCATAGAGGTAAGTCGTTAGGCACCATAAGTACTCACTAAATATTATCTCTTGATGGAAGATGGTAATAATAATTCTCATTTATGTAGAGCTTTAAAACTTACAAAGTGAGAATCACTCCAAGTATTCACTAGATTTTGTAGTTAATTAGAATGTAAAAGACACCGCCTTTTCCTTGAAGATACTTAAAATTTAATAGAGGAGAATAAATAACTATTATTAATAATACCATAAGCTGACATTTATATATAGAATGTAATGTTTTGAATGTACTTTATACACTCATTGTTTTTTTTTTTCAATGATCCTGTGGGATAAGTTCTTCAGGGAACAGGAAGAAGCATCATAGACTCAGAGATAGAAGGAACTTTTGAGATAATAATCTTAACTTTAAAGGTAAAGACATTCTTGACATTAAAATCCACGAATTGCCATTCAATCTCTTCCTCAATTTGTTCCTCCATATTAATGAGTTCTATTCTTAATTGTTGGTATACCTTTAAAGTCATCATTCATGTGGGAGATGTTTGATACCTGCTCCTGGGAGACAGGAGAACTATTACATGACTGGATGGTTTGCACTGGCCCATCATGTGTTTGGTAGCACCGTTTTCTTTGTTCCTTTGACTGCCTACCTGACTAAGCACAGCCCATAGCTTTCAGACATTCAATTCTAAAAATTAAGAACTTCATTATTAATTGACATCAGGTTACTCCATGAGGTAAGGTGCTAGGCTCTCAGGGCAACATCCAGCCCCTCTGGGATGTGGCCTCAAAACATATGCTTATACCTTTGCCCTCTTTCTTTCATCCTTTTAATTTCTAGGTACCAAGAATGGGGTCCCTAACAATGAGCTCAAATCATGAATATCTGTGAAACCAAGATTCCAGGGGAAATGTCAGAGCCATCTAATCAAGGAAGCCCTGAGGAGCAAGGGTTGAGGTATCAGTTTGATAAGGCTTTGGATTTGAACTTGGAAGTAATGCTACATAGAAATTGAGTGAAACTGTGAATTTAATTCATCTGCTCTCCCCAGAGACTGAGGGGAAATTATACCCCAAAGGTGTTAGGGGAAATGTAGGTTTGTTCATAATGCATATTTTTTGAGTAAATATATGTGTAATGCTAAATTGATGTTAAATGGATATTTGGAAACAAAGTGTTAGTTACTGGCTCTTAGAAAAGGAGATGACACAACAGTGTGGCCTGAGGCCAATGGCAATACAAAGCAATGTCTTCATTCTTCTTTGGATGCCAGAAAACTCTGTGGTGGGGGGGAATGTAATACACCTGGCACTGAGAAAGTGGGGCCAGTGTTAAAGTATGTTACATACATAAGACTGAACTTCAACTGTTTTCTCTACTTTCAAAGGTCACCGTTTACTGTTTGTGAGCCAAATAGTGCTTTTAATATATCCATGAAATACTTTACAGATGTTGATTGTAAAACATTTGAAAAGAAACTGGTTCTTAGTCCTTTTGATTTTGTTTCTGTTTTATATTTAGAGTGTTAAACATTTATAGTTTGAACATCCATCCTTAGTGTAACTTCTTGATACCTTGAAAAATATTTCATTAAGTCAGTTCATAAATATTTTAAAAGACATTTCTGCCTATTTCCACTGAGAGCTTTTCTTAATATTGATCCCATTCAAGAGTACAAATCTAGTAACATATTTGACATCAAATGATAGCAGATTACTGTACTGTTCCATCATTCTCTATGCTAAGTGCTTGATTTTGTCAATATATACTTGCTTTCGTACAGCTTTTCCTCTTTTGAAACATTATCTTGATAAAAGTTCCATTGAAATATTATCTTTATCTCAATGTTTTAAATGTTTAAAATTTAGCTCTTAGAAACCAACATTTCACTTTGGTTAAATTTGTACCTAAACCCCTTCTGCTTAATTAATTATACTTGACCCAGAATCAAACATTCTCACTTACACATTCTATTTATTGTGTAGCATTTTGTATTAACATTATTTCTGTATTTGCCACATCTCCTTTCTAATCCACTGTTCCATGAAGACAAGTGCCATGTTTTATCTAAATTCAGTATCTCCCTTATATTTTATCAGAGTGCTCCTACACAGTAGTTGCAAAATTCAAACTGTTGAATTAAATTGCATTTAACATTTCCTAAAAGTTATTATTGAATGGAGTTGGGGGGTGGGGGACTTTATATGGCACACACTGGTTCAATCATTTATCTTCATTTACTTGTTTAGAAGTCATAGAAATCCCAGAAACATAAAAGTGGAAAAATAAAATGCTCATTAATATGTCTCCTCAGTACCACCTATGTCCAGCACCACCACCCCATTGTAGAGGGGGGAGGATGGACACTGACAACCTCCTCACAGATTATCCATTCAGTGAATGCACTCTGAGAAGTCATCTCATCAGTCCTTCCCAAGCTAAATTCTTCAAGTCTTTAGTCCTCTGATCTTCATCCTACAGAGGGTACTAAGTACTCTTCCCCCTCTGCATTTCCCCTCTAAACTTTTCAGTTTTTTTTATTTATTGTGTCCCCCATTAGATTGTGAAATTCTTGAGGGCAAGGACTGTCTTTTCATGTATTTGTGGCCTCAGTGCTTAGGAAAGTGCCTAGCAAATATCACTAAATAAATACTTAAGGACTGACTGATGAACAAAACCTTGCATTATTTGTAGATTTATCCATACATAAACGGTCAAGTTATGAACTTCCTTGACCTCATTGAACCTAGCCAAATCTGAGAAGACTTATACAAGGTGATGAATTATTTAGCCAGAGATACTCTCCACAGCCATTTTGCCACTGAGAATCACTGTGGTGAAGTAGTTAAAGCACTAAATTTGGAGTGAGGAAGACCTAGATTCAATTCCTACCCCAAAGACTTACTAGCTAAGAGTCCATGGGCAAGTCATTGAATCTTTTTGTTTGTTTGAAAAAATCAATTTCCTCATCTGTAAAACAGATAGCCCCTAAATGATAGGGTTGTTGTGAAAGTGAAATGAAAACATGTGTATAAATTGTTTTAAAAGTTTAAAATGTAAGCTATGTTATTTCATAGCCATAAAAGTAAGGCAAGCTATGTTGGTGACAGGAGTATCCACAAAGGCAAAATCAGACTCTTGATCATGACAAAATGGAAAGATTTGGAGCTATGGAATAAAATGCCTCAGGTTCAAAAACCTATATCTGCTGTTCATTATCTCTTAGATCTCAGCTAAGTCAATAAAATGAGCTAGGCTTCAGTTTCTTCATCTGTAAAATGAGGGAGTTGCACTAGATGGCCTGTGAGGTCATTTTCACTTCTAAAGCTATGGCCTGATTGTCCTGTTTTATACAGAAGCATTGTGATTTAGTAGAGTCATGGACTTGGAATCAGTAAGGCAGGAGTTTGAATCCCATCACAAATATTTGTAAAATGTGTGGCTCGGGAAATTCACTTTTCTCTCATCCTCAGTTTATCTATGAAAATTAACAGCATCTATCTCACAGGGTTGTTGTGAGAATCAATTCTCTCTCTGCATTGCGATGAATGAACGTCCCCAAGAGACAGTTTCTAGGTAATTAATAATCAATTTATTAAGTCAGGTAAAAATCACTAATTTGATGGTCAGTGGTTTCTCTAGGCAACCAAAGACAACATTTAAAAAAGGAAAGTTTGAAAGCCTTAAATTTTTTTTTGAAAAAGAAGCCCCAACAAAGGAAAATCAATCCTGATTGGTGGGCATTTAATGAGGACATAGACTTCATCTCTTCTTGCTGAAAACATGGCTTGATCATGATCATGAGACTCAGTTACCTCCAACAATGTGGATAGAGGAAATCATCCTCCATCCAGACCATTCTGGTTAGCTTTCTCCATCATAAGCAGAGACACCCTAAGCTGTAATGGAGGGGTACAAAGAAAAGGGCTCATTTTCCCAGTGTAAGAATTTGCCTAGACTGGATTTTGTTTACACTCTAAACAAAAGTAAAGTCTCTTAGTTGTGTGGGTCCCACCTACCCAAGACAGAAGAGCTTGTTTCCTTGAAGGCTAGGACAATTTCATCAGTCAGTCATGTCCCTCAGAGACTAACTTTTTAAAGAGGCTGCACCTTAAATTAGGAAATAAAGGAGAAAATCCGGGATCCAAAATTAATAATTGATTATTAAATGGTAAAACAATTTCAGTACACACACATGCATGCACACACATGCATACATATCTGTAAATTTTAAAACATTATTTAAATTAAAGTTTGTTTCTTGTTCCTAATAGAATAATATTCAATTACTTAACCACCAATACTCCCACTTACTTATCCTTTGCTAATTGACAGGAAGATATTCTGTTTATTAATTTTTTCAATCAAAATTACTATTTGGAACATCTCTGTGCATCTGTATCTTTTCTTAATGCTAATGACTTCTGTGCAGTTATAATACCAGTACTGAGATTGCTGAATCAAAGAGTAAGGATAATTTAGTAATTTTTGTTACAAAATTCTAAATAATTTTCTATATGATAGTAGTAAATTAGCATAGCTTTCCTTCAAGGGACCCTTGAATGATGCAATTTCCCCTCCTTTACTAACTTTGTTTAATTGATGACTATGAGGTGATCAGATATTTTTATTTGTATTTCTCTGAATTTTAGTGATTTTGAACTTTTTATGATAAGCATTTCTAGCTGATACTTTTGTCTTAAAATCTATTTATACTCTTTGATAATTTATCTGTTGGGAAAGTCCCTTGATCCTATATTTCTTTGCTAATTCCGTATAGATTTGGGGTGCTAAACTTGTGTTAGAGATATATAATACAAATTTTTAATATATTTTTATTCTATCTGCATAGATTTTTACTTGTAATAAGGGTTGTCTATATATAACTGAGGTCATCTATTTTGACTTCTATAATCAGTTTTATCTCATGCCTAGGAATATATATTTTCTACTAATTGGTCTACTAGCTGTATTTGTGAAAAATAGTATCTTCCATTCTCAAATTTTATTGGCATTTTTTCTATTTTAATTTTCTCACTCATTTATAATTCATTAAAAATACTGATTTAAACCCATTTTTAGCTAGAACCTATTCCAGTCTTTACCATAGCCATTATTGGATAAAGAGTCTCTTCTTTTGTAGTTTGTATTCTTGGGTTTATTGATTACTAGATTGCAATGTGCCTTTGTTTTCAGCTCTTATTTATCTAGTCAGTTGAATTGACTTCTTTTTCTAATTTAATTAATTTCAGTACCAGATATGTTTTATAAATGTTGCTTAGTAATACAAGCTGATGTATTATATCCTCATGGCCTCACTCCTAACATTTTTCCCACTACATTCGTTTTATTCTTAATATTTTATTTCTTCACATGTATTTTGTTGGCATTTTGTCAAAGCTATAATGGGCCCCTTGTGTACATTGATAGCACAATATCCAGAGGGCAATTTGTATAGTGACATATACTAAATTACTACCACCCTCTACTATACCACTCATAATTTGTCTTTAATTTCTGCAAAAAGTGTTTCAGAAATGATATGTTTTACATATGACTTATTAAGATAACTGAGTTTTTAAAAAAAACATATGTTTTGTGGTTACTTAAACAGAATTCCTTAGCTTATCTCTCCTAACTGGATTTTGTTAGTAATATAAGGAAAAGCTGAACATTGAGAGTGAGGAAGTGAGCTATTTCATTAGTGACTAATTTACTAAAAGAGCAGTTAGGTAGTGCAGTAAATAGTCATGGGCCTCGAGTCAGGAAGACCTGATCCTAAATCTGTCCTCTGCTACTTACTAGATGTATGACCCTGGACAAGCCATTTAACCTTGTTTGCCTCAGTTTCCTCATCTGCAAAGTGAATTGGAAAAAGAAATGACAAATTATCCCCAGTATCTTTGCCACAAAAACCCAAATCAGAGTCACAAAGAGTGGGACAAACTGAAAAAAATGACTCAACAACACCAAAATTTACTAAATCTAGTCTGTATTGTCTCAAACACTTTTTAAAATTAGTTGTTTAGGAAGTTTCCAGCCAATCATTGTATCATCTACAAATAGAAAAAAAAAGTCTAGTGGTAGCCAGGTGGTACAGTGAATCAAGCACCAGCCCTGGAGTCAGGAGGACCTGAATTCAAATGCCACCTCAGACATTTGACACTAGCCATGTGACTTTGGGCAAGTCACTTAACCCCAATTGCCCTCCAAAAAGCAAAAAAAAAAGTATTTTCTTTGGCTATGTTTAGTCTCTTAATTTATTGTTCACATCTTATTAAGATTAGATTTTCTACAGCTGTATCAAGTGATATTGAGAGTGGGCTTCTTTTGCTTGTCATTTCTTTCTTAGAAAGGTCCCAGTGTTTTCAATTATAAGTATTTCTTTTGCAAGTCCATGCTTACATAAGGATCATTTAAAGTACCTAAAAATTCTTAATCCCTCTTTGAATTATTTCTCTATAAAAATTCTATCTAAGGAAGAGATTCCAACAATAAAACACTTGAATAATGAATGAAATAGTCTGTTTTCTGTTTAAGATGCAGCAATATAATAAAAATAATGGTACTACTCAAATTATGGGGTTTTTTTACCTTTAACACTGGCCATTTAGGCATGTAACCTATGAAAAAATCATCAAAGTGATTTTATGTGTGTATCTGTTTGTGTGTGTATGTTTATACACCTTTGCATTAGTGTATTAGTGTCCACCTTTTTTTGTTTCAGTTTCCTTATCTATAAATGAAAGAATTGGATTAGATAATTTTAAGGTTTCTTGATCTTTGTTTTAAAATAGATAGAACTTTAATAATGACTTACAAAGGAGGGGGAAAAGGGGGCAAAAATTAAGGTATAACCCATATCACAGTTTCAATCATCTTGATTTGAAAGGATTTATATTTTCGACCTACACTCCAGGCTCAATATTCACCTTAGAATCACTGACTCAGTGTTGGATTAGACTCACTGTTCACTGAGTCTAACAATATGCTAGAAGTATGGACCTTTTGCCTCAAACATCCTTGACACACAGTTGCCTAGAACCCAATTCAGTGTCTCTTGCAATACAAAATGTTCTTTCACATAACATAGTCCTTTCTCTTTTAGGATATAGATATCCTTCTTTGTATGAAACTGAAATTGACCACCCTCCTAGTTTATTCCACATCTGTCTGACCAAATAGAAGCACATAAGAGTTTGCATACAAAGAGTTCTATAAATTGGTTAGCTATTCATTAAATATGGAATATAATAGCAGAAAATCACTACAGAATACATTGGTGAACTTAATTCACAAAATTAAATAATTTTAGAGTCAGCAAGGACTTTAGTAGCTATCTAACTCAATCTGTATCTGAAAAAGAATTCCACTACAACCCTCCTAATAAGATTTCATCAATCATCTACTTGAAAATCTTCAGCGAGGAAGAATTCTTTATCTCCACATCAACCCATTCTATTTTTGGTTGGCTCTAATTTTTGGTAAATTCTTCTTTGAATTAAACCTAACTTTAACCCTTCTCAACTTTCGTTTTGTTCCTATTTCTTTTCTCTTGGACGAAACTGAACAAGTGTAATAGTGAGAGTGGTCAATGTCTAAATTTTCTCTCTTCATTTTCTACTTTGAATGACATGATAGCCATTCAAATACTTGAAAACCATTATTAAGTGACCCTTTAGACTACAGTGGTTCTCAACCTTCCTAATGCTGTGACCCTTTAATATAGTTCCTCATGTTGTGCTGACCCCCAAACATAAAATTATTTTCGTTGCTACTTCATAATTATAATTTTGCTACTTTTATGAATCATAATGTAAACATCTGATATGCAGGATATATTTTAATTGTTACAAATTGAACATAATCCACAGGTTGAAAACTGCTGCAAGTTTAGATGAATTAAGAAAGCTACAGCAAAAATAGAAAATTGATGACAAAAAATATTCCTTCTTTTCTTTAATAAAATCTGCATCTCTTTTTTAAGTACAATGCAACACAATGTTCTATTTGGAATTTTTCCTAAATTTTGTGGAAGACTAGAATAGGCCCTTGTAATTTCTACATGCTTCCTTAACTTCTCTACCATGTTACTATAATTTAAGATGTTCAGGAGTTATTCTTCTTTGTAGTTATGGTGGTTGTTTGTTTATTTCCTTTTATTCACAGTAGAAATTAATAGTCATTTTCTATTCGTTAGACAACAATATCACCCAGTATATTCATGAGTATTTCTATTTCTACTGTCTTTTCATTCCATTCTTGTTTCATTATGTTTTTGTTTCATTGTGTTTTGTTTTTTGATGACTCACAATAAGGAAAATTGGCAATCTAATAATATTCTAGCTATCTTGTAATAGTAATGTAATTTGGTCCCTTTGTATTGGCAAAGTCAACAGGTACTTAACACCTAGACTGAAATTAATTATATCAAGTCCCTGTTAAGAAACAAAAGGTACAAACCTTTGTTGCTGATGTAACAGGAAGGGGCACAACAGGGAAGAACTAATAGATATATAAAGGCAACTCCTAGTTGGAATTTCAGATCTTCTTGGAGCCAGGTTTGGGAGGCTGAGTAAGAGAGGCCCAGGATAGAAAGAATGATTTTTAATTTGAAAACCTGGATGAAGTGATTTTGATTCTGGGAACCAGCTGAAACTTTTGCTTAGTCCAAGGGCCAGCTGGAGCTGCAAAAGACTGAGGAAGCATGACTGTGATGTCTGCATTTTGTCTATTTATGGCTTTGTAGAGCCTTGACTTCCTGGGAACAGAGACTATGACTGATTTAAAGTGGGCTGGACACTGTGAGCTTCAGTGAAGAAAAGGAACTACATGGAGGGCTGGACAAGAAACTGGGAATAATCTGCCTTTGAACCCAGCTGACATTTTTGTGAATCCATGTTGGAGCTGGGACCATGGGAGGGGATTCAGGGAATCTGACAGCCTACCCTGAGTCAAGCTGAAAGAAGACTTTACTTGGATATTGTTTTCTGACTGAGACAATTATGATTTGCTTGTGACTGAGGGGTGTATGGCCTGTGTATTTTCTGGTAAGTGAATAGTGAAAGGTGACTGAATAGTGACTGATTTGTAACTTAGTGTGCTCCATGAGTGAAGAACTTAGTCTACTGCATTTTGTGACCCATAAGGAATTGGAGTTGAAAGGAGTTTATTTACCTCAATGCTTTTGTCTGTCAGCTTCAAGTGTTGTGGCCTTTCTAACAAAAGGGTTGAAAATATATTGGTCCTCCAAGCAAATTGTTTTAGGGAAGTTTCACAAAGGAGCAATAATATTCTGCAGCTCCTCTCAGAATAAGAAAAGTGTAGTACTGATAACAGCTCCAGAATATGTCAATAGCAACTCTCAAAATGATTGCTTCTAAGTGGAGTGGCAATAAGATACCATAGATTACAGAGAGATGGAATAATAAGAGGTGTTTCATCCATAAGATGACTATTCTACACTTAAGAAAGTCAGTTGTTTGAGGATTGGGAAATTATAACCCTTTGTGTATTTGAGTGGGGGAAGGAGGATGGAGGACACTGAAAATAATTCTATTATATTATATTGTCTTTATTTTTCTCTTCTTTCCTAATTAGATACTTTGCTATTTGATTTATGATTTCTTCCTACTCTATTGCCACAGAATATATTGGATTCACAAGTTATATTTGCATAATTATGATTACCTCAAATAAGCCTTACTGTAGTTGTGATAGGAAGGGTTTCATAAACATGCTGAAGACACACATTTTGAAGTTTAAGTATTTTCTGTAAGCATAGATAAATGTAAGATTTATTAGAAAAAATGTTGTATCATGGCATTATGTTTAGAATTTTCAAGGAAATTAGTGACTAAGCATAAGACAATCAAAACACATAATTTGCAATATGCATGCCCTATCTCACTGTGGAATCAAAAAATAGAAATAAATAATATATATTTCAAATCAAACCAGTTAACATTTATAAGAATCTACTCTATGTAAAGCACCATAATAGCTACTGGAAATATAAGGATCATTATGAAAAATTTCTTCCCTTTGAGGATTTCATGTTATATGCTTAGGACTAAGGAGAAGATAGCCCTCCAGTACTCTACCATGTTCAGATGAAGTCTTGCATAGAGTTTCAATTTTCTGACACAACATTTTAGAGTGGATATTAATAAGCTGAACATCTGGAGGACAGTATTTGGGATGAGGAGGGGTTTCAACATCACGTCATATAGGGATCAGTTGAAAAAACTGAGATGTTAAGCCTGGGAAAAAGAAGACTTAAAGAAGACATGATATCTGTCTTCAAGTATTTGAATCATCATCACATGGAAGAGAGATTAAATTCATTCTGGTTAGTTTGTGTCAGGGAAAGAATAAGAACCAAGTGAGAAAGTTGCATAAATGAATATTTAACATCAATACAAGGAAGAACTTTTTTAGTATTTCAATATGAACTTATTAAGAATTTACTATGAGTCAGCCAATATATTAATCATTATAAATTCAAAGAAAGAAAAAATGATCTAGCCTTCAAGAGTTTAGAGTTTAATGGGGAGTGGGTAGGGAAAGACAACATGTAAATAGTTATATTCAAGATGAATACAGAGTATGTGGAAGATAACATTAAAGGTAAAGTCTCTTGGAGGCCGGAGGGAAGAGGAAACCTTTGGGAAAGGCCTTTTACAGAAAGTAACAATTATTGAATCTTGAAGAAATTCAGAAAAATTTTAAGAAGACAAGATGAGGAGAATAAACTTCTCAGGTATGGACATCTACCAGTGCAAAACCATAGAGACTGGAAACAAATTTTCACATGTGAGGAATTACAAATAAGGCCAATATAAATGTATCTTAACATTTGGAGCCATACAAAATTAGAATGGACTACTACTTAAAATAGTTGGTTCTTTTTCTTTAAAAAAATCTTCACTCAAAAGTTAGATGACCACTTATTACATATGAAGCTAGGGAAATTCTTGTTTAGGTACATGGGTTGGAACAGAGGTCACTTCCAAATTTGAAATATTTTGACTCTGAAATGTTACTGGAACATGACAACATCTCTACAGATAAATACATCTATGGTGCTTCTGGAGGGAAAAAGAGCACCAACAATTGACGATAGGAGGCAATTTCCGTAACGTATGTTAAACAAGATGGAGCCCTGGATATTTTCTTTAATCCTCTCACCCCTCAGACCTCTGCAAATCAGAAATTACATGTCAAAGATGAAGAATCTTCAGTTATCTTCATATTTTAAGATATTTGGAATCTAATAAGTTAAAAAAAAATTAAACTGATCTATAAAATGAATTGGCTCTCCTACATCCCCTGCTACCAAGACTGAGGCTGAATTAGTCAACCCATTGGCAACAAAGCCCAGCCCCACAGCTGTGTAGCAGTTCAGTTTGCCTGGAATGTAGCGTACCATTAATTAAAATTGGAAAGGTAGGTTAGAGTCAGATTGTAAAGGATCAAATTACAGATGAGGAATTTCTATTTTATCCTAAAAGTAATAGGGAACCATGAAGGGTTTTGAGCAGGATGAAACTGTCAAACATGTGAAGCAGTCTATTTTAATATGGAGATTCAGGGAAACCATCATCCATAGATGGCAATTAGTTCCTAGTAAGTACATTCTAGGGGTAATTGCACGGAAGCAAATGTAGTAGCATATGAACACTCATAAGGATGATTATCATAATACCACATTTTACCTGGAAAAATACAGCTATTATAGCACTATTGTCAAGTATATTAACTATCTAATATATTCTAGGGATTGAAATGTAGAGGCAGTGTCAAGATGGAGGCTTAGAAGCAAGAGAACTCTGTGGCTCTCCACATAATCACATCAAAGACCTATAAAATACTACTCTAAACAAATTTGAGAGCTACAAAACCCACAAAACTACAGACAAGCAAAGCTCCTGCTGAAGGCAGCCCAGCAGGTTTATGAGAAGGGATTCATTGCAGTGGGCTGGGAGCCCAGACCAGCACCATATGGGCCCATGGCTGGAGCCCTAGGGCAAGCAGAACAAGCCATGGCTGGAGCTTTCAGGAGAGTGGATTACTAGCAGCTGTGGCAGTTTTCAGAATTATCCACCCATAAGAAACAAGGACTAAGTGAAAAGTCAGTGGAACTCAGCTAAATTTGAGGGAGAGAGTTCAGCCATTTTCCTCCAGGGAAAGAATCAGTGATGGCAGCCCTGCAGCCACCTGAACATGGCTGCTTTAGAGGTCATAGCCCACAGATTGCAGGGGGAGCAAGCAAGCAACCAAAGACTAAGTGCTGTTGCCTTAACTTGCCTGGATCAGGATCATGGTCTTCAGCGTTGGTCCTGAGGTGTGTGATCAGTGAGCCAAAGCTGGTGAAGACTAGAAAGATGTTGGCCTCCTAATAGCCACAGCAGCTTCAATAAGCCAAGGGATTTGGCACAAAGCTCTCCCTTCTGGAAGCAGAGTTCTACCGAGCCCAAAAGTCAAATAATTGACTGGCAACATGAGCAGGCAAAGGAAGCAAAGCAAGCCCAGCAATTCAACTTTAGATTCCTTTTTTGGGAACAAAGAAGATCAAAGCATGGAAAGGGAGGAAGACAACACAGTCAGAACACCCACAGTGAAAGCTTACATGAAAAATATACACTGGGTACAAACCATAAAGCAGCTTAAGAAGGATTTTGAAAACCAAATAATAGAAGTGGAGGAAAAATTGGGAAGAGAAATGAGAGTGATGAAAAAAAACCATGAAAACAGAGTCAAAACCTGACTGAATAAAATAACACCTTAAAAAATATATTAACTCAAATGGAAAAAGAGGCACAAAAAGCCAATGAGGAGAAGAATGTCTTAAAAGGTCAAATTTGCCAGATGGAAAAAGAATCTCAAAAGTTTTCTGAAGAGAATAATTGCTTCAGAATTAGAGTGGAGCAAATGGAAGCAAAAGACTTTATGAGAAATCAAGATACAATTAAACAGATACAAACAAATGAAAAAATAGAAGGCAATGTGAAATATCTCCTTAAAAAACCACTGACCTGGAAAATAGATCCAGGAGAGACAATTTAAAAATTATTGGACTATCTGAAACCATGATAAAAAAAATAACTTAGAAAGCATCCTTCAAGAAATTATCAAGGAAAATTGCCCTGATATTTTAGAACCAGAGGGCAAAATAGAACTTGAAAGAATTCACTGATCACCTCTTGAAAAAGAAAAGTTTTAGAATGTGATAGCTAGGTTCCAGAGTTCCCAGATCAAGGAAAAAATATTACAATCTGCCAAGAAGAAACAATTTGAATACTTTGGAAACACAATCAGGATAACCCAGGATCTAGAAGCTTCTACATTAAGAGGTTGAAGGGCCTGGAATATGATATTCTGGAGATCAAAGGAGCTAGGACTAAAACCAAGAATCACCTACCCAGCAAAATTGAGTATAATGTTCCTGGGGAAAACATCATCATTCACAGTATTCTTGATGAAAAAAACAGAACTGAATAGAAAATTTGACATTCAAATACAAAAAGCATGAGAAGGTAAATGTGGAAAAGAAATCAAAAGGAACTTAATTAAAATTGAACTATTTACATGCCAAAATGGAAAAACAATAATTATAACTTATGAAACCTTTCTCTGTATGAGGGTACTTGAAGGGAGTTTAAAAGTATATATACATATATATATACATATATGGATATGGATATATGTACATATGTACATATGTATGTATACACACATATGTCTATATAGGAGAGTATATATGTCTAGGAATACATATGTGAGTGTGTGTCTATATGTATACATAGACAGAGGGCACAGGATCAGTTGAATAGGAAGGGATGATATTTTAAAAGGTGAAATTGAGATGTGGGAGAAGAACAGTGTGAGATTTGATGGGGAGAGACAGAATGGGGTCAATCATTTCATATAGAAGAGGCAAAGGATAATTGTTGCAACGGAGGGGAAGAACAGCAAGGCACAAGGGAATGCGTTAACCTTACTCTCATGGAATTTGCCTAAGGGAAGAAATGACATACACTCTAAATTGGGTATCTTGGTCTACAGGAGAGTAGGAGGGAAGGGAATGAGAGGTTGGAAGGTAGAGATGAGGGCAGAAGTACACACTTCTGTAAATGGACAGAGTCAAAGTAGGGAATAGAATAAGTGGGGGGAAGAATAGGAAGGAGGGAAATATAAACAGTTTTTCACCATATGTCCATTGTGGAGATGTTCTACATCACTATACATGTATGGCCTGTATTGAATTGCTTGTCTTTCCAGTGGAGATGGGTGATGAGGGAGTAAGGGAAAGAATCTAGAATATAAAGTTCTAAAATCAAAGGTTAAATATATACATATATATTTAATCATTATTATCATTTTCATGCAACTGGGAAATAATATATATAGATAGATATTGGGGAAAGGAGATCCATCTTGCCCTACCAGAAAGCCAGAGGGGTGAAGGGGAAGGATATAGGAGAGAGCAGATTGGGGGAGGGCGTAAACAGTGGGATTGCTGTTTTGGGGTGGTGGGTAGGGGAAATATGGGGAGAAAATTTCTAATTCAAAATCTCATGGAAATGAATGACGTAAACTAATAATAAACAAAAGTTTAAAAATATTATATTGAAACTATGTCTTCTTGACCTCAAATAAGAACACAACGCTTAATAAGTAATAAATGTTTTTAATTCAGGCAAAAAGTGTAGTAAAAAAATTCTAGGCACTTTGATAAGAACAGAGGCTTCTAAGAAAATCAAAAAGTAATTTTTGCTCTTAAGTAACACATATTCTAATGCAGGGAGGGAGGGTAAACAACATGCAAATAACCATGCAAAAAGATAGATAGACACACAGATAGACAGATAGATAGATAGATAGATAGATAGATAGACAGACAGACAGACAGACAGACAGACAGAAGAGAATAGATAGAGGAGGATAAGATAAATAGAAATATTCTCAAAAAGAAGGCACTAATTTTGAGGACTGGGAAAGGCTTCTTTTTGAAGGTAGGAATTAACTAAGACTTGAAAGAAGCCAGAAGGGAGATATGAGGAAGAAGAAAACTTCAGATATGGGGAGGAATTGGTGAAAATGCTGTGGGAGTCAATGGTGTGTCATGTATGAGGAACAGGTAAGAGAGTAGTGCCACTCCATTGAAGCTAATGTGGATGGTTGTAAGGTTTAAGAAGACTGAAAAAGCAAGAGGTGACAAGGTTATGAAAGGCTACAAAAGCCAAACAGAGGCTTTTATATTTGATACTAGAGGCAAAGAACCAATAACTTTTATTGAATGGAGAAAAGGGGATGGAGAACAATGATCCAACCGGCATTTTGGATAGGTCAATTCATTTTTTGCTTTGTTTTTTTAAAATTAATTAATTTTTTTTTAGTATTCAAACAATAATTTCCATAAGTTTTCAATTTTCTCTCCCAACTCCTTCCCCAAGACAACTTGCAATCTAATATGTAGTCTACCCATACATTCCTATTAAATACATTTTTACATTAGTCATGTTGTATAGAAGAATTATAACAAATGGGGTGAGTAAGAAATGAAAGCAAAATAAAAGAAAACAAAAAAGAAAATAGTCTGTTACATTCTACATTCTGACACCATACTTCTTTCTCTGGATGGGAATAGCATTTTCCATAATGTTTTCTTTGGAATTGTTTTAGGTCTTTACATTTCTGAGGAAGTCTATCAAAATCAATCCTCACACACTATGGCTTTTACCGTGTACAATACTCCCCTGGTTCTGCTCCCCTCACTGAACATCAGTTCATATAATTCTTTCCAGGTTCCTCCGAAGTCTATCTGGTCATAATTTCTTTTTTTTACAGGACAATTGGGGTCAAGTGACTTGCCCAAGGTCACACAGCTTGTAAGTGTTAAGTGTCTGAGGTCACATTTGAACTCAGGTCCTCCCAACTCCAAGGCTGGAGCTCTATTCACAGTGCAACCTGGCCATCCCTTCATCATTTCTTAAAGTAAAATAGTATTCTATTACATTCATATACCACTACTTGTTTAGACACTCCCCAACTGATGGACATTCGCTCAATTTCCAGTTCTTGGCCACAACAAAAAGAGCTGCTACAAATATTTTTGTACATGTGGGTCCTTTTCCCATTTTTATGATCTCTTTGGGATATAGCCCTAGAAATGGTGTTGCTGGGTCAAAGGGTGTACACATTGTTGTAGACCTTTGGGCATAGCTCCAAATTACTCTCCACACTACTTGGATCAGCTCACAGCTCCACCAAAAAGGAATTAGTATCCAACACTCCCACATCCTCTCCAACTTTTATCATTTTTCTTTTTTGCCATTTTAGCCAATATGATAGGTGTGATGTGGTACCTTAGAGTTGTTTTTAATTTGTATCTCTCTAATCAATATTGATTTAGAGCATTTTTTCATATGACTATAGATAGATTTGATTTCTTCCTGTGAAAACTGCCTATTCATATCCTTTGACCATTTATCAATTGGGAAATGACTTGTATTCTTATAAATTTGACTCAGTTATCTATATATTTTAGAAAGGAGATCTTTTTCAGAAACACTAGTTGTAAAAATTCTTTCACAGTTTTCTACTTCTCCCCCAAATCTTGGTTGCACTGGCTTTGTTTGTGTAAAAACTCTTCAGTTTAATGTCATAAAAATCATCCATTTTGCATGTCATAATGTTCTCTATTTCTCGTTTGATTATACATTCCTCCACTCTCCATAAATCTGACAGAGAAACTATTCCTTACTCCCTTAGTTTGCTTATAATATCAGCCTTTATAACTAAATCATGTACCCATTTGGACTTTATTCTGACATACAGGTTCAAACACTGATATACACCCAATTTCTGCCATATTGTTTTCCAGTTTTCCCAGCAGCATTTTTTAAAATAATAAGTCTTGGGGCAGAGCCAAGATGGCAGTGTAGAAGCAGCAAAGCACCACAGCTCCCACAAAAACACGCTAAAAAACTCATAAAATGGGACGCTAAACAAATTTTCAAGCTCCAAAACTCTCCAAAAGACAGAAAGCACATCTGTTGCTACAGGCAGCGCATCAGGTGGGGCTCTTCACAGCAGTCTGGGACCTGCAGCCGAAACCCCGCCGGCTCAGGCCCTGGGGCATCGGGCGGGGAGCCACGTCTATAGGAGAGCAGATTTATCAGGCCAGAAGACAAAATTGCAAGGAAGCAGCGGGAGGCAGCAGGAACGGAGCGGCAGCGGCTTACACTGGGCTGCTTCGGAGCCCTCCGCCTGCAGATAGCAGGGGGGCTGACGTGATCCATCGAGGCCAAGGGCTCTTGCATTGAGCAGCCTGGATCTGGATTGTGATCTTGAGTGGTGGTCCTGGGGTACACTTTCAGTGAGCCAAAGCTGGGGGGGGCTGCAGCATCCCACTAATAGCTCTGGCATCTGTGAAGGCCCCAGTGATTTGGGACAGAGCTTTCCCCCTCCAGGAAGCAGAGTTCAACAGAGATAAAAAAACCAAACAATTAACAGACTGGCCAACATGAGAAAAAGGAAGCAGGCTAGGACCAGCAGTAAAACTCTAGAATCCTATTTTATGGACAAAAAAGACCAAAGTA
>CM053596.1:127321845-127371847 GCA_028646575.1 Pseudocheirus occidentalis | reverse complement strand
GGGGGCAAGGAGGAGCTCCCTGCCCTGCTAGAAAGTTAGAGAGGTGTTGGAGGAGGGCATAAAAAGGAACAGATTGTGGGAGGGGTCTTACAGTGGGATCAATGTTCTGGGCTGGTGGGTAGGGAAAAAAAGGGGAGAAAATTTGCTACTCAAAACCTTGTGGAAATGAATGATGTAACCAAAAAAGTAAAATTAAAAAAAAATAATAAAATAAAATAAAATAGTAAGTCTTTGGGTTTATCAAACAGTAGATTGCTGCAGTCATTGACTTTGTGTCTTCTGCACCAAACTCATTCCACTGATCTACCCTTCTTTTTCTTAGCCACTGCCAAGTGATTTTGATAATTACTGCTTATAATAGAATTTTAAATCTGGTACAACTGGGCCACCTTCCCCAGCATTTCTTTTCATCAATTCTCTCGATATTCTGTACCTCTTGTTTTTCCAGATGAATTTTGTTACATTTTTTTCTAGTTCTAAAGAATCATTTTTGGTCATTTGATTGGTATGGCACTGAATAAGTAAATTAATTTATGTGGAATTGTTGTTTTTATTATATTAGCTCAGTGTACCCACAAGCAACTGATGTCTTTCCAATTATTTAGATTTTATTTTATTTCTGTGAAAAGCATTTTATAATTGTGTTCATATAGTCCCTTGGTTTGTTTTGGCAGGTAGACTCCCAAGTATTGTTTAATGTCTCTATTAACTTTAAATGGAATTTCTCTTTCCATCTCTTGCTGTTAGTCTTTGTTAGTAATATATAAAAATGCAGAAGATTTATGTTGGTTTATTTTATATACTGCAACTTTGTAAAAGTTGTTTATTATTTCAGTTACTTTTTTTCTTGATTCTCTAGGATTCTCTAAGTATATCGTCATATCATCTGCAAAGAGTGACAGCTTACTTTCTTCTTTGCCTATTCTAATTCCTCAGGAAGATCAAATTGATAGTTTAGTGGAGAATGCACTACAGTGAGGAAAAATTCAAGCAGGAAGCTCAACCAGCAGGTTATTGTAATAGTAGAGATACCTTGTGTACATTTCATGACTGAAGAATCAGTGTTCCTTTAATTCAGATGTTGGTCCTCTCATCTGTCCCTTCCTTTAACCTCACAAAAAACCCACTTTGGTATAGGCTTCTATATAGACTTTCCCGTTGAGGGAGTCAAGTGCAAGGATTTAGTTTGGTCTGATTCCTGTCTTTATTCTAAGATCACAGAGGAATCTTCTTGTCTGTTTCTGAGCTATTAATATTGATCTAAAAACTTAGTCAAGGTCAGAGATCACACTGAGAACTTAGAATACTTATAGGGGAAATCATATCCAGATAATGCTGGCTAGCCTTTACCCAAGATTGTATTTTCAAGTGTCTCTTTTCCATCAGCTACAGAATTGTTATAAGGAAGACAGCACAGTTGTTGATAGCCACATAATTTCCTGTACTGCAATTTAACTATTTCACAAGAAAGAAGCATTGGATTGGAAACCAGAAAATCTACATTCTAATTTTGGTTCTGGTGCTAGCTACCTAAATGAACCTGGGAAAAGCACATAGTCCTTCTTGGGCTAAATGTTTTCACTTGTAAAATAAAGAGGTTTCCCATTCAAGTGTACAATTATATGAGATTATACATTCTAAACTTCCAATAAGACTATATGTTTCTAGAGGGTAGAGGTGGTATCTTATAATTGCATAATGCCAGGATCTGGCATACTACAGGAGTTCACCAAATTGTTGTGAAATTGATTTTAAATAAATTTAGCCAAAAGTGAAAAACTGGTGAAACAACTGTGGTGAACAACTATGAAACAGATGACAAGGTTGGCTTTGATCATGCAGACTGAAACAAATTCATTTTAAATTAATCGATAAAAAGTTTTCTACTAAGAAGTTGGGACTATATCACTCTTCCCACCCATACCTGCTGTTTTCTAAGAAGGGTAACATATGTGTGTGTATGAATGTACACAAACATACTTATATATGCACACATAGATAATTATAACATTATATATTATATTATATATTATAAACACATATGTGAGACATATATGTGCATGTGTATATGTGTGTATGTGTGTCTATACAGTGTCCGTATAAATGTGTTATATATTTAATATGTGAGTATGTGTGTATATGTGTGTGTTACGTCTCCCTATATATAAACACGGATATATGGAAAGATACTAGTAGTATCAGAGGATAGAGTAACAGGCCTAGAGTCAGGAAAACTTATTTTCTTGAGTTCAAATCTGGCCTCAGACACTTACTAGCTGTATGACCCTGGGCAAGTCACTAAACCCTGTTTTTCTCAGTTTCTTCATTTGTAAAATGAGCTGGAGAATGAAATAGCTATCCACTCAAGTTTCTTTTGCCAAGAAAATTCCAAAGAAGTCACAAAGAATTAGAAATGGCTGAAAAATGAATCAACTGAATATATATGCATGTGTATTTTGGATAGGTAGTAACACCCACATACATGCACAAATACATTTGACTTTGATTGGAACCAATTCCTTCTTATTTCTTGTAATTTATTTATATTAATATGAGTTGTCATTATTATTATTTATAATATGGCAATAAATTTGATCATAAATAATAGAGGCAAACATCTAACAGGTTGTGGTATAAGCTACATCTATCCAGGTTAATATGGAGTGTGCCAAGTATGATGGGAATAATATAGATGGAATTGCTCTGATACCAAAAGAACCAGGTTCTTTTTTTAAATGAAGCAGTTCATTGAAGGGGGTGGGGGGTTAGAATCAGTTGAATGGGGGTAGAGCCAAGATGGCAGCATAGAAGCATCAAGGTTTTGCAGCTCCCATACTGTCACCTCAAATACCCATAAAATATGACTGTAACCAAATTTTAGGACTCCAAAACTGACAAAAATACAGAAAAGACATCTCTCTCTGAAGGCAGCTCAGCAGGTGGGGCTCATGGAAGCAGCCTGGCAGCCAACACCAGCCCACCCTGAAACTGTCGCCTGGCCCCAGGGAGGTCAGGAAGAGCCACAGCTGGAATCTTCAAGAGAGTGGATAAATGGCAGCTGTTGCCATTTCCACATTTATTAAGCAAGGAGAAATAAGGTCGAAGAAATGTCAGTGGCGTTCAGCTAAATTTGGGGGAGAAAAGTGGTCTGCCCAAACTGCCCCCAGGGCAAGGAAGTAATTGAAGTAGCAGCTGCCTTCACATGGTTGCTTCAGAGCTCCTGGCCTGCAGACTTCAGGGGGGCAAAGCAATTGATCACAGGCCAAGTGCTCTTGCATTGAGTGGCCTAGATCCAAATCATGGTCTTGAGTGGTGGTCCTGGGGTGCATATTCAGAGAGCCAAAGCTGGTGGGGGCAGCAACCGCCCCCTAATACACCAGCAGCTGTGAAAACCTCAGTGATTTGGGCCAGAGCTTTCCCCTCTGGAAGCAGAGTTCCACAGAGCCAAAAACACAAATTGTTTACTGGCATCACGAGTAGGAAAAGGAAGCAAAGTTAGAACAGTAACTGAAATCTAGATTCCTTTTTTGGGGACAAAAAAGATAAAAGCATGGAATGGGAGGAAGACAACACAGTCATAACTCCCACAACAAATGCTTCCAAGAAACATGAAGATTGTCTACAGGCCATAGATCAGCTTCAAAAGGACTTGGAAAACCAAAATAGAGAAGTGGAGGAAAAATTGGGAAGAGAAATAAGAATGATGCAAGAAAGAGTCAACAACCTGACTGAAGAGAATAACACCATAAAAAAAAGATTAACCCAGAAGGCAAAAGAGGCACAAAAAGCCAGTGAGGAGGAGAATGCCTCAAAATGTCAAATTTGTCAGATGGAAAAGAATCTCAAAAGCATTCTGAAGAGAATAATTCCTTCAGAATTAGAGTGGGGCACATGGAAGCAAATGACTTTATTAGAAATCAAGATACTTTTAAACAGATACAAACAAATGAAAAATATAGAAGGCAATGTGAAGTATCTCCTTGAAAAAAATGCTGACCTGGAAAATAAATCCAGGAGGGACAATTTAAAAATTATTGGGTTACCTGAAAGCCATGATCAAAAAAAAAGAACTTAGAAAGCATCCTTCAAGAAATTCTCAAGGAAAATGACCGTGATATTTTAGAACCAGAGGGTCAAATAGAATTTGAAAGAATTCACTAATTACCTCTTGAAAAGACCTCCAAAAGGAAATTCCTAGAAATGTTATAGGCAGGCTCTAGAGCCCCAGATCAAGGAGAAAATATTACAAGCTACCAAGAGGAAGCAATTTAAATACTGTGGAAACACATTTAGGATAACCCAGGATCTGGCTGCTTCTACACTGTGGGATCGAAGGGTCTAGAATATGATATTCCAGATATCAAGGGAGCTAGGATTAAAACCAAGAATCACCTACCCAGCAAAATTGAATATAATCTTCCAGGGGAAAATATAGTCATTTGATGAGGTAGAAGATATTCAAGAATTCTTGCTGAGAAAACTAGAACTGAACAGAAAATTTGACATTCAAACACAAGAAGGATGAGAAGGTAAACATGGGAAACAAATCATAAGGAATTTATCAAAGTTGAACTATTTACATGCCAATATGGAAAAATGATACTAGTCACTTATGAAACTTTTCTCAATATGAGGATAGGTGAAGGGAATACAAATGTATATATGTGTATATGTATGTATGTATGTATGTATATATATATATATATATATACATATACCTACACATATGTCTATATAGGAGAGTATATACACATATGAATACATATCTGAGTATGTGTGTATATGACTTCATAGAAGGCACAGGATCAATGAATAGGAAGAAATAATACTTTAAAAGGTGAAATTCTGAGGTGGGAGAGGATTAGAATGAGAGGAGACAGGGAGAGACAGAATGGGGTTAATCATCCCATATAGAAGAGGCAAGGGATAACTGTTACAATAGAGGGGAAGAACAGGAAGGCAAAAGGGAAAGGGTCAACTTTACTCTCCTTGAATTTGACTTAGGGAATTAATGACATGAACTCTAAACTGGGTATTTTGCCACACATGACAGTAGGGGCAATGGGGATAAAATGTGGGATGATGGAGGGGAAGTGGGGTGGGAGGAATGCTGGAAGCACACACTTCTGTAGAGGGTCAGGAATAGGGTAGAGAATAGAAAAAGGGGGAACAGGATGTGAAGGAGGAACATATAATCACTCTCTCACAATATATCCATTGTGGAGGTGGTCTGTGTAATTACACATGTACAGCCTGTATGGAACTGCTTGTCCTTCCAGTAGTGGTGGGTGATGATGGAGGAACTGAAAGAATCTAGAATTTAAAGTTCTACAGTCAAATGTAAAAAAACTAAATATATATATATATGTGTGTGTGTGTGTGTGTGTGTGTGTGTGTGTGTATAATATTTTATATTTATATCATATCATATATTATATTATATATTTATATTGAATATATATATATAAATTATTATTATTAAATACATGCAACTGGGAATTAATATATACAGGCACTTTGGTAGGGAGACCCATCCTGCCCTACCAGAAAGTTAGAGGATGATGGAGGAGGGTATAGAAGAGAGCAGATTAGGGGAGGGGCTTTACAGTGGGATCACAGTTTTGGGTTTGTGGGTAAGGGAAAGATGGGGAGAAAATGTGTAACTCAAAATCTTGTGGAAATTAATGATGTAAACAAGAACATAAATTAAATAATTCATAGAATTGAACTTCAAAAAAATAATCAGTTGAATGACTGGATTTCTCAATCAATCAAATCAAAATGCTTGAAATACCTTAATATATTTAAGTTATAGAAATATTTAGGAAAACCTGAATGCTATTTGTTTTGATTTAGTCCCTTGTAGAACAGGGCAATTCATATTTCTATTAAAAATAATGCAGGTTACATGGCCCACCCAACACACACACACACACACACTATTCATAATCAGTCAATAAGCATTTGTAAAACTCCTACTATGTGCTAAGCGTTGGGGATGCAAACACAAAAATGAAAGCCTCTTGGCTCCTACCTCAAGGTGCTTACTTTCCACTGGGAAGAGAACATATGCCCATGGAGGACAGAAAGAGGGAGAGGACATTGGAATTTGTATACAGATAACTAATTGTGAGGAATTCCCCTCTACCAATGTAGACTGATATCTTTTATTGCTGTTTAAAGTCTTGGCAAATTCCTAGGGGTCAGTAAGATGTCAACAAATCTACTCAGATTCATGGTTTGCAAGTGTCAGAGTTAAGTTTTGATCTCCTGAAATAGAAAGAGGGAGACAGAGACAGAGACAGGGACAGAGAGACAGAGAGAGAAGATACATATCAACAGACATACAAAATAAATGCATATTTTTCTTGTTTGTTTATTTGTTTTTGAGGTAGAAAGCACTAACAACTAGGGAAATCAGAGAAAGTTTCACATGTGAGTTAGTCTTGAAGTTGAACTTTGAAGTACACAAAAAGTGGCATCTATACTTAAGGAATAATTACTCATGAGTAATGGTATCACCTCAAGATCTGAGTTTAGAGATAGAGAAAATGTGTCCACTATGAAATCCAGAGGAGTCCTTTATTTAGTTGATTATTTTTTAAAATTTCCAAACTATCTAATAATGTATTAGAAATTTGTGAACACTTTTGATTCCTGTGTTTCCTCATCAAATTGCTTCTTAGAATAAGAAAATAAGAATATTAGTATGTGGGGGTGGAGAAAAAATGGAGCAGTAAAAGCAGGAATTTGCTTTAGCTCATCCCCAAACCACCTAAATTACCTGTAACAAATGACTCTAAACAAATTTTTGTGCTACAGAATCCACAAAAAGAGAGAGCAAAATGCATCTCTAGTTGAAGGGAGCCTGGCAAGCTGAAAGGAAGAGTTTATTGCACCATGCTGGGAGCAGAGTGCTGTTTTACATGGGCTATGGGGGCACAGACTGATGGCACAGATCAGGATGGAACAGACCTCAAGGAAGTGAATCACTGGCATCTGTGGCAGTTGTGGGACTTCTCAACCCACAAATGACAAAGAGCAAATAAAAGGTCAGTGGGGAAACCCTGTTGGATGTTAGCGAGAGAAGAGTATGATTAGCCTCCTGCTCCTGGGATGGCAGAGGTGGCATCAACAACAGCAGCAGCAGCAGCTGAAACAGCAACTGCTTCCAGAGCTCCTGGCCCACAGATGGTGAAGGGACAAGTCAACTGATCAGCAGGCAATTGCAGGAATCTCTTTGCTGGTGCTAAGGCAGGATTCTATAGCTTTGCCATGATAGGATCTGGTTTGCAGTGTTGGGTGGCAGTCTTGGGGTGAGGCACTGGCATGGCAGAACTTGTGACACCTATGGAGAGGGAGTCCTATTCACAGTTCTGAGGCAGATGCCTAGAAGTAGTTCTGATAACAGCTGTGCAAAACCCTAGAAATTTGGGACACAGCACTCTCCACCCCAGAAGCAGAGTTATACCATGGCAAAGAGCTCAAAGTCAAGTAACTCACTAGGAAAATGAATAAACACAGGAAAATAAATCAGACTATAAAATCTTTCTTTAGTGACAAAGAAGTTTAATACACAGAACCAAAAAAAGACAACAAAGTCAAAATTCTTGCATCAAAAGCTTCCAAGAAGAATATAAATTGGTTGCAGGCCATGGAGGAGCTCAGGAAGGATTTTGAAAATCAAGCAAGAGAAGTAGAGGAAAAATAGGGAAGAGAAATGAGAGGGATGCAAGAAAATCATCAATAATGAGTCAACAGCTTTCTAAAGGAGACCCAAAATAATACCAAAGAAAATAACACCTTAACAAACACACTAACTCAAAGGGCAAAAGATTTCTAAAAACCCAATGAGGAGAAGAATTCCTTAAAAAGCAGATTTGAACAAATGGAAAAGAAAGTCTAAAAACTCACTGAAGAAAATAATTATTTCAAATACTCTAACTTTCTGGTGGGGCAGGATGGGTCTCCCTGCCCCAGTGCCTGTATATCTTACTTCCCAGTTGCACATAGTTAATAATAATAATAATCATATATATATATATATATATATATATATATAAACATATACATACATATATATAAACATATACATACATATATATATATTAACATTAGATTGTATAACTGTAAATTCTAGATTCTTTCGGTTCCTCCCTCATCATCCACAACCACTGGAAGTACAAGCAATTCCATACAGGCTGTACATGTGTAATTACACAGACCACCTCCACAATGGATATATTGTGAGAGAGTCTCTCCTTCGTATCCTGTCCCCCCTTTTTCTATTCTCTACCCTGTTCCTGACCCTTTACAGAAGTGTGTGCTTCCAGCATCCCTCCCACACCACCTCCCCTCCATCATCCCACATTTTATCCCCATTGCCCCTACTGTCATGTGCGGCAAGATATCCAGTTTAGAGTTCATGTCATTAATTCCCTAAGCCAAATTCAAGGAGAGTAAAGTTGACCCTTTCCCTTTTGCCTTCCTGTTCTTCCCCTCTATTGTAACAGTTATCCCTTGCCTCTTCTATATGGGATGATTGACCCCATTCTGTCTCTCCCTGTCTCCTCTCATTCTAATCCTCTTCCACCTCAGAATTTTACCCTTTAAAGTATTATTTCTTCCTATTCAATTGATCCTGTGCCTTCTATAAAGTCATATGCACACATACTCAGATATGTATTCATATGTGTATATACTCTCCTATATAGACATATATGTAGGTATACGTGTATATATATATATATATACATATGTATGTATATATATATACACACACACACACACACACACACACACACATTTGTATTCCCTTCACCTATCCTCATACTGAGAAAAGTTTCATAAGTGACAATTATCAATAGTCAGAAGCAAACACTTTTGAAGAGGGACTTTTTTCTCAAAGGAGAAAATAGAATAAATGAGGGGTAGGATAGAATGGAGGAAAATATAGTTAGTCTTCCACAATATGACTACTATAAAATATTTTGCATAGTTGTACATGTATAACCTATAATGAATTGCTTGTCTTCTCAATGGGGGCGGGGAGTAAGGAGAGAAGAAGGGAGAGAATCTGGAACTCAAAGTTTTTCAAACAAATGTTAAAAAATTGTTTTTACATGCAACTGAGAAATAACAAATACATGCAATGGGGTAAAGAAATGCATCTTGCCCTACAAGAAATTAAGGGGAGAGGAGGGAAACGGAGAGATAGGGGGGTTAGAAGAGAGGGCAGCCTGGGGGATGGGGTAGACAGGATGTTTGCCATGTTGGGGTGGGGGTAGAGAAGAAATGAGGAAAAACTTTGGAACTCAGAACCTTGTGGAAATGAATATTGGAAACTAAAATGAATAATTTAAAGAGGAAAACAAGAATATTAGCATTTAAGAAGAAATCTTAGAGATATTCCAGCGTAATTCCCTCATTTTCTTTTTTTATCAATTTTTATTTTTAAAAATTAATTAATTTATTTTCTTCTTCACATCACTCATTTCCATGAGATTTTTAGTTGCAAATTTTCTCCCCATATTTCCCCTACCCACCACCCCAAAACAGCCATCCCACTGTATAACCCTTCCCCCAGTCAGCTCTATGTCCTCCCCCATTGCCTCTCTGACTTTCTGTTAGGGTGGGATGAGCCTCCTTACCCCGGTGCTTGTATATCTTAATTCCAAGTTGCATGTAGTTAATAAAAATGATAATTATTATATTTATATTTCTGATTTTTCAGCAAGAATGTTTGAAAGTCCTCCACCTCAGCAAATGACCATATTTTCCTCTGGAACATTATACTCAGTTTGGGTGGTCAGGTGATTCTTGTTTTTAATCAAAGCTCCCTTGATCTCCAGAATTTCATATTCCATGCCCTTATCTCCCTCAATATAGAAGCTGCCAGGTCCTGGGTTATCCTAATTTTGTTTCCACAGTATTTAAATTGCTTCCTCTTGGCAGCTTGTAATATTTTTTCCTTAATCTGGGGACTCCAGAACCTGGCTATAACATTCCTAGGAGTTTTCTTTTGGGGATTTTTTTCAAGAGGTGTTTGGTGAATTCTTCCAAGTTCTATTTTGTTCTCTGTTCATAAGATATCAGGGCAATTTTCCTTGAGAGTTTCTTGAAGGATGCTTTCTAGGTTCTTTTTTTTTTAAATCTTGGCTTTCAGGTAGTCCAATAATTTTTAAACTGTCTCTCCTGTATCTATTTTCCAGGTCAGTGGTTTTTTTCAAGGAGATACTTCACATTGCTTTCTATTTTTTCATTTGTTTGGATCTGTTTAATAGTATCTTGATTTTTCATAAAGTCATTTGCTTCCATTTGCTCCACTCTAATTCTGAAGGAATTATTCTCTTCAGAAAATTTTTGAGATTCTTTTTCCATCTGGCAAGTTTGACTTTTTAAGGTACTCTTCTCCTCATTGGCTTTTTGGGCGTCTTGTCATTTCAATTAATCTATTTTTAAGGTGTTATTTTCTTCAGTCAGGTTGCTGACTCTCTTTTCATGATTTCCTCACATCATTCTCATTTCTCTTCCTAATTTTTCCTCCACTTCTCTTATTTGGTTTTCAAAATCCTTCTTAAGCTCATCTATGGATTGTAGGCAGTCTACATGTTTCTTGGAAGCTTTTGGTGTAGGAGTTCTGCCTGTGTTATCTTCCTTCTGTTCTTGTTTTTATCCTTTTTGTCCCCAAAAAAGGCTTCTAGAGTTCAATTGCTGTTCTTACTTTGGTTCCTTTGCCTGCTCATGTTGCCAGTGAGTTACTTGATTTGTTAGCTCTGTGGAACTCTGCTTCTAGAGGGGAAAGCTCTCTCCCAAATGGCTGGGGTTTTCACAGCTTCTGGAGTTATTGGGAGGCTGCTATAGCCCACACCACCTTTGGCTCTCTGAAAACACACACCAGGACCACCACTCAAGACCACGATCTCAATCCCGGCTGCTCAACGCAAGAACACTTAGTCTCTGAACAATCCCTTGTGTTCCCCCCCCCCACCCCTGCAGTCTGCAGGGCAGGAGCTCTGAAGCAGCCACTGGGAGGTAGCAGCAGGGCTGCTGCTTCTGCCACTTCCTTGCCCTGGAGGCAGTTTGGCCAAAATGCTTTTCTCCCCCAAATTTAGCTGAGTTCCACTGACCTTTCTCTAGGTCCTTGTATATTATGGCTTGATAATTCTGGAAACTGCCACAGCTTCCGCTGATCCACTCTTCTGAAAACTCTAGCTGTGGCTCATCCTGGCCACTCCAAGGCCAATCCGTGATTTGAGGCTAGGTAGGTTTTTGGCTCTTAGGGTGTGGTGATGAGCCCTTCCTGCCAAGCTGCATTCAGTGGGAGATGTATTTTTTTGAGTTTTTTAACACTAAAATTTGTTTAGAGTCATATTTTATGGGTATTTGAGGTGGCTATGTGGGAGCTGTAGAACCTTGTTTCTTCTGTGCCTCCATCTTGACTCTATCCCACCCCCTTCATTTTCCTGATGATGAAACTGAGGCCTAGATATTAGATAGCAGAGACCCAAGGCCACAGAAATAGGGTATAATGAGAATTGGGCTTCAAATCTAAGTTTTCTGACTCCAAAACCACATTATTTTCATGCTGCCTTCTCTTGCTTCTTGTCTGCCTCCCCATCCAGAGCAGTCTTATCACTGAGGGCAGCCTCTTTACAAATAATGGTCACTTTAATGCTCCTATTGATATCAAATGTTCGAATTAAGAAAAGGTCAAATAAAAGTCTGAGCATTGTGAGACCAACTGTGTAAACTTTGTGTGTGTACATGTAGGGTTTTTGTTTATCTTCTAAAATTCTGATTTAAGAACTGTGGACCATGATCTTGGTACTTTTCTTGATGTGCCAATAATGTAATTACTCAGTAATTTCACTTTACTCAAATGTATTAAATATTTGAAGTAGCTACGTGGCAGAGTGAATGAGTTCAAATCTGCCCTCAGACACTTACTGACTATGTGACCCAGGGCAAACCATTTAACCCAGTTTCCATACCTGTAAAATGAGCTGGGTGAAGAAAGAGCAAACCACTTCAGTATCTTTGCCAAGAAAACCCCAAATTGAGTCACAAAGCGCCAGACATGACTGAAAACAGCTGAAAAATAAAATTAAATATTTACCCTTAAACCAGAGTGACCCATGATAGACGAGCAATTTATATCTAGAAGGAATAAAATGTATAAACTGTCTAATATAGTTCAATGTACAGGCAACCTTTCTAATTACTTGAAGTTATACCATACTGTTCCCCAGCAACAGATGTAATAAGTGAGCCCCTCTGTACCAACTTTCTTTTTCTAGAACTATTCATTTGAAGATATTTTCAGATCCATATTGCTGTAAACCATAAAAGTCTGGGCAAAGCAGTATGAAAATACAGGCTTTTCCAAGTTTAGAATAAAATCTCTTAACATTAAAAACATTATCTTCTTTTTTTGGTAATTTATTTTAAATCCCCACATGCTTTTTACAACAGCCTTTTCAAGGCTCTTGTGATAAGATTATTAACCTTTTGGAAATTCGCAACTTCTTGAAATACCGAAATCCCTATACTCCTGTTTCCTCACTGTAACTTTATCTACACTGGTGTACATGTCTGCATCTTTGTTTCTTTCAATAATTGAGAAAATGTATTTTGATTAATTGAGTGGTTTCCATAGCAGCTGCAAGCCAGGTGGCTAGAACTGGTTGCTTAGGCTGCTAAATTCTGTGTAATTAGTTTATTTTTAATCTTTTAATTCAGTATGAGTAGAGTTTAGAGTATTAGAGGGAGCGGGTCTGAGTAAGGGTGCCTTGACTAATGTATTATTACCATTCAGTGTTTATTGATGAAGCCAGAACACATAGGAATAGAGACTGGGCAGTTCAAGGGGGAGAAGCAACTTTCCTTATGCAGGCACTAAAGACTAGGAGGATTTTGATGCTTTGATTTTTTTCTGGATTTTTTTCTCATTAAGTTAAAGCTATACAGAGATTTTTCGAATGGCAGTATATTTTCCTTCAGGAGAAATAACAAGAGAATGTAGTATTTTGTATTGCAGAAAGTGGTATTCATCACAGAATGCCAAGGCATGGAAAATATATTATCAATAATGGTCTTTTAGCAGTTTTCTCACAATGGTGGGCTTTTATTTGATTATTTTACATCATATGCATGTGTAAAGAAAAATATAACGTTTTTAACAATTTCACTCCTGATCCTACATTTTTGCATAACTATATCATCTGAGTACTTGATTTTTTTTAAAGTTGGTCATTCCATAGGCTATTTATGTAGAGTTAAAGTTATGTTCTTGGCTTAAAATTTCGGTATTTATTTTAATGTAGCCATTTATCACCTGAGTGAATTCCATTTTTTAAGATGAGAACTTTTCTGTGGATTAGGTCCAATTAGAAGACGATTTGTGAATTTGACTAATACTCAAGTTGAGGGATAGAGGTTAGTTTTCATAAGCATAAGAGGACTCTGGTTTAGAAATAAATATTTTACGAAAAGAAAAAAGATAAACCCTTTTGGGAACATGCCTCAAGATAGTCATTTTTCAACATTTTCAGAGATACAATAACAAATACAGTAGCTTATAATATGTTTCTAAGGAAAACCAAATCTGATCATAGTTGGAGATTCAGAAAAGAATATATGAAAGATTTTGTTCACTTCTAATATTCAAAGTCTATATAATTCACACATTTAAATATTTTAAAATGTCCAACAATATAGAATTTAGATAGTGTTTGCCTCTGGACATAGAGGTATGAAATTAAAAGCAAATGAAAACCCGGCAGGTTGTTGGAGAATATTTGAAGGGTGAGGAGGAGTACCTAATAGCTGTCTTTGAGTATTTGAAGGGTGACTAATTGGAATTGGTACTAGGATTGGGATTGTTCTGTTTGTGCCTAGAGGGCAAAACCAAAAGCAAGAGGTGAAAGTTGTAAAGAGGGAACTTTAGGCTTACATCCAGGGGAAAAACAAAACAAAACTTTCTAAAGATTTTCTATGCAAATGTGGAATGTACTGCTTCTAAAAGTGGTGGGTTCCTCTTTGTGGAGGTCTTCAAGCAGAAACTGGATGACTATTTGTCATATATATTATAACATAAATTCTTTTTTTCAGAGTTGGACATAGACAACCGCTGAGGTCTCTTATTCCTCTCAGATTCTACAACTTTGTAAATCTATGATTCTTACTCACTTGTTAGAATGATGCCCCCGTTTCTGGTATAAATGGCTCCACTGCACAAATGAGAAAAAAAAAATAAAGTTAATAGTGCTATCTTCAACCAGATTTTGAGCCCAGAAACCCTTGGGCTTCCTTGTTACTGGCAGTTTTCCTGATCCCACTGTAATTTATAGAGCCAGAAATGATTTTGCTCCTGATTCCCCAACTAAATGCTTTATCCTTTCCTTTCTTCTAACTTCTAAATCTTTCTTAACCTCTTTTTATCATCTGTTGCTTGATAGTTCCTGCTTTATAGCCATCTCTCTCTCTATGATACCCTGTGGTCCTGTTTCTGATCTTGTATTTTCTAAAGAATATGGTATGGCAGTTAAAAAGCTAGTCTTATAGGTAGAAAGACCTGGGATCAAATGTTTTGTTTGTTTGTTTTTCCTGATACACATCGGTCATGTGACCTTAAGCAAGCTATAAAATCTTTGAGTGTCCTAGGTCACCCTCTAAGATTATAACTTGCTGAAAATGTAGAAACTTGCATTAGTAGGAGGAGTTTCCTTACTGGGGAGTTCCCTACATAAATGGAATCATAAGTCTTACCACACCTTCTCCTCATACACAAAAGCAGAATAATTACAAATACAAAGAAAAAGCACAGATTACTATTGTCTGGATACAAACAGAACTTTAAAATTAATTTTATATTTGGGGAAGCGTACTGTATTTATCATACTGACAAATATCCTACTAAAAGGCTGAATTTCAGTTCATGCTGTCACAGTCTAAAATGTATAACTTGATTATCTTAGAGAACTAAAGATTTCTCAGAACCAAAGAAGCTTATCCAATAATACCAAAGAATTTCTCAATGAAAAATAGGTCACATGACTGATCACATTCATTGCCTACTGCATACCATGTTATGAGATAGCATGAATTGAGAGAGATACATATATCCTTCCTTGGAAACCACTAATTGAATGACCCTGGGCAAATCATTTAATATCTTTAGCCTCAGTTTTCTAATCCTTAAAATCAATTATATTATTATCTTCAATAAGGAAAGATGGCTAGAAAGCCAGTCTCACAATTAGGAAGGCAGGAGTTTTCTTACCCAATATTTGATAAATCAGTGAAATCACAATTCTAGTACCTATCAATATCTGTAAATAGTCATAGGAACAACCTCAGAGGGTTATCATGAGAAAGAAGATAAATTTGTTGAGTTGAACTAGACAGTTCAGATACTATGCTTCACTTTTACTAAGGTGGACACTTCTCCCACAACATGGAAGTAGCCCATTACCCTTTATTTATTTGTCATTAATTTTACTTCTCTTCAGTAATATCCACAAGAATAACTCACCATGAGCAACCAGTCCTGTGCAGAATGAAATAAATTTGTGAGCAAGAATTTATTAACACCCATTATGTACCAGGAATTAGCCTAGTGACTGAAAATACATATGCAAATAATGAAATCATCTTTAATTGCAAGGAACAAGGAACTCACATTTGAATGAAGGTGAGGAACAAAGAGAGCATTCAGTTTGGTTGGGTCACAGACATTTGTTATTTGGCTGTTCTTCCCTCTCTCAACATACCCCTCCCCATTTTACATTACACCACTTCATCTGTGTTTTACTTCCCAAAGGAGAAATCTCTTCTAGATTGGTTTCAGAACATTTATACGAAACAAGAAGCAGATCAGAAAAGCACGGAAATAGTCTTGACCTCTGATTTTATTCCTGAGGAGTCACATTGCTGAAAGGAAGTGTACCTGCCTACCCCTTAATAGGTTAGCCAAAAATCATTTTTAAGCTGCTTTTTTTTGAGGGGGAAAGGCAGGGCAATGGGGGTTAAGTGACTTGCCCAAGGACACATAGCTAGTAAGTGTATCAAGTATCTGGGACAAGATTTGAACTCAGGTCCTCCTGACTCCAGGGTCAGTGCTCTATTCACTGTACCATCTAGTTGCCCATGCTTATTTGTTTTTAATCTATGAAATAAAACAAGTATTTCCACAACATAGTACAATAAAAAGACCATTGTGCATGAAACTGCAAATCTACTATGCACAACTTGCTATTCTTTTTAAATATACAACAAAATTATAATGTAATTAAAAAATATTGTCTTCCCTCCCTCCTGCCTCAAAGATATGTGCCATTAGACACAAATAGGTATATGTATGCATGCATACATACATATGCATACATACATATGTACATATATAATGTGTATATATGTATATATCATTATTATTATATACAAACTTCTGCTTCTTTTTCAGCTTAATAGTATTTGTTTCCAACTACATGTAAATATAATTTACAACATTCATTTTTATAAGATTTTGAATTCCAAATTTTTCTGCCTCATTTCTTTCCCTCCACCCTCTCTCATTGCTTCCTGGGCCGTCTCCAGTTGTCCTGATCTGTATCTAGCCACCAGATCCAGATAGCTCTGGAGGAGAAACTGAGGCTGATGACTTTGCATAACCCTCCCTCACTTAAATCCAATTCCCTTGCAAGTCATGGAATAATCTTCCTGATGTTATGATTCTCTTTGAAAATGAAGAGCAAACCACACAACCTGCCCAATATAGCAAGCAATCTGATATAGGTTACACTTATACTTTCATTTAAAAAATATTTCCACATTAGCCATGTTGTGAAAGAAGCAGAGAACAAAAGGAGAAATTTATGAGAAAGAAAAAGAGATAGCATCTTTATTTATATATCCTTCACATTTAATTTGGCTGTTTTAATAAACCAAATAACTCATTCACTCAAAGTCATTCTTAAAACTATATTGCTTTTACTATATACAATGTTCTTTTATTATGTCCAAAGGGTATAGGAATTTTAATTACTATTTATTTTATTCTGAACTTACAAAATTAAAGTACATTTTTATGGCATAGTTGAATTTTTAAAAAGATGATTGACATGAAACTACAAATCTGTTACGTACAACTTGGTATTCCTTTTAACTATATAATAAAGTTATCATGTGACTTTTTTCTTTTTTTCCTCCACCATACCCCAAGATGACTGCTATTAGACACAAATATATTTATATATGTAAAACTCTTCTATATGTACTTCTAGTTGTCATTTCTTTCTCTAGATTCAGATAATGTCTTCCTTCTTAAGTTTTTTGTAGTTCCTTTGGGTATTTATATTAGTCAAAGGACTTAGTCACTCAAAGTTGTTCTTAAAACAATATTTCTGTTACTGTATGCAATGTTCTCTTTGTTCTGCCCATTTCACTCACTATTCCATGTAAGACTATCCTTATTTTCCTAAGATTATTGAGCTCATAATTTGTTATAGCACAGTAGTGTTCAATAAACATTTCTTAAAAGCACACTATATACCAAGTCCTGTGCTGAGTGCTAAGTATATAAAGGGGGAAAAAATCTCTGTTCTCAAAGGACTCACAAACTAATGGGGGACAACTTGCAAATAACTATCTACAATCAAGATATATACAAGGTAAAGCGGAAATAATCAGCAAAGGGGAGGCAGTAGAGTTAAGGGGGATCAGGAAAGGATTTCTTTTATTAAGAAGGCTGGATTTTATCTGGGCCTTAAAGAAAGCCACAGAAGCCAGGAGGTGAAAATGACATAGACAAAAATTCCCAAGGTGAAGAATAACTGCTGAAACTGCTCTTCTTAAAGACTTATGCGTCACAGTGTTTGGCTGTCAAAAGTGCTTGAGAGAAGGGACTATACAATTTTGTACTTAGCCTTCAAAGAGAGAACATACAATTTGCAAATGGAGTTGGGGATAGTGGTTGCACAAATACCTATGATTTTATAGACACACAGATTTATAAAGATCTTCTACAGACACCCTCATGAATTTAAAATTTTCAGGAATATAACAACCAATGTGCTCTCTCTTTGTCTCTGTCCCCATCTGTCTCCATATACTTTTATTTATATATGATATTTTGTGTACAGATGCGCACACACAAACATATATGTGCATTCATTATTGACTGTGAATATTGACATAGATGCATATAATTGTACACACCTATATATGCATGTATGTGTATGTACGCATTAACTTATATGTGTGTATACATACACACATGCATTTGTGTTTGATATTCAAGTCAGAATCATTGCTCAGTTATATTTCTGGATTTTATCATTCTTTCCTAAAGTTCATCATTTTGTAAGATCATATCAACTCTGAAACTTGTACCTTTTCAGAGTCTCCTGTTCCTGGGGTACCTCCCTCCCTCTGCTTAGAAAAGGTACAGTAACTATATTAGAGAACTCCACCCAGATACTACATTAAAAGAAGGACCCCAATGCAGCTCTCTCATCATTTTCTACCTGGCTACAGGTTTATGTGGTCTTCATGAAGGAACAGCACCTCTGATATAAGGCTTTCGTGGGCCCTTTTCATGACTTCTTATCCACCTTTGGTGTCCACCTTCACCCAGCTTTCAGCTGTGACTGCAAGAAGCTGTAGCATGCACAGTAGCTATCCCCAGAAAAATCATCTTGGCACATGGGCTAAGCCAGATTGAGAGTAACTGACAGGCTTCAAACCCATCAGGGACTTGGAGGAATGTCTACCTCAAACATGTGAAGCCTTCCCCTGGCAGAGTGGGCAGATGAGAACATTTTTTTTTTCCAATGGCCACGAAGGTGACTAAAGCAAACTCTGTGGAGCACTTAGACCTCGATCAGATATCAAACATGCCAAAGTCATCCACTTCATTCCAGGCCTTAGCCAGTTGTTTTGATGTTTATCTTGCCACAGGATTTTGATGATTTTGGATGAGAGAATGAAACTGATGATTTTGTGAAACTCTGCCTCACTTAAATTCATGACATCATACTACAATGTCATTTTTAAAACAGAGAATGAACAACACTGGACTGCATTTCTTGGCACTTCATCATGCTCCCAGATGAGATAACCCTCACTCCTTTTCCCCCTTTTCAGTTTCTTTTTATGTGTTGCTTGACTTTATTATATTGTGAGTTCCTTGATAGGAGGGACTATATTTTGCTTCTCTTTATATTACCTGTGTTTAACACAATGTGGGGAATGTAATGTACACATAATAAATGTTTATTGACTGTTCTTTCTACTACTTTTCTTTGTAAACTGTTTCCTAAGTGGGCGAAGATGCAACATTTTCATTTTGCCTAACTATCATATCTCTTAGAGTGCCTTACAAAAGAGTGCACAATAATATGAAGATGGTAGACCACATCATTATTCTGTTGGGCATGACCCAAATATAATCTTGTCTAGTTTGGGGATTGCTGGTGAATAGAATCCTCCTGTGTCACTGCAGATGCCACAACAAATCTCTTTAAATCAATATATACTCCTATCTTGGCCATCTTACTGTTATGAATACCTCCATATTATCTTCTCCATGAATATCTGCTAAGTTTGGTTCACACCAGGAAGTGTGAAGAGTGTTAATGGAACATTTTCTGCTTTAGCTCAGTCTGTGAAGAATTAAGTTGTCTGTTGCAATGATTTTATACCAAGATCAGCACTGATAATGCATTCTACTAAGTGTTGGGTTAAAAGTTTAAAGGTTCTCTTTTTCATGCTCAAAATCATTCACTTTACTCTTAAAAGATGACAAGAACTTCATCATATAAACGAATATTGGTTTCAAATTTTCACAGCCAATGGCTGAGAACTAATCTTTGAATACTGTCTCATTCCTTAAGACTGCAAACCACAGGAGAATTTTCCTTTAATGCAAAATTCTGTTCTATAACCAAAACCTACCCCTTCACATCCTGAACTCATCTATTATTCTATGAGATAAAAAAATAACCAAAAAGAAACAACTCGAACTATTCAAAAATGTTTCTTCCATTTTTGAAGGATGTGAGTCTTCCCTCACTGTAGACCTTCAGATAATAGCTAGGTGATCATTCATCGGGAATACTTTAGAAGGGATTCTTATTAAGATATGAATTCTGCTACACTGCCACTGAGATCCTACCAATTCTGAAATTCTTGAAACTATGATTATGCAAAACAAAGCAAAGAAGCAAAATCACACAAACTTAAAAGAAGGTAATATATAACTTCAACATTATTCAGTCCCTGTATTTTTAACATCCAACTTATCCCACTGTCCTTTTCTATCACCTGCTCTCCTAGACCCTCTAACTTCAATATTAAAGCACCTAAGATGCACTATAAGCTACATGGTCCCTAATTTCTCTCCCACAACAAATCTCAGTCATGCAACTCAAATAGAATCAGAGAACCTTGGAGTTTGAAAGAACTTTAAAGATCAATAATTTTAACCTGATTCCCAAGGTAATAGTTTCCTCTAAAATATCCCCAAGACATGATGAGTTCTCTTTTCAATCATGTCTAAAAGGGGGAAATTATTTATTAGGGTAGAAGACAATTTCATCTTGAAAAAGCTTTGTTTTGAAATTTTCCTTATTTGAGCTCGAAAGATGTTTTTCTGTAACCTCTACTCATGAGTGTTCCTCCTCTCCCTTCGGCTACACACAATAATTTTTTTTTTATAATTACAGTATTATGGAACATTAGTTTGAAGGGATGTTAATCCTCCCACATAGAATTCTTTTAAGTATTTCAAGGCAGTTATCATTTCCCCCAAAGTCTTCTATTCTCCAAGCTGAACATCCTCACATTCATTAGTAATTTCTTATACAACTTAGTTTCTAAGTCCTTTGCCAATGATTTTCTTTAAAAGGTTGAACCCAGAATTAGAATTCATAGTCATCTCTTGTATAACTATGCCTAAGTAAATGATTCATAGCGCTACAAGGGATAGAAGTGATTATAGAGGATGAAATTGAGACACACGAGCAAAATCAATGTGGCCAGAATTAAGAGATAAGAAGGGAATAGAGAAAAATATCTTCATAGCAATTATTACTAATAAAAATAATTTATCCTAGCTATATGGAACAGTTTGAGTATGTAAGGAAAATGGGAATCATTGCCTAATGGATAAGCAGTTTAAGGATATGAACAGTCATTTTTGAGAAGATGAAATATAAGCTATTTGTGCACATATGTAATAAATATTCAAAGTAATTGAATATAACAGAAATGTAAATTAATACAATTTTGAGGTTTCATTTGATACTCATCAGATTTGAAAAGATAACAAGTGGCAAAAAATAATAAATATTGAATGGACTGCAAAAAACATAAACACCCTAGCAGAATGGTGGTTCAGCAGTAAATTGGTGTAGTCATGCTGGAAAACACATTAGGATTTTATTTTTAAAATCATTATTTAGCACAAACCCTTTGACAGAGCAACATCACTACTAGGTATATACATCAGTTAGGTATGACAAACATTCCACATATAAAAAATTATTTATTGTAGCATCTTGTTTTAAACAGTAATTGAAAAGAAAGTGGTTTCTGTTTAGTCAGAGAATGAACAAACAATAGCATATCACTGTTACAGAACATCATTGCAAGCAGAAAAATAAGTATGGAGAATTCAAGGAAACATAGTAAGATTTATGCAATTATGCAGACAAAATTAAGTACGACCAGAATAATTTATATAATGGTCACAGTAATGTGAAGGAAAGGAATAGTGGAGGACTTAAGAGAACTTCTGAAGTCTTCTGCTTGTCAGCAGCAGTCAACAGTAGGTGAAAAATGGCAGCTGATTTTTTTTAATTTACTTTCCTTAAGGCTACTTGTTATGAGGGAAATTTTATGAATTAAGAAACTTGTCTAATCATTTTAAGTAATGGGTTCAGCCTACTTACATTAGAATTAGTTACATATACTATTATTCAGCCCACACTCTTCCACACATAAGAATGTCAAGAATTAAGTTCATCTCTAAAATGAAGATAAATACACTATGCTTATAATCTCCCTGATCTTTGTCATCTAACAACCCAATCAATAAAGGGAATTCATTTATTATGGCATGCTTTGTTCTTAGTAAAAATATGCTAGCTTTTGATTATCAAAATTTTCTCTTCTAAATAATAATCAACTATCTTTTAAAATAATTTGTTCTAGAATTTTTCCAGTGACAGATTTTAAGATCCTTGTTCTGTAATTACTAGGGTCCAATTTTTGCTCCTTGTTGAAAGTGAAACAAAATTCCCCATCTTGTGCTATTGCTTTTATTCTTCATGATTCATAAAAGGATGCAACCAATGGTTCTGCCATAATATCAGAAATTCTTTCTGTGCTCTGGGACATAATTTCTCTGAAGCACGATAAGACATTAAAGGAATTCATGTGCTTTGCTGTTACCTTCTCCCCTACCTGTGCTTCATTTCTTAAATCAAATTAATTTACCAAAAAATTTTCTTGAAATGAGTATACACATGGCATTCTGCTACGGGCTAATAAAAATATCAAAATGAAAGAATCTCTGTCCTGGAGTGAGAAAAGTGAACACATTTTATGTGTTATCCAGGTTTATCATGCTATTTAAAGTTTTAAAGTCTCCTTCATAGAGAAGGTGGAATCAAAGTTGAGTACTTCTATAAGTTCTGCATTCATTCCCTCAGTGCTCTATTCTTGAATAATTTCGGGGTTCCATGAACTCTGACACGGGCATGTTCAGTAGAATAGTGATGATTCAGAGGATGCAGCTATCACTCACCTTGGACTACAGAGTCATCATTATCAAAATTCTTTGGTGTTATATATCTTCCCATTTTCAGGCATCATGGTAACACATCCCAAGTTTCAATTTTCTTAGGAACACATATTCCATCAAGCATACAGAATAGAGCAAAATTCAGAGCAACTTAATCAAATTATCCAAGTTCACCAAAAAGAGGGCACATTTGACTATCTTGTTCTACCTCCTATCAGGATACTCAGCTGTAAAAATATTATATAAGGAGTCATCTTACAAATCAGCCAAAAAAAACCCTCTGGCTCTTCATACTTTTTCTGCTGTCTACAGGTAGCCTCAAAAGACAACTGAGGACTATTATAAGTAACTATTAATTTTTCTGCCTTCAGAGGTCAAGAAGCCCCTCCATGACTGCGGTAAAAACTGGTGTCTCAGGTATGACTTGGTTAGTCCAATAAACTCATACAAATGATTCAATAAATATCAGACACCCATAACAAATTGCTTCATCATAATCACAATGTCTTTCACCTTAAAAGTCATCTAACACACTAGTGGTGGAAATTTTGAGAACAAAGACAGGAGAGATTGGACAATTATTTTTTTCTTTGTTGGTGCCTACATACCTGCCTATGTGTAAAGCTGGTCAAACTTTTGTATATATTTATATCTGTAAAGATGAAACTTTGGGTCACACACACATATCTCTGTGCATCTCTCCATTTCCTTTTGAGGGAAGTTAGGTGCCATAACAGATATAACATTGGACCTGGAATTATAAGGGACTTGAGTTCAATCTACCCTCAGAAATTATGAGGTTGAACAAATGACTTAACCTCTCTCAGCATCAGTTACCCTATCTGTAAAATGGGGGTAATAATGGCACCTAGTACCCAGGGTTGTTATAAAAATAAAATGAGATATTTGTAAAGTATTTAGCAAAATTTAAATCTCTACAGGAATGCTGGCTACTATTATTTTTATAAGAATATAAATTTTTAACTCTGAGAAAACGATGTGCCATAAGGCCTGCAATACTTATATTAGAAAAGGTATCCCTGTTTCTGAGAATATCTTGAGGTTATTTTAAAGAGCTTTGCAATTTCCCCATAATAATTCAGTTCTCAATTTTCCTATTAAATGTTGAGTCTGTTCAGACCTAATGTATGTTTTCAGCTATACTTCCATATGACCAGCTGTCCATGGGTCATATATAATAGATGTTGCAGAGACATCTTAAAACCATTATCTTTCCCCAAAATTTTCCCCTTTTTCATAACTTTCAGCTTTCTGTTTTTGGCACCACCATCTTTCTAGGCAGCCAATATTACAAGTTCATCGTTGACTTCCTACTTAAATGCATCACTATATGTAAGTGGCCAACTCTTATAAAATCTATCCCGCAACAACTCCTGAATCTTGACCTTTTATCTCCATTCAATTGTCCATTATCCTAGTTCAGGTCTTGTTCAATTCATTCATACTTAAAGTTTTGAGTTAGTTTCATATTTTCCTCCATTTGTCTCTAATATATTTTTTATCTTATGAATTTTTCCTTTTCTTCTTTTTTTTTGCTTTTTAGAGGGGAGAGGGCAGGGAAATTGGAGTTATGTGACTTGCCCAAGGTCACACAGCTAGTAAGCGTTAAGTGTCTGAGGCCGAATTTGAACTCAGATGCTCCTGACTCCAGAGCCAGTGCTCTATTCACTGTGCTACCTAGTCACCCCAGTTCTCTCCTCTTCTACAGTACTATGAGTTTTCAGTTACTTTAGGTTCTTTTAAGGTGGTGCTATTTGTATTCACTGTCTTTCCTCCAGTCCTAATAACCTTTCCTTTTTAAATCTTACTTATTAGTTGCTTTTTCTTTTCTTCTTTTAATCTGGTTATTTAATTCTTCCTGTCCCATTTTTCCCTCTCAGGTTATTCAAGCAGATTCCCCCTTTTTTCCCCTTCCCTTTAACTAGTCTTATTAATTATTTTTTTATCTCATTTTTTGTGTACTTTTCCAGAGAGAATTTCTCTCACACATTCTCTTCATTATCCATATTATCTCTCTACTGTGGACCCTCCTTTTCTAGTTCAATTGAATTCAATTCAGTGAACATTTGTTAAGCACCTACTGTGTGCCAGAGAGATAGCTAGATAGTGCAGTGTAGACAACACTCGCCTAGAGTCAGAAAGATCTGAGTTCAAATTAGACCTCAAATACTTGCTAGTTACATGAGGCAAGTCACTTACTTCCATTTGTCTCAATTCCTCATAAAATGTGACATAATGGAGAAGGAAATGACCAACTACTCCAGTATTTTGCCAAGAAAACACCAAATGGGGTCATGAAGAGTAAGACACAAAACTGGAAATGCCTGAAAAAAAATATTATTATTATACATCAGGCACGTGCCATTGGTTTCTTAAAAAAATACTTTTCATTCCCTCAGGAAGCTCATATTTTAATGAAAAATAGCATGTAAGTTATTGGCAAAATATTAGAGTTTACCATTTCCTTCTCCACTGTGTCCTATTTTATATCATGTCCAACTCTATGCAAACCCATGGCCTTTCAGACATGACTGAAGAACAACAATGTGTCAGGTACTGTGTTGAGTGCTGGTGATACACTCCCCAAACCCCATTTTGCAGCTCCATTCTGATCTTTAACCTCCTCCTGTTCAACTCCTTTCCCCATTTATCTTAAAATCTCCTTCCCCAGTCGATGTCCTTCCCCCAGGCACCAGTAGCACACATGAGTTCCAACTACCCTTTCACTAGGCATGATAAATGGTCTTTTAAAGCACCAAATCCTCAAATGACATCAAGCACCTGATTCCTATCTTCATTCACAAAACATCTACCTTCAAACATAGGAGAATTCAGCTGTGGAACCTTTCCCATCACCAAAACAAAATCTCCCAGACCCTTTTTCTCCTGCTTTTCAGAACTTTGCAACTTTTCTTCATACATGTCCCTGTAGGCTCTTCTCTTCTTAAATGACAAGATCTCCTTCCCCTTAATGCTAATTCTTAATTTGACCAGGGCATATCACACTTTTCCCTCTGTTCTTTTCCTCCCCCTTCCATGAGCCCTCCAGTTTTACAATGTAGTCCCACGAAATACATTGATTTACCTGTAAAACAAGTGTCATAGGTTCTGTCAACAATGGCACTCTCCCACCTCTCCACCATTACCTGTATGTCATTCCATTACCCCTGTCTCACTGTGTACATTTAGAAAAAAAATCACTTATTAGTCTCTATGTTGTCACTCTTGCTTCTCTCCTTGGATTCTACTTTTATTTACACCTCTTGTATTGTTGTTATCTGGGGTGCTTTGAGAAACAAATAATCTCATTGGAAATGGTTTTCTTTCTTTTTTGAAAAAAATCATTTTTAATTTTTTTTTTAGTTCCAAATTCTCTCTCTCTATCTACACCCTCCCCAACCCATTGAAAAGACAGGAAATATGATCCTGGTTTCCTTTTAAATAATGTTTCAAACACCTCCTTATTATCCATTGACTCTCATTTTTTTGTTTAAAGTTAAGCTCAGATTTGCAAGTTAGGGCACCACGGGCTACATCCTGAGCTTCATTGCTCATTGCAACATAAGTCATTCCTTTCTATGTGATCACAGAATATTCTTGTGTTATTTTATTTTCCTTTGTATTTGAAAGTCTTTGTCCTAGTTTGCAGAATTTGTAGTTCTGAATAGAATTGTTAAATTTAACCACTATATGTCTTGGAGTTTGAAACCTTTGTTTGTTTTGATTGTTTGCTTTGTTTTTTGCTTGTTTTTCTGGAGGCAATCTATGTATTCCTTCCACTGAAATGACCTTTTCTGTGTTCAGAAATTTTATGCAGTTTTCTTGTATTATTTCATTCATTATGATTTTCAAGATTTTTACTTGTCATGTTGTCAAAAGTAACTGTCTTACCCAGAATTACACCAATCCATGAGTGAATTTAGAAAAAAAAAAGATTTTTATTTTAAGTCATTATCTGACTGGTGACTTGGCCTTTAATTCCTTGTGAAAAGGGGTCTCTTCCTAGGCCCAACCACATGTTAAGATAATTACAAAGCCCTTTTAAAATTCATCCAGATTCAAATTTCCTGCCTTGACTCCCATTGGTCAGCATTCCAGGGCTCACTAAGTCCCACCCCTGTACTGCATCTTCGCATTTCTACATTTCAGTTCCCCCTCCCTTCTCATCTTCATTTACTTCATTCTGTATTTAATAAAGGAAATGCAAATCCTCCAAAATACTCTTAATCTCCTCCCTGTTTGTCTACATCAGATAGCATGGGAAAGAATTTTCCTCAATTGCTAAGAGAACTGACAAAAGCATGAGTCTGAAGATTGGAACCCAGGATATCAATGATAAAAGTCCCATTATCTAAAATACCTGGATTTATTTGACCTCATCCTCATCCTTAGTGAATGAGACCTGGCCTTGCAGTTCTTTTGAAATAAAGGAAAAGGCTTTCTCAGAGCAAATAAAATCAGTAGATATGCTGATTTTCAGGTGGTCAACATCCCCCACTTCTCCCTACAAGCAGTTTTATCTCTGACATTAATCACCAGTATGACAGCAAATAATATTTTTATAAAATTTCTGTGGAAATAAAATTCAATCATACCTTAAAATGTTTATCTGGGAGACTTATACACTTTAACTCACCTTCACTCATTGTGTCTTCAAGATCAGTATGTGTTGTTTGAATTGAATGCATATTTTCTTTAATGTTATTACTTCTGTCTTTTCTTCTTCTAGATTGTCCTTCACTTCTGTATATTTGCATTCTCAATAATTTTTTCTTCTTTTGCTTCTTTGTTGGGGCTTGTCATCAAAGATTCAAGTTTATATTTTTCCCTCTATTCTGTCAATTATTTCTGCTATCAAGGCAATATTCACAGAGCTGATGGTGACTACAAATATGCCAGCATGCAACATAAATCTAAATTGCAAAATATAACAGACTTTCCATATAAAAGACAGAAACAAAACATTCATCCAAATGCCATAAAGTCAAACCCAAACACCAGAAAACTAAATCCATCACAGCAACAAAGTTAATGCACCATAACCCAGCAGAGAGCAACAACAGAGCCTTCTCACAAACAAACACTCACAAGCCTAGTTCACTCCTTGCCTGCATCCTTTTTCTTCCCTCCATTCTAACTTCTCTGACTCCCTGCTTTCTCTGGTTTCTGCTCTACCCTTCAGTAAACTCCTCCCACCATAGACTTCATGTGATTACATTCATCCTATTAATGAGGTAAGGAAGATCTTCAAATTCCCATTACCATTATGGCTATGAATTCTAATTTTCTAATTCTCATTTAAACTACACTTACACTTCATACTAAATCCAGAGCCTATGTTTCCTTCTGTTGCTCATATTTTCCTATTTGATTTATCTGCTCATGTTCAAGGTTTTAACGTTTTCTTCTTTCTGAAACCTTTGATAATTTTAGTCTTTTCCCCCTCTTATTTCCTTTTTTTGTTCTGATTTATTTCCATCTGTTGGCAGTTTTCCTAGGCACTAGATCTCAAAGTGTCTTATCTTCTTCCTATACTAAACAATTTACTGTGCACCAAATTAGGTCCCTGTTCCAAGTGACTAGAAGAAAGACCAAACTGACTTCAGTACATGAAAAACACTTTCCCTCAGGTTTAGTGCAGTTTTGCATGATGGTATCCTGTCCTGTTTTCTAGGTACCACATTTACCTGGCCTAGCAATAATGACTGCTACCCTGCTGATACTACTGTGGCTAGAGTTATTATCTATATTTTGAAGTTTGTATAACTAAGACTCGGAAGTGGGGTGTTGACAGGCTATGTTGTTGAGTTCTATTCCAAGTCTAAGCACATGTCCTGTCCCTTTCTCTCTCTTCCTCCACTTTCATACTATCTTTTTTAACACAGACTACTACTACAAAACTGAGCACTAAAGCCCCAGAAAACTTCTAGACCCTGGAATCCACATCTCTAAGATCTTGGAAAGAGAGGAAGGACTGGGTTTGGGGTTGGTTTTTAATGCAATCCTGTGAGTCTGCTGGGCTAGTATAACCCTACTTCCAGGAGAATGGTGGGCAGTGGTAAAAAGGGAGCTGAGTGAGCTTAAGGTAAGCATTAGTTCATTTAAAAAAAATATCTTTTGAGTTCTGGGTCTTTTGATGGTAGCTGAAGTTGATTTATTTGAGTGCATAACTTCTGTTTTGGAGCATTTTGAGATGTTTTACAGATCAGAGAAAATGTCTAGCCCCCATCTTGTTAGACATGTAGCCTACTCAAGATGTTCCAGTGGCTCCTCATTAACACTATTATAGGTGGCGGCTAGGTGGCACAGTCAATAGAGCACTGGCCTTGGAGTCAGAAGGACCTGAGTTCAAATCAGACCTCAGACACTCTACCCAAAAACTAGCTGTGTTACCTCGGACAAGTTACTTAACCCCAATTGCCCTCTAAAAAAATTTTTTTAATTAAAAAAAACGCTATTATAAAATACAAACTCTTCATTTAAAATCCATCTTAATCTAACTATATACTAACTTTTAATTTAGTCAAAGCATATATTGATTACTTTATTATATACCAGCATTGTTCTAATTGTTAGGAATGCACATATAAGTAAAAACATGAAAATAGTCTCTCAAGGAACTACATTTTTAATGGTGGAAGACAACACATAAAAAGAATCCAAAAAGGGTAGAGAGAAAGGATAAAAGGTACCCAAGCAAGGAAATGCTCAGTGCCAGAAAGTCAGAAGCAAAGCCAGGAGGGAAATGAAGTCTGGCCAGCCTTGACTCCTCCCAGAAATAGAAGCCCCTGAGATATTCACTAATGAGAGAAGGATCATGGACTGGTAGAAGGATATTCCAGGGTGTAGTAGCAACTCCACTGACATACTCAGGATAGTTGCTAGTACAGGTCTTTAGATATGCTTTACTAAGAAAGATAGTTATTCAAGGGGTCAACAATCTTTTTAATTACATTCACTAAATAAGGGGGGAAAAAACAGAATCCTGACCTTCAGAGAAAATACAAGCAGAGAAATACAGATCAATAGATAGGACTCTGGCTGAATGAACTATACACTTTATATACATCTTTGGATCAAGAGAGGCTTTACATCTGAGCTGTCAGGGAGAGCTGAACATAAGGCCACTCAGAATCTCAACCAGGGAATCACAAGACATGTCTCATAAACTAGCCCCCAAAGCAAAATACCAATTCAGAGTATATTTACACTTTTCAGAGCCAGAAGGCATCACAACACTCTTGATTCAGTGCCTAATTAGAAATTAGCAAAATGTGTGAAAGCCTTCCTGCAATAAAGCCTCCTGTAAGCAAGCTTATCTTAATGGGCTCCACTTGATGCCTATTAATGGTCCAGGGAGATCTTATATGCCACTAACATTGCACAGGATAAGAAGTTCACAAGAACAACTGGATTCTCCAGAGTGAAGAGGTCACAGATGCTGAGGGAATTTTTATAGTGAGACTGGAGCTGAGATTGAAGTCAATTAACAAACTCTTTTAAGCACCTATATGTGATGGATGCTGGGAATACCAAGACAAAAAAAAACGAAATAGGACCTGGCCTAAAGGAACTTAAATCCTCTTGTAAGGTGTAATGGAAATTAATTTACATTTAAAGATCCCTATTTTTGTTATGACAAGTAAGCAGGTACTTAGCCCTTAGTAAGTAAGACTAAGTACCTCTGTGAAAGAAATAGAAGGTGTGAACTCTGTCTCCTGTTGCTGACATAACAGGAAGGAGTTGGCTGATACAGGAAGCCAATATTTGTGTGCCTGTGTCTGTGTGTTTTTAAGAAAGACCCCAGAGAAGAAACAGAATCAAGAATTTTCTTCCTGGTGTCTCCTGGTGGAGGGAACAGAATTTTTACAGCATCTGGGAGCTGGTCTGTTACTTGCTGTACTGAGAACTGAGTTGGAGTTTTCTATGAGACCATAATCTGGTGAAACCTGAAGTTGATGCTGAGAACACCACCTGGAAGGTCGCAAAGGCCACCCAGAAGGCAGAGATTTCTTGCAGAGAAGGCCGCCTAGAAGGCTGAGTTTATTTATGGCTTGGTTGATGTTTGAGTTCCTGGCAACAGAAGTTGTGGAGGTTTTGAGATGTGCTGGACCCTGTGAACCTAAGTGTGTAGAAGGAACTTCTGGGAGGACTGGATGAGAATCTGGAAACTGTCTGCCTCTGAATCCAGGTGACTGTTTGGTGGATTCAGTTAGGACCAGGGACCATGGAAGGGGATCCAGGGAATCTGAGAGACTACCCTGAGTCAAGATGAAGAAAAGGCTTCTCCTTGGATATTGAATCCATGATGAAATTGAAGTTTAGTAGATACTGATGGGTGGAGGGTTTGAGTAATTTTCTAATGATTATATTTAGTGATTAGCATACTTAGTGACTGCTTGCTAGATAAGTGACTGAATAAGTTAACCTATGATTTCCCCATGAGTGGAAAATTGACTATTGTATTGTGAGATGACTGAATGACTGAGAGAGGAGGCAAACCTCCTTAGGGATATCAGATGACTATTCTTTTGTTCTTTGTTCTAAATACTGTGACCACTTTGGTGAAAACTATGTGGCCATTTTAATGTTAAGCTATTGTAAACACTATATTGTGATTTTCTGTAATAAGATGTAATGTTGTGAATATTATATTGTAATTTGTTGTGAAAGTTTCCCTAGATTTGTTATGGAATAAATAGAGTGTTCACTATACTGTGTAATCAGTAGTATTCTGTTGGGAAGCTGCTTGTGCATGGCATTACATCAGGTAAGTGAAAATATATTCAACTAAGTAAATTTAAAATGTATAAAAAAATGCAATGCAATTCCTGGCTCCCTCCTCCCTCCTATCTTTTATAAAATACTTCTCAGATTTCCTTCCATGCAAATGATATTTACATGGTTATTTGCATGTTATAAAAAGAACTTCAGAACCAGGATCATATTTTCTCCTATCTTTGTGACTCTAGCCTTTATCATAGAGCTAGGTACATTATAAATAATAAATGTTGCTGAATAAGTAAATTTGAGCCATATTTATGATTCACTTTCCATCCACCAACTTATTTCCTTTTATTGCATTTGGAGTAGGAGGATAAAAAAACTTCAAGATCCCTTCCAGCTCTGTGATTCAATTAATTTATCAGTATTCTTTGTGGTCACAAGGCAGTCAGGGATTGAAATTAAATTGTAGCTATTATCACCAATTATTTCTTTGGTCTAATAGGAAGAGTACTATTGGAGTCAGAAGAGACTTAGGTTCAAATTTGATCTTCTACAGTTTCTTACTATGTGACAATGGGCAAGTCATTTTATCTCTTTAAGTCTAAAGATCCCTTATCTGAAAACCTATCATGATAATGATGACAATGACAATGATAATAATGATAAATATCACAGGATTGTTATGAGGATTGATGTGTGTGTATACATATATATATGTAAAATGATTTGCAAACCTTAACTTTCTTTAAGTGAACTATTGTTATTATTATTATTATTACTATTATTAATTCATCTCATATTTGATAGAATTCTGTTATATAAAAATGAATTCTTTTTAATTGTGTAAGAACACTGGGATATAAGGTTATCTAGAGATTCTTTGGAGAGAATCTTTGGGATAATTCCAATAGAAGAAACTACAGCAGTGATGAAATATACCTCATCTGATTTTCACATAGCTTCAATTTCTGCTAAATCTCTTCATCTTAAAGCTTTTTATTCCATATATTTTGGAAATTATGAGTATTTGGCATGGCATCATCTATTTTAAAAGCTGTTCCTACATTTTTATGGCTCAATGTTATCTTCAGGCAAGTAGTGAGCACGGGTAGGCAGCATCAAATTAGTGTATAAAAGAGGCATTTATAAAAGAAGCCATGTACAGGATGTCATCAGAGAACAGTATTATTGATAAATGGGCTAGTTCTATGACAAGACATAATCAGTGAAAAGCCTGTATGTTTCATTGATGCTGGTGGCACAGAAGATAAAGTGGTTGGACTTGAATTAGGAAAACCTGAGTTCAAATTAGCATCAAATACTAGCTATGTGAAACTGCACAAGTCATTAGTATTTATTTGTCTCAGTTTCTTTATCTGTAAATTGTTAATAATACAGCCTACCTTCTTGGGTTGTTGGGAGGATAAATCAAGATAAATATCTCGTAAAGGCCTTTATAAACCTTAAACTGTTATATGACCATTAATATATAAATGGTAGCTATAATTAGGAGAATCTGAGGATGAGCATCTATTGCAATCTTATAGAAATATATGTTTGAGAGTTACACAGGATAAGAGGATAAGGTTTGGATTCTTATTTAGTTGTTTTGAAATTTTTATTATTTTGAAGGAATCATCATATTTTTGATATCATGGATCCACTTGGATGTTTTAATGGTCTTAGGTGAGTCACTTAATTTCCTTTAAATTTCTTCATTTGTAAAATGGTGAAAACAATGCACATCCACATCTAAGAACTAGAAAAATCAATAGAATTCCATCCATTTGGGGAGAGCTAAGTAAATTGTAGTACATGAAAGTAATGGACTATTGTTGTTCTATAAGATGCCCTAGGCCTGATGAGCACAAAGAAACAAGGAAAAGCTTATATGAATTAATGTTAAGCAAAGGAGGCAAAGTCAGGAAAACATAAAATATCTACAATGATGTAAATGGAAAGATTTACATTCTAAAAACAATGTAAAAGAAATATTGCAAAATTATGAAGAACAGGCTCCAAATAAAAGATATGAGAAGATACCTTCCTCTGATCTTTTATAGAGGTATATTGGTGAGGGAAAGGAGCATGGAGAACAGAGTATTCTAGAGTATTCACAGGAAATATTGCCCATGTATCAGATTTTTTTCAATGCAATCATCATTTTTTTCTGTCCTTTTTGCCTTCTTCTCAGATTTTAAAAAGCCTTTATTACAAGGGAGCGTGAGGTAAAAGATACAAGGTGGAAATTTATGTGAAATAAAAAACAAATGATGTCATTAAAATAACTTTTCTTTAACTAGTACCTGTTGTCCTTGGAAACTCCTGAAGCTTCTTTCTCTCCATAGTTTCTCAACTTATCTGAATTTATCTTAAGTACCTGAATTATTCAGTATAGCTCTGTGGAGTAAGATGAAAAAATGTTTTAACAATAGACAAAACAAATGTTTATTTCTATCATATTTCTTGGCAGTGAGGAGTAATTTGACAATGTATCAGTTATAGTCATGCTTATTTTTTGAAAAACAATCACTTGATAGCTCGAGGAAGCAGTGTGATAAAGAGAGAAAAGAAAATATGAAAATAAGCAATCCAGACTATAGTCTTTATTCTCTCTCTAATTTGTTATTTAATCATGTAAAAGATACTTAAGCTCCCTGGCACTCAATTTGTTCATCATAACTCATGATAGTTGGCATATATAATTGCTAATATGCCTTTTAATTATATTTAGAATAAGCATCTTATTGAATTTTTTTAAATTCAGATTAAATTATAAGAATTCTACTAAGACCTTACAAACTCAACTCAGCTCTCTCTACTGTTAGACAATCCTAGCCCTACTACCTTTATCAACTCTCTATTCTATTATCCACCACATCCCTTGCTGTGGCTAGCACAGTCTGGGCCTAGCTACCAGCTGAGTGAAATAAAGGGACAGAGAGAGAGAGAGAGAGAGAGAGAGAGACAGACAGAGAGAGAGAGAGAGAGAGAGAGAGAGAGAGAGAGAGAGAGAGAGCTTAAAGCTGAATAAAGGAAAGAGGGAGAGAGACCGGGATGTATTCCATAGTCTGTTTATTGCAGAACTATTTCATACAGAGCCAAAGATACATGGAAGATACAAGGATTATATACCCTTAGCAGAATGCAAGAAACCACCCTTGGTCTCAATCTTTCTCTACCCCAACCCAAAGCCAATCACTCCTTAAGCTCTTTATCCTAGAACCATGTCCAGAGGCACAAACAAACAGGGTGTTACAATCAAGACTTGCAAATTAACTCAATACTTTCTTTAGATATTCATGAAACCAATGAGAGCAACCACCCAAAGAGATTATGCTCTCCTTGCTTGGTTTTTTTTTTTGGAGGGCAGTTGGGATTAAGTGACTTGCCCAATGTCACATGGCTAGTTTTTTTGTGTTAAGTGTCTGAGACCAGATTTGAACTCAGGTACTCCTGACTCCAGGGCCGGTGCTCTAGCTGCCCCTATACTCTCCTTGCATATTTGCCTAATGACCTTTGTAGAACTGGGGAGCTAATGTGGCAAAGGCCCCTGAAAGTCTTGGCCTACAACAGTCCCTTCCAAACATTTTCATCCTTCTTCAAACTTCCCATAATACTTCCTTCCCCCATCCTCTCAAGTGAGAAAATGCTTAATATTTAACAGGAAAAAAAACTTGAGGCTATTTACTATGAATTCCTTCTTTTCCTCTCCCCTTGAATTACTGAGATAACTCCTGATTCATATGAAGAGGTGGCCTGACTCCTTAATTGAAGTCTCACTTATTCATCTGGACAAATAATCTCATTCCACCCTATGTCCTCCAACAGTCATCCCCACTCTCTTTCTTATAACCCCAGTTCTAAGCCCATTGGCATGAGATTTTCTCCTTATTGGTAGAGATCAATGGCCTGTGATTGCATGAGGGCCAAAGTGGAGTGGACAAAAGAGAGAGTGCTTCAGACTCTGAGTATAGATTGGTTACCATTTGAGCCATTGAATCTCATCAGACATTAGGGACTTTAGGCACTTCTGGATTCACACTTCAAAAGGGAAGATGGTTAATGACAAATCCTATTACATTTGCTGAAGGAAAAGATTCTGGTAAGAAGTCAAAATTAGTGGAGTTGTCAGGCTCCATAATGGCCATTTTCCCAGGTTGCTATTCTAGAGATTTCAGGAAACTTCCTCTTGGACAATATCTAGACCTCTTTTTCTTCATCAAGCTGCATTACATCACTTCCAATGGGAGAGTTCTTTCTTTCACTCTGTATTGTCCAGTATATATTCTCTGATTTCTATTTTACAAGTCTTTGAATAAATGAGTTTCTTGATTAATTACTATTTATATTCATCATGGTAATGGCATTTGATGTGAAAGGGCTCAAGTTTTGGGTATAAAACCTGGGGTCCTGAATACTCCAATAATCAAATAGCAATCAGAAGTTATTTTAAACTGAGTAAACACATCCCATAAAGTAGCAATATTTTTAAAAGTATAGACAAATATATAGAGATAGAAATGGATATAGATGTAGATGATTTCAGCCCTGTGTCCCCTGTTTCTATGGAGAACAGTGTGGTCTTCTGCTTCTTCTACTGATAGAAATTAAATTCCCTTGGATAATTCCCTCACATTTCTAGAGATGTGAATTCCAATAACAAAGCACTCCATCTCTCAGCTCTAGCCATTTTCCCTGGCTCTTCCTCATGCCTGGAACATTTTTCCTTCTCATTTCTGTCTGGTTTCATTGTAGTCCCAACTGTACGTAATGGTAATTAATTTAAATTTGAAGACCCCTTTTTGTTCTGTCAAGCAAGCAAGTACTTAGCCTTTAGTAACTAATCAAACCTATGTAAAAGAAACAGAAGGTATGAACTCCTGTCTCCTGTTGCTAACATAACAGGAAGGAGTTGGCTGAAACAGGAAGCCAGTGCTGTGTATGCATAAGAAAAGCCCCAGAGAGTCTGGATTTCTTGAGACCAGAAACTGGTGGAGACTGAAGTTGCTGCCTGGAAAGCTGATGTTGCTGCTGCCAGGAAGGCTGAAGAGGAAAGCCCTACCTAGACTAGAGAAAACTATTTTGATTTTGAAAACCTGGGAGGAATGATTTTGATCCTGGGAGACAGCTGAGATTTCTTCTGGATCCTTGGGCCAGCTGAACTGCTGGAGGCCTAAGGAGGAATGGCTGTGTTGCCTGCATTCTGTCTTTCTGTTTTAATGTTGTTTTGCCAGACTCATCTGCTGGTGAAGGACAGCACTATTGTTGCAGAGGTCCTGGAACTTTGCAGTTGGCTCAGAAGACTTGAAGAAGGGTTTTCTTGTAAGATTAGAGAAATCCTGGAAGAGGATCTTGCTGATGTTTTCAGGGGTCCTGAGACTGTTCAGCAAGTAGAGAGTGAATTGATGAGGACACTGACAATGTATGTTCTGGTTTTGTTAATCTTTGTCTCCCCAGGAACAGAGATTGCTGAGAACTTGCCTCCGGTCAAGTTGAAGAAAAGACCTCTCCTTGGGTGTTGAATGCTGTGGTGATAAAGTAGTTTACTGGTGACCTAGGGGTGTAGTGTTTGTATATTTTCTAATGATCTTACTTAGTGATTACTGATACTTAGTAACTGATTGCTAAATAAGTGACTGATTGAGTTAACCTGGTTGTCCCATGAGTGGAAGACTGACTATTATACTTGGAGATGACTGAATGACTGAGTAAAGAGGAAAACCTCCTTAGAGATACCAGATGATTGCTCTTTGTTCAAAGCTATTTTGACCACTTTGTTGAAAACTCTGTGGACATTTTAATGATAAGCTGTTGTGAACACTATATTGTGATTTTCCGTGATAAGTTGTAATATTGTGAATACTATACATTGATTTTCTGAGAATGTTTTTCTTTAATTTGTTATAGAATAAATAGAACGTTCACTATACTGTGTAATCAGAATCTTAAAAGTTGTTCACAGTAGCATTCTTTTGGAAAGCTTCTTGTGCATGGCATTACACTGTAATCTCATCTTCTACAGGTAACCTTTCCTAATTCCTCTTAGTTTTAGCCTTCTGTTAATTATTTCCTATTTATCCCATATATAACTTATATATATATATATATATATAAATTTGTTTATTACTTTCCCTATTAGATTCTGAGGTCCTTGAGACGAGGAAACTATCTTTAGACTTTTTTTGTATTTCTAGTGCTTAAAATGATGCCTGGCACAGAGGAGCATTCAGTAGATGTTTATTGTTGGATCTGATTGACTGAGTGAAGTATTCACCAATATGAATTACTGCATTAAAATCTACTTTCCCCATATGCTATTATGTATACTTGAATTCACTCTAACCAGCAAACCATTGTTATCCTTCAGACATGCTTGCCAATATAGCAAGGATACTTTTCTTTAGATCTGAAATACATAAGATATAAAACTCCTGACAAAAGGAGTTAGTTGCATCAGCCAATGCATTTTTTTGTCTTACTACCTGTCTGTAACTTGAGTTCAGGTGCCCAAGTCTCCCCCTGTCTCCTGTACTTGACTCAAATGTAATCCTACTGAAACACATTGTAATATCAAAGAAAAATACGTACTACAGTTCTGGGTTAAGACTTACTTAGCCTATAGCTATTGTTTTATTTTTGAGTGATCACAATAGTTTGAGAATGAAATCGTACAGATGAATTTCTTTCTTTCTAATATACAGTTAAGTGTTAACTGATTTTGCTATTAGAGCTAGCTATCTCAATGAAAAATGAGCAATCTTATGGAGAATGAAGCTGATGTCAGTAGCAGTAACTAAAATGTTCAAACAGTATGTTATGGAGTGGAGATGGTGATGGGTCTGGTGTTTTTCAAGAATTATAAAACCTCCATACCTCAGAGTTGACTTTATATTTGGGCATGTGTATATGGACTCCTTCACACACCAGTTATGTGAAAGAAATGAAGAAAGAACTGAAGTTGAAAGCAGAATTTTGCTCAAGGGACAGAAAGCCAGCATTCCCATCTCAGATTAGGGAGTAGTGTCCAAGCTGTAAAGTACCTTCTAGGTTATCTTGAATAGTGATCTCATTTTCAGTAACTAGTAAATTGATTTGCTCATAAGTATTTGGGCCCTTGAAAAGGTAAATTAGGCCTTTTTTTGTTCCTGGTATCCTGCTAGGAATTGTCATATTTACACTGAAATGCCACATTAGGTTGCTTTTTATGAATTTAGAACATTTGACCCAATTCTATATCCCATCATCACAAATTTTACTAGATTTCTTGTTAACTCCTAAAGACCTTTTTTTTTGAAAAAATGATAATATGTGTTATCATAGAAAATACTATGATGGTTATTACCATTTCAAACTTATCAGTGGTGAGTCACATAAGGCCAGTACCTTTGATACTTGATTGAATTTATGATTCCCTTATTATCTGTACTCCATTCATGCATGCATGCATGCATTCATTCATCCATCCATCCATCCATCCATCCATCCATCCATCCACCCATCCTTCAATCATTTAACAAATAGCAAAAAGTACCTGATATGGACAGAGTAATAAAAGAGGCTTCAGAGAAAATATTATGTTCAAGCAGCACACTACCTTTTTGCCTTCAAGATTTCTTAAATACAGTATTGGGACAAGATATAAACACTCATAACTCTGAAATACAATATTGCAAGATAAGTGCACTAGATGAAAAACAAAGTGCTATAGGAGATCCAAGGGAGAAGGTTATTACTGGGTAGATAGAGTGATTCAGATTACAACACCTTTAAACCTTTTAAATCTATATCATTTTTCTATGTTTTACCTTAAATCATTGATAAAGGGAATGTACAATTTTTTTCCTTTTTTATTACAATAACAGTTGGTACTTTTATAGTGCTCTATAGATATTATATAATTTTTCTTCTCACAACAACCCCTGAAGGTAGATGCTAATATCATGTTCATTTTACAAAAGAGGAGATTCCTGCAATCAGAATTGAATAGAATTACCCAAGGGCAAGCAGGTAATAACTTGATTTAAGCAGGATTTGAACTCCTATTCCTAACTCCATGTCCTTTGCCCTCTTAACTGTGCTGCCTAACTACCTTTTGATACATTGGAGTTAGAACTCTGCCCTTAGCCATCTTTGGCTAATGACTCTTATTCTTTGCAATATGATTAGTCTACTGTAACCTAATACTATTATGCTGTAAGAAATGATGAGCAGGTGGGTTTCAGAAAAGCCTGGAAAGACTTACATGGACTGATACTGAGTGAAGTGAGCAGAATCAATAGAACATAATACACAATAATGGCAACACTATAGAATAAATAATCCATTATGATTGCCTTAGCTCTTCTCAGCAATGCCATGGTCTAAGAAAATTTCAAAAGACACATAATGGAAAATGTTATCCATACCCAAAGGAAGAACTGATGGAGTATGAATGCAGATTGAAATATACCATTTTCACTTGGGGGGGGGGGTTTCATGTCATTTGTTCCTTGACTTCTCTTTTCTTCTTTCAAAACATGACTAATACAGAAATATGTTTTACTTTATTGCACATTTATTACCTATATCAGATGGCTTGCCATCTTGGGGAGACAGGAAGGAAGGGAGGGAAGTAAGGAGAAAAATTTGGAACTCAAAATCTTTTTTAAAAAACAATGTTGAAAATTGTTTTTACATGAAATTGGGAGACATAAAATACTATTAGAGAAAAAAATATGATTGTTCAAGCTGATTCTCTGGCCATACAAGTTTTCTATGTATTTTATTTTACTTCTCAGATGCTAATCATCATTGGCAACCAGTAGGAGTCTCCCTAAATGTTATCATTAACATTTCCACTGCCCTATGGATTATTTGTTATTTTAATTCTTCTGTTATTATGATGTTTCATATCCATGTGGAACTAATGGGAAATTATTAGTATTGAAGATATCAATCAATCAATAGCCATTTATTAAGTGCTTGCCCTGTGCCAGGCATGATGGAAATAAGAAGATAAAAATGAAGCTGTCTCTGTGCTCAAGGAGTTTACATGTTATCTAGGAAAACATGTATATATTCAAATACAAAATAAAACACAATGTAGAGGAAGAATTGGCTGGGGGAGTAGGACATTATGAAGATAACTTATGTAGCAGACTGGGCTGAAGGTGTGTTTTGAAGGAACTAGAAATAATTAAGGGCCAAAGTGAGCAGAGAGAATTCCAATCATGGACAGTCAAAGGTAAGAAAGCAAGTGATGAGTTGTCATGTATGAGGAATGCAAAGGAGGCCAATTTGTCTGTACTAAAAAGCACAGGAGAGGGAGTAACAAATGACCAGGATGAAAAGATGGATTGGGATAAGGTTATCAAGATCTTTAAATGGTGAAATGAGGAGTGTAGATTTGTTATCCATCTGAGGCTGCAATGTAGTATTTGTGGAAAAGTTTAAGATAATTGAAATCACTGTGTGTCTTTTAAAATGGAATCTTGCCTTAGATTGTGTCTCTTTCTCCCCAAGTAAGTTAACACATTCAAGTTTGGGGCTGTTATGATTAGTGGGTAAGTGAAAATTCAACTACCTCAAATATCAACAACATATAGCCATTCTTAGACCATTTTTTCACATAACAAGAAACCAGGACCTACACAGAGATCTTGTCATCTTCTCTGTCACCACACTTACCCCTTCTGCTGCTCCCTATTTTCTGCCTCTTGTTTTTGCCCTATGTGTTGTAATAAAATCAACACCACTATTCTAAAATGGTACTACCATTGCTACATGAAATGGCATGACAGTAGATGGACCACTGGCTTTACTCACAATCCCAGTGACTACATAGACAACAACTCCTTTCCCTGGACACCAGGTCCTGTATTTGTTATATACCCTATTCCAATATAAGTGTCTTGAAAGCAGGAACTAACTTTTGTATTCATATCTCAAGTGGGTAGCATAGTGCCTATAACATAATAGGTACTTAATAGATGATTTTTGTACATTCATTCATTACTCAATTAGAATATCAGAAAGCTGTTCATTTATAATGAATACTTGTCCAAAATACACATCTGAAAGGATTAAATTAAATCACTGCTTATCCGGTTGCATCTAAGTTTGGGGAACATATGTTTTTTATTCACTTTGGTTTTTGTTGTCGTAGACAGAGAGCCGTAGACAGAGAGCTGTCATAGACAGAGTCACAAAACTGAGTTGCCTTAAGGAGAGTTTCCATTTTCCTCAGACTTGATCTTATTAGTGTGATGTCATATGTAAATTTAACTACTTAACTTTATTGTCATTAGGGAATATTTCTATTGCTTTAACTTTGTTCAACATATAGTCAATGACATCGCAGTAACTTGGAATCAAACTTATATCTCCTGGTTTTGCGTTTCACCTGATGTTAATATTCAGTGGACCCCCAAATCAGTTATCTCTATGGCCACTTCTCTTATGTAATGATATATGATTTAATAGACATGAGAGAGAAATCTTTTCTGAAGCCAGGCCAGATTTTCTTTGACTGAGACTTGTTAAAAAATAAACTTGAAAGACAGTGGGATGTAATTCTCTCTACATGTCTGAATCAGTTGTGTGATTAAAGATGTGTCTGCACTAAGAAATAATTTGTAAAATCCTCTTTCTCCTTACAATATTTGGAGCAAAAATTACCTCAAAGCATGCATAGACAAATATCAAAATGGTATGGTGATAAGAAAGAAGATCAGTAATTGCTGATGTTTTCACTTGATTTTTTTTTGGAGGGAGGTAGAGGTAAAGAATAAGGTAAAACTGAATATGATCTTTTCCGTGCTTTCCAAATCTCTCTCATGATATATGTTCTCCCCCAAGGAATTTTAAAATTGTGTAGCCTCCAGCATGACTTTCTTTGGTTAGTTTAGTTTAGTCCTGCTATTCTTCCTCACTTCTTCTTAAGTGCCATTATCACTTCTATACCAGGTAATAGGTTAGTAAGTGTTAAAGCTCATCAAAGGGTCTAATGTAGCAAGCTGGAGATAGGGACATGACAGAGACTGCCAACTCCTCTCATGTTAGAGTCTTTTCAAAATTTCTTGCTTCAGGAAACATCAGGCTAGAACTCAGTAGTGCCTGAAGATCTAAGATACTCAGCAACTTGACAAAAACTTGAAGAAGACTCAAACTCTCCTGCTTTCACCAACTCTACCTAACACATCACCTATATGCAGGGCATTGATCTCTACCAATAAGGAGAGAGTTTAAACTGATAGACTTTGGACTAGATATTCCAGTAAAACTATTTAATAAAAGGCAATGATCGCTCACATCTCTCCTACTTTGCCCACAGTCCCTCAATGTGCCATATATGTCAATAGCTTCATTTTAAGAAAGTGTTTTCAAACCTATATAATAGATGATATCCAGAAGTTAGAATGTTTTCAATTGTCTGCTATGAATCCCCAATAATGTACATTCCAAGAAAAATTGAAAAGGTTGCAGTTTTTGCAACAGCATGTGTCAAAGAATAAAATACAATGAATAAGAACTTCATAATATCTTGGGAAGCACGTTGGAACTATGTTTTTAATGTACTTCATGTGGTAAAAGAACTTCTATAGGATACCCTGATATTGATATTCATTTCCTGAAAAAAGATCATTTTAAAGATAATTAAATTTTCATCTTACACAATTTAGATTGTTATGTTTCAATATAATTTGGGGGAACTGGCAGCAGAAATAAACCAGAGAATAGAATGCTAATACTATCTTTACATTTTTCATATTTGTTTTTTTGAAATCTTAGGTATGATAACAATCTTTCTCAACATTAAAGTAATAATCTTTTTGTGCTAAATATACAACTGAAAAATAAATGTTAACTGTTGACACAAATTTATAATACTTTCATGTTAATTACACTACATATTTTATTGTTTACAACTTAAACACATAAAGTACAAAAAAGTTCAAAATTAAAATATTCTGGTCTCTATGCAAAGTATCCAGACTCTAACAAAGCAGTACTTAACATAAGATACTGTGATATACAATGTGATGAGCTAGCACTCATGAATACTTTGATGGCAACTGTCAATTTGAACTTTCCTTATGAAAGAGATTTTTTTAAATGTTTATTATAATTACAGTAATAACACTATGTTTTGCAGTGCATCTTAAAATATATTTGAGGTTTTCAGTCATTAAGAATTTAGGTAAATAACCAAAAATTTGTAAGTATTCAATGCAGGACATGTTAGAAATTCTAAGAAACAAATACAAGGCATCAAAAGTAGTTTACTGATCAGAACACAGAGAATATGCTACTAATATCAATATTTAAAGATTTTCAAAATTAAAGTTTTAGTGAGAGAAAAAAGGTTTTCATACCATGAATAAATATTTTAGTATTATTTATTTTAATACTTTTCTCCTTTCCATTGTCTACTTCGCATGTATCATAATTTAATATATTACTTTAGTAGTAAATGCATATAATTTATAAATATACATAATATTTTAATAATAAGACTGAATTTTTAAAAATAGTGTTGGAACTACTGGTCTAGGGACAAGAGAGTTTCAGTGACTTGCCTTTGGTCACATAGCCAGCATGTATCGGGGTCCTGACTTGCTCTAAGATATGCTACCTCTAAACAATTGCTTACACCATGCTGTAATATGTCTCCTCGACATGTTATACCCTCTATTTCTAATTCATCCCAAACCCTCCAAAACAAAAGAGAATGAAAATCTATGTTGCAAAATCTACTATGTCCAAAGTTTCAAGGATACTAAATGAGATATGCAGTCTGTGTGGAACAATGGAGAAAATGCTGGACTTGGAGTCAGAAAGATCTAAGCTCAAATTTTCTATCAAGCACTTGCTGGCCGTGTGACACTGGGCAAATCACTTCAACTTTAGCATTCTCATTTTCTTCAAATGTAAAGTATGAAAAAGTAGAACCTGCTACCCTGAGTTGTTCTAAAGATGAAATGAGATAACATATGTGAAGCACTTTGAAAATCTTAAAACATGATGAAAATACTGTTGTTGTTGTTGTTGTTGTTGTCATTGTCCTTATTTTTCTCTACTGTATACTTCTCTTGTCATTTGGGAGTGGGAAGGAAAGGGGCATGAGGAATATGAGCATCATGTTGAAAGTACATTCCTGTCTTTATCCACCTTAGCCTGTTATTGAATAGAAGGTCCCTGATTTCTCTGGCAGTTTCATTTTTCGTTAAGAAGAGGACTTGTGAATCCTGGGTAAGGTTACCTTCATAAAGTTCTAGGACCAGAGATAGCTCCACAGCCTTCACAATCAAAGGACAACAAGGTGGGCTTCTGGTTGACCATGACTAGGCAGCTGAATGGTGAGTTGGCCTTTGGGGTACCTCTGGTCCACTAATGTTGTGCACAGGGGTACAGTAATGGGGGTCTAGAGCTCAAAGTTTGATGCTTTCCTACCTGTGAGCTCTGAATGAGAGAGAGGGTTTTGAGTCAACATGAAGGTTTCTTCTCCTCTCCCTTCCTCCTCACATCATTGGCCACAAAGACTGAATAATTAGCTTGATGAGACAACCTCCAACAGGGGAGCCATGTAATGGTAATGTAATTTGAATTTGAAGATCCCTTTGTATTGGCAAAGATAACAGGTACTTATAACTTAGTAATTAATCAAGCCTCTGTTAAAGAAACAGAAGATATGAATCCTTGTTGCTGATGTAATAGGAAGGGTTTGGCTGAAACAGAAAGCAGCTGATGCCATCTGCATATAAGGGAAATCCCAGAGAGGGAGAGTCAGATATTCTTGGAGCAAGCTCCATGGAGGCAGAACCTGCTGCCACTGGAGAGACTAAAGAGGAACAAAGGAGGCTGAAGAGGAAGCCTCCTCACTCCCCAGCAAGGTGAAGAGAATGATTTTGATTTTGAAAACCTGGACAGAATGATTTTGATTCTGGGAACCAGCTGAAACTTCAGCTGAGTCTGAGGGCCAGTCAGAACTGTTGAGGATTTTTGAAATCCTCATTTTTTTTTATTTTGAAATCAGTCAGAGCTGAAGGCAGCCAGAGTTGCTGAAGCTGCTAAGGATTTCTGAGGGCCAGCTGGAGCTCAGGGCCAGACAAAACTGCTGATGAGTTGCAGAGGATTTCCAAGGACCAGCTAAGGCAGCCAAAAGACTGAGGAAGCATGACTGTGATGCTAGTACTTTTATGAACCTGTTTGTGGCTTTGTTAAGCCTTGTCTTCCCAGGAACAGAGATTGTGAAGGATTTGAGATGCACTGAACGTTGTGAGCTCCAATGTGGATCAGGAACTGCACAGAGAGCTGGACAAGGGCCTGGGAGCTCCTCGCTTTTGAACTCAGATGACAGTTTGGTGAATCCAGGTAGGATCTGGAACCATGGAAGGGGATCCAGGGAATCTGAGAAGCCACCCCAAGTCAAGCTGAAAGAAGACTTTACTTGGATACTGAATACTGACAGAGAAATTGTAATTTATTAGAGACCTAGAGGTGGAAGCCTTGTATATTTTCTGAAGATTGAATAGTGAATGATGAAGGATGATTGAATGATTGACTAAATTATTGTACTTAGCAATTGATGACTGAATAAGTGACTGATTTGTAACTTGGTGTGCTCCATGAGTAGAGAACTTTGACTATTGCATGTTGAGATTGATTGAATGAATGAATAAGGAGGAAAGCCTCTCCTTAAAGATGATTGAATGATTGAGTTACTAAATGATTGTTCCTTATTCAAAACTTTGCAACCACTGTGGTGGAAACTATGTGGCCATCTTAGTGAGAAGTTGTTTGAATGCTATATTTTGATTTTCTGTGATAACTTGTAATATTGTGAATGCTGTACCTTGGTTTTCTGTGAATTTTTTGCACTGATTTGTTATTAAATGAATGAAGTATTCACTATACTGTGTAATCAGAACCTTAAAAGCTGTTCACAGTAGCATTCTTCTGGAAAGCTGCTTATGTGTGGTTTTATAAGCCATTGCCACAAGACTGAGTTTTTCCAAGCACAGACATAACAAGCAGAAACCTCATCTCCAAACTGGTATTTTGACACAATGTCTTCCAACCTAGCACTACTTTCAAACTACAAAACTGAAGAAAATACAGTGGCTAAAATTAGTTGTATTTAGAAGTTCCTTTATCTCATATAATAAATTACATACAAATAAAGTATAACTCATTTGGTTGTGCAGGTCATTCATAATTATCTTATCTTACTTTAAATATTTTTATCTTACTTTGAATGTGTGTGTGTGTGTGTGTGATTGTGAGGAGGAGGATCCTCCAAAACTCAGGTCCCCTGAGGCATAGGCTATCCCATGATCCCTGCAAGTAAACAGCATAATATCAGCATTGCTACTTGAGTAGAAGAAACAGGTGCAACATTCTTTCTTGGATTCCAGTCCTTGGGTATTTCTTGATTGCAACATGTGTCACATTTCCAAACAGTAAAATCATCCCCAATGACTTTATGAAAAAATGTTACCTACTGTTCACATATATCTGACACATTAAGACCAATTCAATGAATAATGTTGCCAATTTTTACATTTTCAAAACTAATTAGTATATTGTAGACCTAATTTCACATCCCTGAAGTAATTGGAGAAATTGTGACTGCCGAGTACAGTAGCAGTAAACAAAATATGAGGAAATACAAAAGCACCCAGCTTCCTGGACCTAGTGGGAAAATGTTTCTATATACATTATTTCCCTGAACTGAAAAGACTGATTATCAAAGAACACTATACAATCTTCTCAAACTATCTAATACCTGTGTTTCTTCCATTCATTAGCCTGTTAAAATGCAGAAAATACACATGAAAATAAAATAGAATGTTCAATATGTGAGGGGCATGTGCATACAGAACACAGAACTTGAGTTGAATCTTGATAGAAACCAAGAATCTCAAGAAAAAGAAGTGAATAAGAAGAGCATTCAGGGTATGGGGATAACCAATGCAGAGACATGAAGATGGGTGTTATATGCAGGGAGAGACCGTAGAAACAGTATTATTAAGTTGTAGAGTAAATAGAGGAGTATAAGATAGGCCAGGACTTTGATCCTAATGGCCCTTGGAACAGCAGTACTGTCCTTACCACTGGACCTGTTCCAAGCCCAGCCATGTAGCTGTAGTCGTTATCTATCCATTACATCTCCCTGGAGAGATGGAAGCTTACCGCTGTCCTTCCCCCTCAGCAGTCATCCCTACTAAAGACCTGTTTTTGAAAAGGCCCTTTCCAACAAAGTGTTTGGCACTGTCAAATAATTCAGTACCAGAAATGGTTTAGGTTTTATCAGTGCAAATGACATTAAATAAGATAAAGAATAATTAGTATTATCAACAAATGCTAAGGACCTTGAGCACTTTTCAGCTGACTTGCACATGAATTCTCCTAAATGTTTTATGTCTTTTATTAGAATATGAGCTCCTTGAAGACAGAAAATGTATTGTTTTTCTATATCTCCTCCAGGAGAGATAGTCTACTAGTGTGGTAAGTTGAATATTAAAAATGCTTAGTATGGGGTTTTTTTTGCATTCAACTAGAGAAAAGAGGCTTAGTTGTAAAAGTGTTTATATATTAATGATATTAGTTGCCTGAAATAGTTTATTTTATTTTGTAAAGATTTTTGTGGGTTTTTTTGTATTTTGTAAAGATCTATTTCTTAGTTATGAAAAGTTACACTGATTTTTCTGTTTGAAAAATTCAGATTTTTTTAAAAAAGGTTTTCTTAAAGTGAGGCATGCCTATTAAAATCAGTGACTAAAAATAACAACAAACCAGTTTTTCAAGAGATAGAGGCTTCCTGGAAGAGATTTAGTTTAAAGAACCAAGGCTATATTATTCTTGTTCAGAATCCAAAAAGAAAAATGATTTTTACATTTTACTTTTATTACTACCTTGCTTTAAACTCTCTTTTGTCTCCTATAATTTAAATCATTGCATGAATAGAACAGGATCCATTAAGTAGGATTATTTCATTCTTTTGGTGATGAAAAATGTCTCAGGTATAGTGTTATCTGCTATACCAGGCTAGAGTTATCATCTCTTAGTAGACTTTGGATCTTGAAAACTGCCCTGAGGCAGAGATAAATGGGTCTGATTGTACTAGGCAGAGCTATCCAGGGCCTGGGGGATAGTGGCTATAGATATTCCTCAAAGACAAACTTTGTGTTTGTTCAGTGTGGGAGAGAACAATGGGTCCCATGTTACTCTTTTACTCAGAAATAGAGAGATCACAATAATCAATATCAAAGGCTGTTTGGGGGGGAAAATAGGAGAATGCTCAAAACCAATGTCAAGCAATGGCAGACATTTTGCTCTGAGAAATCACCACCACAATCACCAACCCCCTTCCCCCGAAAAAATCTTTCAACTAGCATTCAATGAGGACTCCTTTTTTCCCATGACTATCACCAATGGATAGGTGGAATCAATAATTCTTTGGTTCACCTCATTTTATGCAGTGGCTGTGTTCCAAGGCTAAAAGTATTTTTTTATTTGCCTGAATTAAAAAAATTTTCCATAGACATTATTCTGAACTATTCTTCATTAAAAAATATTTTTCCAGAACAAAATATTGTTTTACAAAACAATTTTTCACAAAACTTGTTTAGCTTTCGTGTGACTCAAGAACTTTATAAGAGGCAAAGGAAAGAACATTAATTCTGGAGTCAGAGAACCTGGTTTAAATCTGTGTGAGATGAAAGAGTTCAGAGTCTGAATCTAAGGTCAAAAAAAGTCCTTATTCTTTCCCATGAGAAAGGACTCTACCCCTGTCACCCACATGGCAGCAGGGAAAGAGCCACAAGTAAAAGCCAGTCCATGGTTACATAATCTTCTAATGCAGAAACACAACCCCCCCCCCCTCAACTGGCCTTCACTCTTATTGGTAGGGGGATTGGCCCACAACTTAGGACGTGAAACAAAGGACCCAGAAACATGTAGGTGTCCAGTGAAAGCAGACTTAACCTTTTTTTGGCATATCTTGTGCTGAGGTGGCACCAGGGGAGGGTCTCCATTGCTCTAAGGCCCAGATGGCTGGAAGGGCAGGTCACCTAAACCTAGGCCTAGTGAATACTAAAGCCATTCTAGATTTGATTTTTCATAATGGGGAAACTTCACTATAAATTATCCCTGAGAAATCTCACCCCTAGTGTTTGCTTTTGCCATTACCTCAGATAGTCAATGAAAAATATTAATTCATTAAGTCTCCAGGAAGTGCCAGTTATATGTTATATTTTGAGGATATGAGTATAAAGAAATTAACAAGCACTACCCTCAAAAAGCCTATGTACTAATGGTGGAATAAGTAGAGAAAGAAAGAAAGAAAGAAAGAAAGAAAGAAAGAAAGAAAGAAAGAAAGAAAGAAAGAAAGAAAGAAAGAAAGCAAGAAAGAAAGCAAGAAAGAAAGAAAGCAAGAAAGAAAGCAAGAAAGAAAGAAAGAGAAAG
>CM053596.1:127303715-127321345 GCA_028646575.1 Pseudocheirus occidentalis | reverse complement strand
CTGCATGTAGTTCTAAGTTTTGGGGAACATATGGGGGTGGGAGGACTAAAAGGGGGTCCCATGCTCGAGAGACTGGTCTCTCTTTCTCTTTTTCCTCCTTCTTCTTCTCTTTTACCACCATTTGTTGTGCTTCTGGCATCCAGAGGGCTGCATATAAGCTTTCCTCTGGATTAAATGGTTGTTTTGTATTTACATAATAATTTAGCCTCTGACACATCCAATCCTCAGAGGCACCAACTTTTGGCCAAGCTTTGTCTCCCCCTATATTTACTCCTCCCCAAACTGCATAGCAATATTTAATCATCTTTTTCTTCTCTTTTCCTTTATATTTTGGCAGGTCATCCCATTCCAATAGTTTATTCCCCACCGGGCTATCTAAGGTTATATTTAGCTCCTGTTCTAAAATTTTTGGTTTAGACTGTTTTTTCCCCATATTTTTTTAAACAAACAAACAAACAAACAAAACTCTAGCAGATCCTCCTAGAGTCTAAAACAGGGACTACCTTGCCCCGGAAGACTCCTTGACCTTTCCTGTAGCATTCTATAGCTCTTTCAGGACAATTCCAGAAATGTCCCTTATCTGGCTGTAGAGGGCGCTGGCTCTCTCTCAGGGCTATCCTGGGAATTTCTTGACCTTTCCTGCAGAGGGCACTAGCTAGCGGTAGCTCTCCCAGGACAAATCCAGAAATCTTTCCCTGACCTTCCCCGTAGATGGTGCTAACGCTCCTCTTACAGGTCTATCCTAACCTGTTTCCTTGTATTTTTATACTGAAAGAGAAAAAACTATTCTCTCCCAGTAGCAGGGGAAATCGCCCATCCCCCCACTTATGGGCACCCAAGGTAAGTTACTCAAAATGGTCTCTCTACCCTAGGACCCCTTAGATCTGCTTACCTGTAGGGCTATATGCATATAGTTTTCATGTCCAAATTACCCCAGCCAGCTGTATCTTGTCTCTTGCCTTCTTTCTCTCTGTTCCTTTTCCTCTCTCTTTTTTTTTTGAAAATTGTATCAGATCTGTCCTTTAGCGCTTGTATTTCTGTGCCTCAAAATCTCCCACTCCTCAGGCTCATCCACACCCAGGAGTCGCAGTTCCTCAATCCTCCCAGAGGCCCCTGAATAAAGTTTTCAGGGGGTGCGCCTGGTCCAAGGCCGGTTTGAGAAGCAGCCCTCCCAAGCAGGGAAAAGATCCGGACTAGAGCCCCCAGCTGTGTGGGGGGGTAAGAGAATCCACTTAACCAATTAAAAAGCTTAGAGGAAGTCTTTTGGTGAACAGGAATAACTTTATTGGCAGATCCTGGGAGCTGGAGCCCCTCCTACTTCAAAAGTGCAGGAGAAAGCCAAAGCCCCCAGGCTAGGCTCAGACTATTATACCCTGGGTTTCATCAGATTACATTCTCTTGGCTTTTTCTATTCCTGTTGGCCGTAGCCCTTAGCCCAGGAGAGGGACAAAGAGCCAAGCAAGCCTCATCTCCGCCCCGTCCATTCCTATTGGAGGGAGGGCGGGACACATTTGGGGCACGAACTCTAACAAAGAAACTCTCCTCATGGCTCAGATTCATTCTTCCCGATTGTGACATTTTTCCTCCACCCTTCCCCCAGCTCTGGGATTGGGCGTCCCACATAAACTAGGGAGGGAGCAAGAAGCATAAGTGGCCATCCCTGCCCCCGTTTCTTTGTTCAGCCTGGGGTCTGGCTCCTGGTTGGGATGTTTGCTCTCTGCCCCTTGCTCCGGGAATGGGTGCTTAATCAAGGGAGTGAGGGAAGGGGCCGTCCCTGCCCGCCCGAGCTCAGGGCTCTGGTGGGCACTTTTCCCTTCCCCCCTCCACTCTTGTTCCAGTTTCTTTGTTTAGTTCGGCTCAAGAATGGAATTTCCTCCACCTCTCCTTGCTCCTGTTTCGGGAACAGTTATTCTATAGAAGCTATCCTTACCCGCCCAGGTTTGGCTCACAGTCTTGGGGAGAAACAAAAGGGCAACGGTATATTTAGAGATAACATAAGGCAAATATGAAATAGGGTGAAACAAAATGTGCAATTTAGGAATTACATATAAGGCACAAGTGAGGTAAGTGTAATAAGTATAAGTGAGGTAATAAGGCACAAGTGAGGTATATAAAAGGAGAGAGAATTCCATAATTTCAGTGCTTATCCTCCTCTCCATTCTAACTAAGTTATAGTTCCCTATTTCTGGAGAGTCTTCACTTGATTTATCCACATTCAATGGTAAACTCTCCTCTTCCATAAATAGTGTAATACTTCTTGTACAGTAACGTTTATGATTGGGGGGCAGGGTGGAGCCAAGATGTCAGAGTAGAAGCACAAATTTGGCATGGACTATGGCTCCAACCACTCCAACACCTGTAAAAAAACTGGCTCCAAATAAATTTTAGAGGTACAGAACCCACAAAGTTAGAGTGAAACAAATCTCCTGCTGAAAGCAACCTGGCAGGCCAACAGGAAAGGTCTATCACAGTGAGCTGGCAGCCAAGCACAGTCCGGCAGGAGCTGAGAGGATCCAGCTGCATGGCAGTCCCAACTTCTTGAAAAAGATTCCCCCCCCCCAAAAAAAATACTCCTAGGAATATTATAGCCAAATTCCAGGGTTCCCAGGTTAAGGAGAAAACAATGTAAGCAGTCAGGAAGAAACAATTTGAGCATTGTGGAAACACAATCAGAAAAATATAAGACCTAGGAGCTTCTACATTAAGGGATTGAAGGCTTGGAATATGATATTCTGGAGGAGCTAGGATTAAAACCAAGAATCACCTACCCAGCAATACTGAGTATTATGTTTCAGGGAAAATATGGTCATTCAATGAAATAGAGGATTTTCAAGCATTCTTGATGAAAAAAACAGAGATGAACAGAAAATTTGACTTTCAACTACAAGAAGCAAGAGAAGCTTGAGAAGATAAACAGGAAAGAGAAATCATAAAGAACTTATTAAAGTTCCTACATAGAAAAATGACCATTGCAACTCATAAGACTTTTCTCAGCATGATTATAGTTGAAGAGAATATATATGTGTGTGTGTATGTATACATATAAGTATACATACATATATAAGTATGTATATATACATATATAGTATGTATAGGAGACCGTATGTGTATATAAATGTATATGTGATAGGGCATATATATTGGATGAATTGAATATCAAGGGATAACATCTAAAAATTTAAGAGGTGAGAGATGAATTTATTAGAAGGAGAAAGGGAGAGATAGATTAGGGTAAATTATCTCATATAAAAGAGGCAAGAGAAAACTGTTACAATGGAGGGGAAGAGCAGCAGCATGAAAGAGAATTGGACGACCTTCCTCTCATTGAATTTGGCTTAAGGAGGGAATAACATACACTCTCAATTGTGTATCTTACCCTTAGGAAAATAGGGGGAAGGGGATAAGAGCGGGATGATAGAAGGGAGGGCAGATTGGGGGAGAGGTTTAGAAGCAAACACTTCTGAAAAGAGATAGGGTAAAAGAAGAAAATAGAATAATTGGGGGTGGGATAGGATGGAGGGAAATATAGTCTTTCACAGTATAAGTGCTATGAAAATGCTTTGCATAAGCATAGATGTACAACCAATATTGACTTGCTTATCTTCCCAGTGGGGGTGGGTGAGGATGGAAGAAAGCAAAAAACATCTGGAACTCCAAGTTTTAAAAACAAATTTTTAAAAAATATATGTATTTACAGGCAACTGGGAAATAAGATATGCAGGTACTGGGTTTTAAAAATCCATCTTAGCCTAGTAGAAATTTGGGGGGGGGTATAGGGTTATATATAAGAATATATATATATAATACAGATATTATATATATAATATTATTATATTATATATATTATATATATATTATTATATTATATATATATAAGAATATAAGAGAGAACAGATTGGGGGAAGGGGTATTCAGTAGGCTTGCTATTTTGGGGTGGGGGTAGGGGAAAGACAGGGAGAAAAATTTGAATCTCAAAATCTTGCAGAAATGAATGTTCAAAATTAAAATAAATAAATAAATTGAAAAAAAGAAAATAAACTTATGATGACATTATACTGAGTCAACTTCTCAATACAGAGTTCAGTTGCTGCGCATGTATTTGCTATTGTATTTGTTAAATAGATTAACAAAGAGATAGATCTAATGATCCCAAAAAAGAAATTGAAATATGCTTCAAACCAAACCCTGTATGGTACATACAGAATATTCAGTTCAACTTCCTGGAGCTTTCTTGTTTTAGAGTAATTTCCTGGAGAATTCACATTTTGTCATACTCTAGAATATAATTTCTTTTCAAAAGAAAGAAATTACAGAAGAAAAATGATACTTATTACCACAGTTATCATGAATGCTCTATTACAATTGAATTCTTGGTATGAATGAAAGTTCTAAAATAGCATCAAAGTCTGGTAAGATTATTATGATATTGAAGCATGTGGTTATGTGCCACATGTCACATCATGTCTCATTTCAATCAAGTAGATTTCATGATCTACCATGAGAGACCTTTGAGAGCAATGTTTCATTTATTGAACACAAGATCAAACAATTAATAAGAGGCAGGGAATATACACACCAAAGTATGATCATTGCTTAAAATACCATGAGAATATTGTGCCTTGGAGTATCTGACCAGAGTTTTGTTCTCCACTTGCTTATTTTTAATGACAATAAGATGCAATTCACTTTTTTTTTCTTTCCTCAATGCTTCAGAACTACAAAAACTGGCTACTTCACTTACTCATTTCTCAGGTGTTGATTGAAGAGGGAGATCTGAACTCCTTTTCAACCTACGATGAATTAAACTGGCCTGTATCACAGTCTATCATAAGTGTTGTAATAAGTCAGAATAGCAGGCAAAACTGACCTTGTGCACACTCACAATAGGGAAAATTTCACTAGAAAGGAGTAGTATGGTTTATAGTAGAAAGAGCAGTGGATAAGGAATCTGAAAAATGAGTTTGGATCTTTCCTAGATTTGCTACCAATGACCTATACAACCATGGATGAGCAGCCCAACTTTTCTGTTCCTCAGTTTTCTCAGTAAAAAGATGGGATTGGATCAGCATCGCACCAGATACAGATCTAACAAACTTGGGAAAGCATATTGTTAAGTTTTCAGTGTATCTACATTTTGGAAATGGTAAAAAAGCTACACATCATGGTTTGATTTATTGTTTTATTGATTTAGTAGACTTAAGGAAAGGATGAAACAAATTAACAAAGGCAATTAAATTTTTTAATTAAATATTTTCAAAGAGCTGGTTGTAAAATATTTACCCATACATGCAGTTGGACTAAATGATTTTGAAGGCAGTTTCAAATTCTTGCATTTTATGGTTCTAATTTTGATTACCAACAAAGAGTGGGAAGGAATAGAAAATCTTTGGCCATAAAGATGTGTTTATTTTTATAAGCTTATGCTAATGGACCATAAGTGAGGACAATTGAGAGCCTTTCCTTCTGAAAAGTAGCAGCTATATCCTGATTAGATGGCTATTATTTATGAGGGAGACTGGTGCTGTGAAGGGCAAAGAAAGGAGAACATTTTTAGATGAATTCATATTCAGGTTTAGAAATCACTTGCTTTTTGATCTATTGACACTCTGAATAAAAGGAGAGGAAGCAAATTAAGAATCCCTTTCACACAAATAAAGTGTTATTATTATGAGCATGGCATTGTAAAAGTTCAAAGCACATTCCTAGTTTGACACCGAAATTAAGGGAAATAGGTGGGGAGAGTCACCCTCTTCTCCCCTCCTTCACAGGATGCTTCAGTACACAAAGCTGAAGGAAGCAATGGAACAAGAACGTACAAGATAATGTGATTATGCTGCAAACATCTTTTCTTTTTCAAAATTTCTTTGGGTAGAGGACATAAGAAGCAAAATAGTCTCTTTCAAAAGAAGCTTCATCTACTTCTGGGAGCCAAGATGGTGGCAAAAGCAGTAAATAGTCATAACTCTCCCGTGTTTACCTCCAAATAACCCTAAATGTGTGCCTCTAAACTAATCCTGGAACAGTCGAACCAGCAAAAAGACAGGGTGAAATAATAACCCATGAAACTTGGGAAACTGGCAAGAAAAGTCTGTCTCCCTTGGGTTAAAGAAAAAAATAATAATTTCATATGAAAAGGAACTAATTGAGAAGCCAGGGTAGTAATTAGTGAAACAATGAAAAAATATCTGGAAAGATCATGAGAAGTAAGACTGAGTTATGTGAAGAGTGACTTTTGTACTGCTTATGAATTTCTTTTGAGTGAAGCTAACTACTATCATTTTCTCCTGCTCTATGATTTAACCTGTAGTCAAAGAAAGTCTGAAAACAACAGGTGGGTGTGTTTTATGTTGCAGTGAAAAATGTACTTTATACTCAGGGGTTTGAGTTCTGGGGTCTGACATAGCTTTGAAGAGGTTAAGGGTGCTCCAGACCCCACAATACCAACATGCTGGGTCCTGCCAAATGAATTTGATCCAAGTCTTCACTCAGCCAAAGATAAGTAAAGTTTATTACAAGTTTGCCATATTGGGCAGACTCTTAAGGATTATCTGTAAGGCTTGTATTGGAAAATTCTTTAGTGCTCTCATATCACATGAAGGCAAGATGGGGTCTTATATACATAAAAGCTGTGGGAGGAACATAGGGGTGGTCTAGAGGAGGAGTTTGGGGAGAGTCTTCAGAAGGAATCAATGAACTCACACTCCAGCAAATGAGTGCTTAAGGGCAAGAAGCTGCTGGATGCTACCTGGAGTTGACAGACAATGGTGGACTAGGCCAGTTCAAAGGTGCAACAGGTTTTGGTATTGATATTTTGGGAGAATCAAGGGTGGGAAGTTGCTTGACAAAGGAGAGATAGAGATTTGGGCAAAGCCACAATGAAAGGCCTATGGCCTCAGGCAAATGCCTTAAGGGAAGAGTCTAGGAGCTCTTAAGGGGGTTCCTAGAGCCTGTACTTCAAGGATTCAAGGAGAGCTCAAGTGGCTTCCCAGAACCTGCACCTCATTAGCTTGAGTAAAAACATAAAAGTTTAAGACTTCCTGAATCTGTTTGTTCATTTCTAAAATGGGGGGTACTATTTCTTGAATTACATTATCTCACAAGATTGTTGCAAATGAAGTACTATATAAATATGGATTACTATGGCTATTATCCCTTGAAACTTGTCCCCATTCTAGACTCTTTTAACCTAATAGATAATAAATCAGAATAGTGAAGAATATTTGATTGAAGGATTTTCATGGCTTTTCTGGATGCTTGATTTTGTTTTGTCTCTGTCACTTTGCTAGAACCGGTGTAGATCTATGGTGATCTAAAGAATTCTGTTTTTCTGTTCGGAGATGATTTCATTAATTTGGATGAATCAGTGTTGCAAACCCTTTCATCTATGCAGTTTGACAACTCCTATGACAGTCTTAGCATTTCCTCAGAGAAACTTGAGTTAAATGATGTTGGCATGATCTCACAGCTATAATAGAGATTGGACTTGAATCCAGATTCTCCTCATCAGAAAGACTTGTGTTCAAATTTTGCCTCAGACATTTATTAGCTGTGTGACTGACTCTCGGGAAATCATTTAACCTCAGTCTCCTAACCTGAAAAATGGAAATGATAATAGTGCCTACCTCCCAGGATTGCTGTGAGGATAAAATGAGATATTAATTAAAATGCTTTGTAAATTTTTAAGTTCTAAAACTTAGATAGATATATGATTATTACTGTTATCACTACTGCCCTTTTTTCCTTTCTATAGGCCACTTAATGTACATTATCTCATGTGGTCAAGAGTACTGTGAGAAAAAGTATTATTCATTCCATTTTGCAGATAAGTTGGGGTCATATAATATCCCTAAAGTTTAGATAGTGACTTGTCAATAAAAAGTGCCAGAGGCAGAGCATGATGACTTAAAACACTCACCATTAATTCATTCTATTATGTCTATTGTTATTTATAGTCCAAGTGGGTTCCACCTGGGTAGGGAGTAGAAGGAGTGAGACTATATGGGAAAGTCAGAATGAGGAAATTTATAAGAGTGTATGGAGAAAGTTGAAAATGTGGGACTCAATCATATCTAGAATTAGAACATGGGAAAAGTGGTGTACTACCATGACTAGGTATAAAAAGCCCCAATATTTTAGAGTTTGGTTCCAAAGTCTATGATACAACCCCATCCTAGGATCTAGGTTTTGAATCCTAGGCAGTTCATTTAAGTTAATTTAATTGAGAATATCTATTCTTAACTTTGGTCTTATACTGGTTCCTATTCTTTTCCTGAAAGTAGTAATTTTCTACATAAGGAGTTTTACATATCAGACCCTGTTTACTGATGTTGGCTGGCTGTCACACTAATGGAAACCTGAATCCTCTCAATTGTTATTAACTTTCCATCAACACATTGAAAGATTCTCTGAGTCACATAGCCAGTGGATAATGTTCTCTTGCCCCAGTTCACTCTTGTTCCTTCTCTCCCTCATAACAGGAGTATGACTGAAGCGTTAGCTACCATTATCATCATGCTGAAGCCATATATGGCCATTACTCTAGGTTTGATTGACTTTTAATCTTTTAATCTTGGACCATAACTTCTATCAGGTGAGTCAGTCAATCAGTCAACAAGTATGATTTAAGGGCTTATTATATGACAAGAACTGTAAACCCTGGGGATTCAAAGAAAAGTAAAAATATTATTCCTGCTGTCAAGGATCTCATATACTAACAGTAGAGAGCATTTGTAAACCACATACATACAAAATATGTATGATGTAGGTTCCAAGGTACCTGAACAATAAGGGAGACTGCTAGTAGTATTGCCAACCTTTTCATCCATGCAGTTTGACAACCCCTGTGACAGTCTTAGCATTTCCTTAAAATATCTTGAGTTAAATGATGTTGGCATGATCTCATAGTTATAATAGAGATTGGACTTGAACCCAGATTCTTCTTGTCAGAAAGACATGTGTTCAAATCTTACCTCAGACACTTATTAGCTGTATGACTTTGGGAAATAATTTAACCTCAATCTCCTCACTTGTAAAATGGAAATAATAATAGCACCCACCTCCCAGGATTGCTGTGAGGATAAAATGAGTTTCCTGGGGGCAACTAAGACCCATACAAGAGGGAGACCTTAAACAGAGGAGAGAGATTTACAGGCAAATGTAAATGATAAACAAGCAAGAGTATAGATCAGAGAGAGATCCCTTACCATGGAGTAGAGTCCTCTCTGAAACCTTCAATAATAGGCATAGTTCTGAGAGTGAAACACTGTGGAAAAGGGGAATCTAGGGATAAGTCCTACAGAGAAGTGTGAGAAAGCACCTGGAGGACAGAGCCTGGGATGGATTCCTTAAAAGCTTTGATTGCATGAAAAAAATAAAGAGAAAAGAGAGAGATCAGATGATTATGCGGTGATAATTTGGAGAATGAGTGTCTAGAAAAAAAAAAGAAAGAGAAGATGTATAATGAAGAGAGCTAAAGAAATCATTTTTGGAAAGGGACATGTGAGGGATAATTTATAGTGAAGTCTCCCCATTTTGAAAAATCAACTCTAGATTGGCTTCAGTATTCACTAGGCCTAGATTTAGGTCACCTGACCTTCAAGCAATCTAGGGCTTAAAGCAATGGAGAACCTCCCCCAGAGACAGCTCAGCAGAAGATGAGCCAAATAAGGTTAAGACTGCTTTCATTGGACACCCACATGTTTCCTGGTCCTTTGTCTCAGAGGGATTCCCACACTTAGGCTGTGGGTCAGCCCCCTCCACCAATGGAAGTGAGGGCCAGTTGGGGGGATTTGGTTTCTGCGTTTAGAACACTACATAACCATGGGCTGCCTTCTACCTGTTTCTCCCTCCCTGATGCCATGTAGGCAACAGGGGAAGGGTCCTTTCTTATGAGAAAGAATAAAGAACTTTTCTGACCTTAGATACAGACTCTGAACTCTTTCATCTCACACAGGCACAAAAAATGAAATTAAAATTTAAAAAATCTAATGAATAACATTTTCTACGGGGGAGGAGGACAAAAAGAGGGAATCTACGTAAGAGGGAAAAAATGGGGAAGAAGAAATATATAACTAGATGAAAGCAGGAGAGAGGAAGGAATAAAACAAAACCCTAAGGTAAAGGGGTAACAAATAAGAAGAAAGGACTAGGGAAAGGGAAGAAAGCCAGTAGAATCAGGGCCTTACCAAAAGATTAAAGTAAGCAGAGAAAAAATAATACCATGTTTATAGCAAAAGAGGAGAAAAATCATAGCTTGGAAGAAAAAAACTTTAGAACTAGATTGATGAAAACACAAACCTAACTTACATATTTTTTAAATTAACTTTTATGTTTATTTTTAGTTTGTATCATTCATTTCCACAAGATTTTGAGTTGCAGATTTTCTCTGCCTTTCTCCTACCCACCACCCTAAAACACTGATCCCATTGTAAAGAGCCTCCCACAATCTGCTCTCTCCTATATCTTCCCCCATTCCCCTTCTGACTTTCCAGTAGGGCAAGATGAATCTCCATACCCCAGTGCCTGAATATTTTACTTCCAAGTTGCATGTAAATAGTAATAATAATGATGATGATGATTTTTAAACATTTGGTTTTAAACCTTGAATTGCAGATTCTTTCCCTTCCTCCCTCATCACCCACCTTTACTGGGAAGATAAGCAATTCAATATAGGTTGTACATGTGTAGTTACACAAAACATTTCCATAGTAAATATACTGTGAAAAGCTGAATATATTTCCCTCCATCCTATCCTGCCCCCCCCAGTTGTTCTGTTCTCTAATTTGTCCCTGTCCCTTTACAAAAGTGTGTGCTTCTAACTACTCTCCCTACCCAACTTGCCCTCCCCTCCATCACACCCCCTCTCAACCCCTTCCTGTTGGGCAAGATACCAAATTTAGAGTGTATGTCATTCCCTTCCTAAGCTAAATTCAATCAGAGTAAGGTTGATCCATTCCCTTTTGCCTCCCTGTTCTGCGCCTCCATTATAACAGTTATTATCCCTTGCTTCTTCTATGTGAGAAAATTTACCCTATTCTGTCCTCCCCATTTCCTCTCATTATATTCCTTTTTCACCTCACAATTTCTCCTTTTAAATGTCATCCCTTCCTATTCAATTGATCCTGTGCCCTCTATGTATACCTGTACACATATATACATTCTCTCACATATGTATTCAAACACACATGTTTGAATACATCCTGTACATATATATGTGTGTGTGTGTGTGTTTGTATATGTGTGTGTATTTATATACATTCCCTTCAACTATCCTCATATTGAGAAAAGTTTTGTAAGGTAAAATTATTGTTTTTCCATGTAGGCATGTAAACAGTTCAACTTTGATAAGTTCCTTATGATTTTATTTTCCCTGTTTACCTTCTCATCCTTCACTCGCTTCTTGTATTTCAATGTCAAATTTTCTATTCATTTCGGGTTTTTTCCTCAAAAATGCTTGAAAGTTCTCCACCTCTTTGAATGGCCATATTTTCTCCTGAGACATTTTACTCAGTTTTTCTTGGCAGGAGATCTTGTTTTTAATGCTAGCTCCTTTGATCTCCAGAATATCATATTCCAAGCCCTTCAAATCCTTTAATGTAGAAACTGCTAAATCTTGCACTATTCTTATTGTGTTTCCATAATACTCAAATTATGTCTTTTTGGATGCTTGTGATGTTTTCCTCCTTGATCTGGGAATTCTGGAACCTGGCTATAATATTCCAAGGAGTTTTCTTTTGGGGATTTTTTTTCAAGAGGTGATTGGTGAATTCTTCCAATTTCTATTTTACCCTCTGATTCTAAAATATTGGGGCAATTTTCCTTGAGAATTACTTTTTTTTCTTTTTTCTTTTATTTTTTTCATTGACTTGCTTATTTACTTTTAGTTTCCAAGATTCAGTTCCACAATCACTTGAGTTTCAAATTTTTCCTGCTCCCTTCATCCCCCTCGCCCCATGGTGACATGCGATCATGTATAGGATTTTCAAATACTTTCACACTGTACAACAATCTGGTTATATAAAAGTGTTGTAATTAATGGAGTAAACAATGGGAAAAAAAAGAAACAAAACCAAACATGGGTGAGTCTGCTGGCTGGCTGGAGCTTCTTCTCAGTCTGCCTTACTCTGCTCTCAAATCCACGCTGGTGCAGCTCCTGTGTGCTCCATATTCTCCTTGCCCAGAGCTGAGTAGGCACTTTCCTGGGCTGGGAATTTGTCATACTCTGTCTCCCAGTGGGTTTTGTCACTCTTAAATCCATTCAAATTCACTTTTAAGCTTTTAGCGACAGAATTCTTGGAGGAGCTTTGAAAGGCTACTGCTTCCTTTCTGTCATCTTAGCTCTGCCCAAGAATTTCTTGAGGAATGATTTCTAGGTTATTTTTTTATCATGACTTTCAGATATTCCAATAATTTTTAAATTATCTCTCCTGAATCTATTTTCCAGGTCAGTGTTTTTTCCAATGAGATATTTCACATTGCCATCTATTTTTTCATTTGTTTGGATCAGGTTAACAGTTGCTTGATTTCTCATAAAGTTATTAGCTTCCAGTTGCTCCAATCTAATTCTGAAGGAATTATTCCCTTCAGTGAGCTTTTGAAATTCTTTTTTTCCATCTGTCAAATTCAGCTTTTTAAGGCATTCTTCTCCTCATTGGCTTTTTGGGACTCTTTTGCCATTTGAGTTAGCGTATTTTTTTAAGGCATTATTTTCTTCAGTCAGGTCATTGACTCTCTTTTCATGATTTTCTTGCACCATTCTCATTTTTTGTCCCAATTTTTCCTCCACTTCTCTTACTTGATTTTCTTTTCTTTTAATAAAGTTATTTGTTTTATTTGATAACATTGGATTTTTGTGCCACAAGGACACAGGCTCCACCAACACCCTTGATTTTTTTCTCTGCTCACCTGCTGAAGAACTTTGCCTTTATAATGACTGGCTTCTTGGAGAGTTTCCCTTTTGCTAGGACTTTGTAGTAGCCTGACCACATAACATCAATGATAGGGTCAAGACCCTCCTTGTTTTTGGCAGCATTAATCCTGGTCTGCTCACTGGCCAGTGTCCACAGGTTATCAAGGTTGACCGTTAGAGAGTAGCTTTGGTTCTTCTTCAAATGGTAATGCCTCATGCCCACTTCACCAAAATAACCTGGATTATATCTGTCTAAGTTGATCCAGCAATGGTGCTGCCCTCCTGCATTGCTGTAGCCCCCAGGGTGCTTCCTATGCTTGCCGATGTGCCTGTGGCCATGGATGACGTGCCCATGGAGCTTCCACTTATTCCTTGGGAATAGTTGGGAAGGCATGTTGCAGGGCACTGCAAAAGAGAAAAGGAAGCTGCGCCACAAATGTCATGAGAAGACCAAAGAGCTCTCTTACTTGATTTTCAAGATAACTCTGGAGTTCCTCCATGGCCTGTTACCAATTCATCTTTTTCTTGGAAGCTTTTGGTGCAGGACTTCTGACTTTATTGTCTTCCTCCCATTCCATGCTTTGATACTTTTTGTCCTCCCAAAAAGGAATCTAAAATTGGATGGCTGTGTTTGCTTTGCTTCCTTTGCTTACTCATGTTGCCACTCAATTACTTGACTTTTGAGCTCTTTGCCAATGCAGAAGTCTGCTTCCAGAGGGGAGAGCTTTGTCCCAAATTGCTGGGGTTTTCACAGCTGCTGGAGCTGTTAGGAGGGTGCCATCTCTGCAGCCCTCACCAGCTTTTGTTCATTGGTCACACACCTCAGGACCAACACCCAAGAACATGATCCAGATCCAGGCAGGTTAAGGCAAGAACGCTTAGCCTCTGAATGGTCACTTGGCCCCCCTACAATCTGCAGGCCAGGAGGTCTGAAGCAGTCATGTGGAGACACCTGCAGGGTCTCCACTTCTGCTACTTCTCACTCTGGGTGTATAGGCCAGACTGCACTCTGTCCCTATTCCGCTCCCCCACCCCCCAAGAGTAGCAGAGTTCCACTGACCTTTTATTTTGTCTTTGGAATTGATGGTTTGTTAATTCTGGAAACCTTCACAACTGCAGCTGCTGGTTGGGACCCCCCTGGGGATAAAACTGTGGGCTCATGTGAGGCTGGGCTATGCTCCCAGTGTTCTGTGATGGACCCTTCCTGTCCACCTGTCAGGCTGCCTTCAGCAGGAGATTTGTTTTTCTCTTTCACTTTGTGGGTTCTATAATCCTAAAATTTGTTTAGAGTCATATTGTATAGGTACTTGAGGTGGTTATGGGGGAAGCCCATGGAGTTTTCCTGCTTCTATACCCTCATCCTGACTCTAACCCCCCCCCCCAACTCTTATAATTTTAAATGTGAATAGATCAAATATTCCAATAAAACAAAACAAAAAAATAATTAAGTTGGACAAAAAAGCAAAATTCTACAATCTATTACTTACAATAAATACATTTATAAAAAATACACAAAACAAAACTGAAGAGATGGGGGAATTTTTTTTACCATAAACCAAGTAAATCGAAAAAAGCAGTTGTTGCCATCATGGTGTCAGAAAAAGCAAAAACATTCAAAATATGTATAAAATCAATGGAAGGTATCTTGGGGTTAGGGGCAGAAAAAATAAAATAAATATCTATTACACAAGGTGGGATTTAGGTAGAGTCTTGAATGCAATCAGAAAAATATATAGCTGGAGTTGAGAGAAAGCATACCAGACACAGGGAATGGCAAGTGAAAAAGGACTGAGGAAATATTTTATTAAAGGAACAGCAAGAAGGCCAATGTAGTTTGATTGTAGGAGGAATAAAGCACAGGAAAACTGGAAAGGTAGAAAAGACCAGATCATGAAGGGAATCAAATGCCAAAGAGATTATATTGTTTTATTGTTGTTCAGTCATGTACAACTCTCTGTTACCCTATTTGGGGTTTTCTTGGAAAATCAACTGGAATGGTTTGCCACTTCCTTTTTTAGCTCATTTTTCAGATGTTGAAGCTGAGGAAAACAGGGGTAAGTAACTTGCCCAGGGTCACACAGCTAGTAAATGTCTAAGGCTAAATGTGAACTCAGAAAGACACATGGGTCTTCCTGATTCCAAGCCGAGTGCTCTATCCACCTTGCCATGTTTTTGCTCCTATGAGATTATTTTGCCCCTGTGAAACTATTTTGTATTTAGTTCTTGAGGGAACAGACGTGATATGGTCATATTTTAGGGTCATGTTTTAAGAAAATCATTTTAGTAGCTAAGTGGAAGTTGAAGTAGAGAAAGACTTGAGGCAAGGGAGCCAATTGGAACCTTTATAATAATTGTACTTTGAAATAATCATGCATTTAATGATCTAAAGATTTAATGAGGGCCATAACTAAGGCTATGGCTCTACAAGGGAAAAAAAGGGGATATGTGTGTCTGTGTTGTTTATATGTGTATATATATATGCACATACACATGCACACCTAGTATATATACAAATATGTATTTATGTTTGTGTGTGTGTGTGTGTGTATGATACTGGGAAAGTAGAAATGGCAAATTCTCATTGAGTAAGAATGAGAAGTTGAGAAAAGATGCTGAGATTGTGAACCTGGGTGACTACAAGAATGACAGTGACCTTGATAGGATAGTAGTATAATATATGGGTCTCAGAAACTTACCATTCAGCTATAAAATCAGAACAGGCTCTGCCATCAATGTACTGGTTATGGGGAGAATCAGAGGGGAAGGATCCATAGCACAGTCTACTCCCTTTAGCACTTGTACTCATTCACTGAATCTCCACAAACAATCCCCAGCCCTCTCCCAACACACTAAGGCTCTGTGCAAGCTTTAACATGCTACCTCACACTATCTCTCCTTGATGATATTATTTCACTTATTCCATGCACATGCACAAGACTCTCAATCAAAATAGTTATGACTGTAAGTACTGAAAAGAACTTTTTATACATAATTCCATTTGAGACTCAATAAGCCCACATATTATTATCGTCATCATCGTAAACAACGAATATAGTATAAACCCCCCATTTTGCAGCTGAGAAAATTAGGCTTAAAGGGATTCAGAGACATTCACAGTCATACTCAGTAGGATTTTAATTCAGGAATTCCTAATTAAAAGTGTACCATTTTATTTACTAAGCCAAGCCACAACATCCAATATTGCTTCTTCATATGCCAAACTGATTCTGATTCAAGCCCTTATTCTCTCTATCTTTTTGTAGTACTTGCTCTCTACAACTCACTCCCTTTGTCCACAATCAGAGAAAGTCTGTTTTCAACCGACATGCCTCTGGAAAGTATATTCTGATACTTCCTAAATAAGCCTGGGGCACAATTAAATACTGCAAGTAACTATGTGTCCCCGAAGTCATCTCTGCTCAATTAAATTCCTTTTGACAGAAACCCTGAACACAAATACACTATGAGACTTTGTAAACTTCCAAACCACTGTATCCAGTACTTGCTGTTGAATAAAAACATGAAAAGAAAAATTCTTCCCTTTCAGTGTGACATATTATGACTATGAATCCTTAGAAAAGAACTTTTCACTGGATAATGAATACTTCTGATCAGAATATTTCCATGTTATTTGTTCATGTGTCTTGAAGTCACACAATTCAAAACAAATTTTCTTTTCCTGTGAGTCAATATCATTTAAATATTCAAAAATATTTCATTTTATTCTCTCTGCATCCTTTATATCCTACACACACATTTTAAAGCTTGCAAAATGCTTTGATTACCATTTAATGAATCCTCTGTATTGACCACCTTCCTCAAAATAGCCCTTCAGATTTCCCTGTCCCTAGGAATCTTTTGGGATCATAGTACTTGGGACTCTAGAAATGGAATTTAGTTAATTTAATTTAATTTCTTTTTTTGGAAAGCCCATAATTTATATTTTATTGACATGTTTTCAAAGAACAGGTCTTGATAATAAGATTGAAGTATGTTGCTTTTGTGGCAGACGGCAGTTGCCTGCTCAGGAGAAACTTTTAATTTAATTTCTTCATTTGATATATAAGAATTTCTAAGTTTACCAAAAGAGAAGTGACCTGACCAAGACAAAAGAGCTGAGATTGAAAGCTGAGATCACTTCTGGCTCCAAATCCAGTGCGGTAGCCACCTCTCCACACTGTTTTCCAACACCTCCACCATGGCCATTTTTCTGTTTCATTAGTGATCCCTTGATGGTGGTACAATAATGAAAGATCTCTTTTAGTAGCTAAAGGAACTAGATTGAAAGCCCAGCTTTAGTGCTTAAAACCATGGGCAAGTCATTTAACTTCCCTGGGTCTGGTTTTTGTTTACATCTCTACAATGAGATGGTTAGACAAAATGATCTCTGAAGTCCTGTGACTTCATGATCCTATCATATTCAGTATAGGCAATCCCCAACATTAAAATTACCTATGAGCTCATATACCAATGGATATCTTGGGCAACTAACCCATGTTACAATGTGAGTCATGGGTCGGGGGTTGGGAGTGGTGAAAAAAATTGGAGATTTCAGAGACTCTGTGAATCAAAAGCAAAGGAAAGAAGAAAAAAAGACAGGAATATAGGGTCTTATACTCCCAGTGAATCCCTACTTGATAGATCTGATTGATAGAGAAGAGCAGTAAAGGTCACTTAAAGAAGTGAGGATATTACACTGCTCCCAATAAGTTATAACTTATAG
>CM053596.1:127273307-127303615 GCA_028646575.1 Pseudocheirus occidentalis | reverse complement strand
AAGAAAGAAAGAAAGAAAGAAAGAAAGAAAGAAAGAAAGAAAGAAAGAAAGAAAGAAAGAAAGAAAGAAAGAAAGAAAGAAAGAAAGGAGGAAGGAAGGAAAGAAAGAAAGAAAGAAAGGAAGAAGGAAGGAAAGAAAGGAGGGAGGAAGGAAAGAAAGGAGGGAGGAAGGAAAGGAAAGAAAAGAAAAGAAAAGAAAAGAAAAGAAAAGAAAAGAAAAGAAAAGAAAAGAAAAGAAAAGAAAAGAAAAGAAAAGAAAAGAAAAGAAAAGAAAAGAGTTAGTAAAACAGTACAGTTTGGTTTCCAAGCTCAACTTTCACTTCTCCAAGTTTCAACTTTTTTCAGTCAGAATTACTCAATTCCATAAGCAAGAAAAGAATAAGTTTGGAAAATTCAATCATAAGCAAGCAAGAGAGAACTTGGAGGTTTACATACAGAGATATATGTAGTGTTATCTCTCTTACCTAAAGAAAGCTATGTGGTACAGTAGATAGAGAACCAAATGTGGAGTTAAGGAAACCTGAATTCAAATGTGGCCTCAGATACTTAATAATTGTTAACACATTAACAATTGCCAACAAGTGCTATGCATTTTATAGTTGTTATCTCATTTGATGTAAACAATAATCCTGTGAGGCAAGTGATATTATTGCATAACTAGAAAGTATCTAAGGTCAGATTTTAACTCAGGTCTTACTACTTCCTAGGTGTGTAACCCTGAGCAAGTCACTTAGCCTCTGTTCACCTCAGTTTAATTAACCACAAAATAGGATAATAACAGAACCTACCTTCTAGTTTTATTGTGAGAATGAAATGAGATAGTATTTTTAAAGAGTTTAGTACAATGCCTGGTACATAGTAGCCACTTAATATATGTCTGCTGATTGACTGATTGATCAAGGACCAGGTCAGTGAAGCTCCAGCTGTTTGTTTGAATTTGAAAAGGTATATGCCCAAGGTAATATTTTGAGGGTAAGGAGTGTGAGGGAAGGTATGCATTCTCTCTTTTAATTATCTAACTAGTCCAAGACTGATAGGAACTTTAGGAAAAGGGATTCTATTAACTCACATTCTGTTTTTTGTAATTGCTCGTTCCCTATGCCCATTTCTCTCTTTGTCCTGTGCTTGAGAGACGATAGAGTATGTGATCCTTAAAACATAATATTTCATAAAACTTCAGATTTTTTTTCCTGTCTAGGAAATATAATTTCAATTGCTTTGGTCTTTTATGGGTCTTGTTTTAGAAATTTAGAAATTATATTGCTCCTTTTTATAAGCTTTGCTTGTCCTGATATCCATAAATCTCAGCAGAGTATTCATAAAAGACATTGACCAGGGCTATGAAGACAAGACTATTGCTTGCTCTACACAGGCTACTTTCCTAATTATTCCCTTCCCCTTTCATTCTCCCTCTTTCCTACCATTATTAGGTTTGCTTTCAAACAATGGTTTTTCTATAGTAGAGCAGCTCAGAGGTACCATTGATTGAGCACTGGTACAGAGTCAGGAAGAGTAGAGTTCAAAACTGACCTTAGACTTTTACACGTGTGACTTAGGGAACGTCATTTAATCTCTGTTTGCCTCAGTTTCCTCATATGTAAAATGGGTATAATAATAGCACCTACCTCCCTGCATTGTATGAGGATCTAATGTGATAGCTGTGGTTGAGGCGATACGTGCTGTGGGTTAAGATTTACCACTGTGAAAATGCATGCTGATGACATCTCATCTCTCTTCATCTTGTTGTCCTAATCTGCAAAATGGCCATAAAACCTTCTACCTATCTTACAAAATGTGATATGTCAAGTGTCTGGAATATAGCAGGTCCTATATAAATGTGAGGTAATGTTACAGCTGCCATTTATATATCATGCTAAAGACAGAGGCATAGACTGTGCAGAAGGATAGAGATGGAAGATAGGATGTCACATGTGAGGAAGAATGAAAGACCAATTTAACTAGACCAAAGGCATACATCTGCAATATAGCTGCCAGGTACAAGAATGACATTCTATAGCTACAGAATATGTTGTTGTTTATTTATTTCGGTTGTTTCTGACTCTTCAGGAGCCCATTTGGGGTTTTCTTGGCAAAGATACTGAAGTGGTTTGCCATTTCCTTATCCAGTTGATTTTACAGATGAGGAAACAGAGGCAAACAGGGTGAAATTACCTTCCCACAGTCACACAGCTAGGAATTATCTGAGGCCAGATTTGAATTCTGAAACTTGGATCCATTAGCTCTTCACTGTTTGATCCTTGGTTTAATCAACACAACTAAACTCAGAGTTCATTAGATCTTTTCAAGCAAGAGAGGTCTGGATGAGGAGAACACAGTCACCTGTTGTCTAATTTAAGTCTATGTAGTTTGTTTTTCTGTCTCAGTATACCTTTGATGACCAGTTTCAACTTGAAAATCCCTCTTTACATTTTCTGTTCATTCCAAGTTTGGTATGATCTAACATTTTAATAAGCACAATTTATTTTCCAATCTCCAAGTCATAAAAAATAAAAAATATTAACCATAGTTCAGGAATTCATACTAGGGATTGCTACAATCAAATGACATTGTTCCACCTTTGAATACGGTATTTGATCCACTTTCAGTAAGGTAGTTGATTTATCCAGTGTGGATTTCCCAAAGTTATTGAGGAGTGTGTCACTGAGTACAAAATCTATTAACTCCCTAAAATCAAGATAGTGGCATTTTTTCTTCATCTACAAACCACCAGTTCTATTATTTTGCAATAAAAGAACATAAAGTTAGTCTGACAGGTTAGTGTATTAGATTTCATTTCCTTTACTCTTTTTTTTCTGAGTCATGCTCTTTCCTAATATCCTGATCGTTTCTACATTTTTTCCCCCAATTTTGCTTAAATTTAAGCACACAGGTCAATGGAGTGGTTTCTTCAAATCAAAAACATAAAAATGTTGATCAATGTATTGAATAAAGAGTGACAACAATCCCAAGTACTTCTCCCTTTGGCCCAGGAGTATTTCCAGTGGACAGGGGTGGGAGGAGAAAGATATGTCTAGAAACTTCCTTATATACTTTCCTTGTTTTTCAAAGTTATTTCAAGTACTAAGAAGAGCACATCAAGAGGCTATTGATATTTCCTTGCCATGACCTATTCCCTTCTCTGATATATGGCTTTAAAGAGAGTAAATTGTCACCCATCAAATAGTTGGAGACACTGGGTATAGCACAAAAATACAATAGGTCAGGAAAATATCAATACATCTGAATATAGCAAGTAAGGCCTCAAATCAATGGGAATCATGGGACACATGCAAAATAGTGAGGGAAACTGATCACGTCAGTCTTTTCAGGTATAACTGCAAAGTAAACAGTTATTCCATACTTTTTTTCAATAAAAGAAACAGTTATGACATAGAGGATATAAAGCTCACCTATAAGTCAAAAATCTTTGGAAATCAAGTCTTTCATCTAATCCATGTTGGCTGTGAGATCCTAGGCAAGTCACTAAACTTAAAATTCTAGGCATCTAGTTAGCAAAGAAGGTGCTGCCCTGAATCAATAAAGGGAATTTCCTGATCTGAGAATTCTCTATATTAAGGAAATCATAGGTCTAGTCCAGGGGTAAGGAAACTTTTGATATTAGAAGTCTGCATTAGAATTTACCTGTTATCAAATAAGGCCACATTTAAGAAACTTCAGTTAGATATACTTAAGCAGGTACATTATTTTGTAAAAACCTATTATGTAGGTAATCATTTCAAAAAATGAAAACTATTCGTTCATTTTAAAGTTAATTAACCTTTTAATGACTTTGCTCTGTCTGCTTTTTGTTGAAAAGAACTTGAATATTTGGTTGCAGGATGGAGGTCCACAGTTTTGATGGATCCTCTAGATGAGTATCAGTCATTTATGACTTTAAGGAAGTCTTGATTTGGGTTAGGTAGGAGAAAGTATGTTCTTAGCAATAAGTGGTTGAAAAGCAACAAAGCAGTTTTCAGGCATCTTGCTGAGGGCATGGGAATTCTACTGCATTTTTCCATATTTCCATTGGATCTTTCTTAGTATCAAACAACGACTTTAAAATGTCATTTATTGAGAGCTCCATCTGTAGTTCTTAGGTGCTTTGATGATGTCAACTAGATGAGGCTAAAATACAAATTTGAGTATGATGTCATGATTCTCAAAGTCAGTGAATCTTTCAATGTATTCTCCAATTTATTGGTCTATAGCAGCCACATATTCTTCAAATTATTCAGATGTTATTCTGCTCATCAATGACCTTTGATAACTGGGGAAAATGTTCATCTGAAATTTCCTTTTGAAGAAGTACTTTGAAATGCTTGGATTTTTTTTGCCACGTATCATATATAGACCTAGTTTTATCTTGCAAAAAAATATTCAAGTCATTTTTATTTGACATGAAATCAGAGGGAAAGACATTATTCCTATAGAAATTGCTAGTTCTGTTCTTCTTAAAATTTAACTCTGTTCTCACAGAGGTAAAATTTTGGTTAACACTTGTCCCTTCTATAGCTATAGAATAGTCCTTGTTCACACTTTAGAATGAATACAGCAGGGGGGGCGGCTAGGTGACACAGTGAATAGAGCACCGGCCCTGGAGTCAGGAGGACCTGAGTTCAAATCTGGCCTCAGACTCTTAACACAAAATCTAGCCATGTGACCTTGGGCAAGTCACTTAACTCCAACTGCCCTCCAAAAAGCAAAAAAAAAAAAAAAGAATGGTACAACAAATCCACACAGACTACAACACCATTCAACTTAAGAATGTTACAAAACTGATGATGCTTTGTTTCATTTGCATGAATATGGTTAACAATACTTAAAACTTCTTGCAAAGTATCACTTAAAATAGTAGCTTTATCAAGGAGATTTTGTGGATACCATGAAAAGAAATGAGAGTATCTGAATCTGTTAATACTTTTTCATCTGTGCAATAAACCGTTCATGTTTTCCTGTCATGGAAGGTACATTGTCTATACATACACTCACAAAATTTACCAAATTTAGTCCAATTTCACGACATTTATCGTGAAAGTTGTTGAAGACATCTATTCCCTGTCTTCTGTTCATTGTGTTCAAAGCATGTAATTCTTTGTAGTAAAGAAAATCTTCCATTATAACCTGAATGAAGTAAAAAAATCGTTGCTGACCACAGTACTATCAGGTGAGTCATCCAAAGTGATTGAATAATATATATATATATATATATATATATATATATTCCTTTTGAAGTATTGCATGAAGTTGTCCTTTTAAGTTTCTCACTTCTCCCTATAATTTAAAATATCTGTGGTTCTTACAAGTGTTATAATGCTGATGAGCACTGAATTTCTTCAATGTTGCTATTGCAGTATCACAAAGTAAGCAAATCTGATCATCTTTGTCAGAAACAAGATAATATTGACATTCCCAATCTTAATTAAAAACCTGTTTTCTTCCTTTAGCTTTTCCATGATCTTCTTTGACATGATGAACTGTTAAGCAAACAGAATTTAAAAATACTCTTCAACTGTGCAGCTATTCACAAATTTCACTTCAAACAGAAACATAGTCAAAAGCTGATAACAGACTGGCATACTCAATCCTCATAAACTCTTGTCAACCAGCTTCACATGGTAGTAGCAACAGTCAGGTGAGGTAAGTTAGAACTAAATAATGAGCATAGTAGCCACTAATTTAGTTGTTATGGCTTACTAATGTTCTAATTATGCTGGCCAGTCTGGGGGGATTATTTAATTGAAACTTATTTTATCTTTGGTATTTTAAATACATTCACTTTAAAAATAAAATAAAAATATAAAATATGAACAAAATACATTAATAAAACTGAAAGCATTTGTTCAGTAAAATTTGTATTCAGTCAAAAGACCACACTGAAGGACCTAGAAGGTCTAACGTGGCCTTAAGACTACACGTCTCCCACATCTGGTCTAGTTCCTTTCCTCTCCTTATCTCTCATTCTCTTTAGTGACTGATCCACACATTTTTCACTTTCCCAAATTGTCCAGCTTTATTTACAAACATAATATTTGTCTTTAAATATTTGATATGCTATCTATCTTGCAGAAGAGAGATCAAACTTGCTCTTCTGAGGCTCACAAAGTAAAAATCCAAGCAAAGAGCACACTAACAAGAGAAGTTGATAAAATTTATTTCAGCATGGTGAAAGAAAACAAGCTATCAAAATTCGTAATAATTCCTAATAAAGTAAAATGTACTTCTTTAGGTGGAAGTACATTTTCAATCACTGATACCTTGAATCATGACCTGGAAGATCACTTATCAGGAATTTTATAAAAAGGATTGATATCCAAATACTTCTTAGTTCACATGCCCCTAGCTTCCCATCTAATTCTCTGGTTTTATAATTAGAGAATATTCTATGATTTCTAGACTGAGAAGTCTATTCCAATTCTTTAACTGTTAGCAATTGATAGTGACTTTCCTTTATGGCATCAAACACACTCTAACTCTTTATTTTTCCTGTAGCAGATTTCCTAATAATAGAAGAGAGGTTTCATCACCTTTTCCCAAAGCCTTTGGTTCTCCAGATTAGTACTTCTAATTCTTTTAATTATTAAATAATTAAATCAAATAAATGATTTAATTATTTAGATATTTAAATAATTTTAATTATTAATTATTAATTCTAATAAGGCATGACTTCCACTTCTTTTACCATCTTATTCAGAGTTCTTGCATTCAGTCTAGTTGATCAATGTCATTCATAAAAATAAACTGGCCAAAACTAAATACAATACACTTAGGTGTGAAGTTACTCATCCCCCTATATGCAGTTTCCTCTCATATAAAGTGAGATTATTACATAAAATCATTTTAATTTTTCCTTCTAATTCTAAATCCTATGGTCATATCTATTTTCTAGATCAGGGCTTTAATTAAACACAGAGATTGATTAGTAGTATATCATTTTTGGCAATATGATGCTGTATTTGTCTAAGATTTATTGCTGTTGGTGGTGGTGGTGTTTGTTGTTATTGTTGTTGTTGTTTTGCCACCATGTCATATTACGCATTTAAAATAATAGTCCAGTCTGTGGGGCAGAGTGAAGATGGAAGTGTAGAAGCAGGAAAACCCCGTGAGGTCCCCAGTATAACCACCTCAAATAACTATAAAATATGATCCAAAACAAATTTTGGAGCTACAGAACCCACTAAGTGACAAAGAGAAACAAATCTCCCCCTGAAGGTAGCTTGGCAGGCATACAGGAAGAGTCCACCTCAATGCTCTGGGAGCCAAGCCCAGCCTTGCAGAAGTCTATGGTTTTAGCCCCAGGAAGGCCCCAACCAGCCAAAGCTGGAGTGACCATGAGGAGAGAAGATCACCAGCAGCTCTGGAAACAGACAAGTTTCCAGTATTATCAACCCATAAATGCCAAAGACAAAGTAAAAGGTTAGAATGGACTTTGTGAGAATGGGGGACCAAGAAAGTTGTCTGGCCACTGCCCCCAGGGCAAGAAGGCAAGAAGCCTAAAAATCACTTCATAGGTCCTAGCTTGCAGATTGTAGGGAGACCAAGAAAGCATTCAGATGTTAATTACTCTTGCTTTAACCTCTTTGTGTCTGGAATGCTGGCTTGGGTGGAGGTCCTAGGGTGTGTGACCAGTAAGCCAAAGTTTATTGGGGCTGTACAGAGGCCACCTAACTAATAGCTCCAGCAGCTGTGAAAAGCCCAGCAATTTGGGACAAAGCTCTGCTCCCTGGAACCAGAATTCTACTGTGGCAAAGCACTGAAAATCAAGTAATTGAGTAGCAACATGAGCATGCACAGCAATCAAGCCTTAGATTCCTTTTTTGGCAACAAAAAGGATCAAAGCATGGAACAGGAAGAAGACAAATAAATCAGAAGTCCTGCACCAAAAGTTTCCGAGAAAAACATGAATTGGTAACAGGCCATGGAGGAAATCAAGAAGGATTTTGAAAATCAAGTAAGAGAAGTGGAGGAAAAATTAAGAAAAGATGAGAATGATGCAAGAAAATCATGAAAAGAGAGAAAAAACCTGACTGAAAAAATGACACCTTAAAAGTAAACTAACTTAAATGGCAAAAGAAGCCCAAAAAGCCAACAAAGAGAACAATGCCTTAAAAAGCCAAATTTGCCAGATGGAAAAAGAATTTCAAAAGCTTACTGAAGAGAATAATTCCTTCATAATTCAATTGGAACAAATGGAAGCTAATGACTTTATGAGAAATGAATACACTATTAAACTGATCTAAAAATGAAAAAATAGAAGGCAATGTGAAATATCTCATTTGGAAAAAAACACTGACCTGGAAAATAGAGCCATGAGAAATTTAAAAAATATTGGACTACCTGAAATCCATTATCAAAAGAAGGACCTGGACAGCATCTTTCAAGTAATTATCAAGAATAACTGCCTTGATGTCCTGGAACTAGAGGGCATAATATGCATTGAAAGAATCCACCACTCACCTCAGGGGAGAGATACCAAAATGAAAACTCCAAGGAACATTATAGCCAAATTTCAGAAGTATCAGGTGAAAGAAAAAAAAACACTACAAGTGGCTAGAAAGAAACAGTAGAAATATTAGGGAGAAATATTAGTCAAGATCACACATGACTTGGCAATTGCGACATTAAAAGATCAGAGATAACGAAATATGATATTCCAGAAGGCAAAGGTGCTGGGACTACAACCAAGAATTCATCTATCCAGCAAACTTAAGCATAATACATCAGGTGGGAAAGTTGCTATCAACAAAATAGAATTCTAAAAATTTGACCTCCAATGTCAAGACCCAAGAAAAGCATAAACAGGTAATAACAAAATGAGAAAACGTAAGGGATTCAACAGAGCTCAATCATTTACATCCCTACTTCTGAAGATGATACTTGTAATTCTTAAAAGTCTTTAATAGTACAACTGAAAGAAATGTATATAGTGCATACAGGTATAAGGTAAATTTGAAGGAATGACAAAAAAGTATTAAGTGATCAGAAAGGAGTACACTGGGTTCAGAAGGAAGGGAGAGGTAGAATAGGATAAATTATTTCATATGAAGAGGCATTAAAGATCTATTACAGGGGAGGGGAAGATGGGAGGGTGGGCAATAACATTGCTTGAACCTTAATCTCATCAGTATTGGCTTAAAGAGGAAATTATATCTACTATCACTTGAATATAGACATCTATCTTAGCTGACAAAGAGGGAGAAGGGAAGGAGATCAAGTAAAGAGGGTTTGAGGATTGACAGAAGGGAGGTCAGATCTGGGAATGTGATAGAAAAAAAGCAAAACACTGATGATGAGGAAAAGGGTGAAAGAAGAGAAAGGACAGACAAGAGGAAGAATAGGATGAAGGGAAATACCTAGGTAATAATAATAAACGTAATGTGAATGGGATAAACAATCCCATAAAATGGAATTAGACAGCAAAACTAGAATCCTACAATATATTATTTAAAAAGAACACACTTGCAGCAGATACACACAGAGTAAAGGTAAGGGGCTGGAGCAGGATTCTATTATGCTTCAAATGAAGTGGAAAAAAGCAGGTTTAGTAATCCTGATCGCAAAGTAAAAGCTAAAATAACCTCATTTAAAAGAGATAAGGAAGAAAACTAGATCTTGTTTAAAAGTTTCATAGACCATGAAGCAATATCAATACTAAATATACATGCACCAAGTGGTATAATATCAAAATACTTAAAAGTGAAGCTATGTGAGTTACAGAAAGAAAGAGGGTTCAAAACTATACTAGTGAGAGACTTAACTGTCTTCTCTCAGGACTCAATTAATCAAACCACAAAATAAGTGAGAAAGAAACTAAGGAGGTAAATAAAATATGAGAAAACTTAGATATGATAGAGCTTTGGCATGATTTAGACAGAAAGCAGGACACCATAAGCAAATTAGAGAAGTAAAGAATAGACTACCTGTCAGATCTATGAGAAAGGGAAGAATTCATGGCCAAACAAGAATTCATGGCCAAACAAATATATTACAAAATGCAACATAGATATTTTGATTATAGTAAATTAAAAAGCTTTCATATATGCAAAACCAATGCATGCAAGATTGGAAGGAAACCAGAAATATGGGAAACAATCTTACCATAAGTGTTTCTAATAAAGGCCTCTTTTGTCAAATATATAAAGATCTGAGCCAAATTTACTAGAATATAAGCCATTACCCAGCTGATAAATGGTCAAAGAATATGAATAGGCAGTTTTCAGATAAAAATCAACTCTATGTGTAGGCACATGAAGAAGTACTCTAAATTACTCTTGAATAGAGAAATTCAAATTAAAACAACACTAAGGTATCACCTCACACACCTATCAGATTGGCTAATATGACAGTAAAGGAAAATTATAAATGATGAAGATGATATGTGGAAAATGGGGCAATAATGTGCTGTTGGTGGAGTTGTGAACTCTATCCGTTCTGGAAAGCAATTTGAAACTATGCCCAGAGGATAACCAAACTATGCATACCCTTTGATTCAGTAATACCACTACTAGGGCTATATCCCAAAGAAATAAAAAAGGGAGGGGAGGGACCTACATATGCAAAATTATTTATAGCAGTCCTTTTTGTGGTGGCAAAATATTGGAAATTGAGGATATGTCCATCAGCTGAGGAGGGACTTAACAAGCTGTGGTATATTACTGTACTGAAATACTATTGTGCAATAAGATATGATGAACAGGCAGATTTCAGAAAGGACCTGGGAAGACTCGTAGAAATTGATGCAAAGGTGAAAAGTGAAATGTGCAAAACCAGCAATACTGTGTGATGATCAAGTATGAATGACTAAGTTCTGCTCAGCAACCCAATTATCCAACATAAATACAAAGTACTCAGGAAGGAAAATACTAACCATATCCAGAAGAAGAACTGATGTACTCTGAATTCAAAAGCATATTTTAACTATTTTTTCATATTTACCCTTTTGATCCAATTCTTCCTTCATAACTGTGACTAATATGGAAACATTTTTACATAATAGCAAATGTATAAACTGTATCAAACTGTCAACCATTTTCAGAAAAGAGAAGAGGAGGCAGGGAGAAAAATTTGGAATTCAAAATCTTGCAGAAATGAATGATAAAAATTTTCTTGATGTGTAACAGGGGAAAAATAAAATAATATTTTAAAAAGTGGGGGACAGCCAGGGAAAACTTTTTTTCAAATATCTCTAGTAATAATTTTATCTTACATGGAACTTTCATTCTTTTCCCATCAGCCTAGAGTAATTTTTACTTCTTTTATTTGAAAGGAAAAGGGGAGAGGAGCTAATAAATATATGTATGGCAATCAACTGTTAGAGGTGCAATATTGATCATGCATACTGATACAGATCAGGAATCCTTTCATTATAAATCACTTCAGCTGGCTCTAAGGATGGTATTCTTTTAAATTTTAAATTTAATTGCTAAATTATAGAAATTAAGAAGCTAAGTATAATTCGATAAACATAAATGAAGAAATCTTCTTCCACTCTAACTCCAGTGCATTAAATGGAAAACTTTTTTCTTAACATCTTCTTACACTAGTCCAGTTGATGTCTCTTTTAGGTTGACTGCACTTGTAAAGGGCAAAAAAATAGGGCATAAGAGACAGGCTACTGTTTCCACATCTCTTCTTTTTCATGAAAATATTACACTCAACACACACACACACACAAATACAATACACACACAAAATCTGGTAGATTGGCAATCCATGTATCAGAGTTCAAATATAAAGGTAGTGTTCCTTTTAAAGTCATCTGGCTATTTCACCTAAAAAAATATGCCAAAAAAAATGAAAAGAAGCATCTAGGCACCACACTAGTGACCCTTTTAGACAGTATATTTTGAATGCTAATTATAAAAACAATGAACAATAGACCTGACCTGTTGAGTTTCTCTAATGAAGCAACAAGATCATTCCCTAATGTCAGAAGGGCAGTAACTTGCCTAAAGAATTGTTAGTTCCCTCAAAGCTTTCCCTTGCTTATACCAAAACTGAACAACTAGGTTGAGATTGAAACATTTAAAGAAAGGTCCTTGTATCCTTAATCTTTTGTACTGTTTCAACTGGTTTTCAAAATACTGCCACATTTTAAATGTATTTTGTAGGTTTTGCAAATGTAAGAAATGGGTGGCCCCAGAAAAATTACGAAATATAAATGATAAATGAATTAAATAAACATTTACTAGATACTGAATGTGTCAGATACCATGGTCAATAGTGTAAATTTTTTTAATTAAAAAAAAGACAGGGGCAGAGCCAAGACGGCTGAGTAAAAGCAGGAACTTACTTGAGCGCATCCCCCAATTACCTCAAATACTTGTTTAAAATGACTCTAAACAAATTTTAGAGCTACAAAACCCAACAACTGACAGAATGGAAATGAAATACATCTCCAGCTGAGCTGAGTATAGCCTGTCCAAAGTCTGAAGCAGCCACATTTTTCATATGTAGGTCCTCCCCGCCACCCCCTCCCTTTTTGACTTCTTTGGGATATAGCCCTAGTAGTGGTATTACTGGATCAAAGGTTATGCACAGTTTGGTTATCCTTTGGGCATAGTTCCAAATTGCTTTCCAGAATGGGTAGATCAGTTCACAATTCCACCAACAGCTCATTAGTGCCCTAGTTTCCACATATCATCTCCATCATTTGTACTTTTCCTTTTCTGTCATATTAGCCAAAACCTACAGGAAGACTGTCAGATCAAGCTGTGAGTGGAGTGCAGTCCCCTATAGGTGGTGCAAGCATAGAACAGCAGCACAAACCAGCCAAAGCAGACCTCAGGGGATTGAACCATTGGCTGCTATGGTAGTTTCCAGACTTCTCAATTCTCAGACACCAAAAAGGAAGGTTAAAGATCAGTGGGGAAACTGTTGGAAGTGGGTGAGAGAAAAGTATGGTGCAACCCCGGGCACCAGGGAGGCAGAGGTGGCAATACTGGCTGCTTTAAGAGCTCCAGGCCCATAGATGGTGGAGAGATCAAGCAACTGAGAAGAAGGCAATCACAGGAATCTCTTTGGTGGCACTGAGGCAGGATTCTCTTACTTTGCCCTGCTTGGATCAAGGTTGCAGTCTTGGGTAGCATTCCTGGGGTTAGGAGTGCTGGTGTGGCAGAGCTTGTTGAGGTTGTGGAGAGGCAGTCCTCCTCACAGTTCTGAGGTAGGTGCCTAGAAGAAGCTCTGACAAGACCTGCACAACACCCAGAAATTTGGGACACAGCATTCTCCACTCTGGAAGCAGAGTTTTACTATGTTAAAGAACTCAAAAGTCAAGTACTAGGCTGACAAGATGAGCAAACATAAGGAGAAAAATCAGCCTTAAAAATGACAATACTTGCCCTAAAAGAGCTTGCAGTCTAGCGAGGAATGCATGAAGGAGGCAAGTTTTGTAATGGGAAGTCAAAGAGATAATGAATGTAGCTGTAAGACAATTGAATGGAATGTCCTTTCCAGATATAGTAGTAATTGATATAATTATTATTACCAGATCCATGGTGGAAGCAAGAAGAGTAAAGGTAAATATGGAAACATGCCATGAAAATTGAGGATATCTTAGGAATAGCAGAGTTCTATGTCTGAGGAAGGTTTGTTGTAGTGAATATTCACCTATTGGAAGACCAGGGAAATAGACACAATTGATATGCCAGTTTGAAATAGAAGCCAGAGTTCAAGAGTATGATGAAGATAGCCCAAGGATATCAATATATGGGTCTGTATCAGGATAGTTATGATCACTAGACACCAATTAAACACCCATTGCCTTAAGGTATAGTTGGAGTAGCAGGTTGAAGGTGGATGTTGAATTGTAAGGATATGATATGAGAATACCTAGGAAGAAATAGTATGGTAGGTCTAGGTTGGAAAAAATTTTGATGAATTATAATGGCAAGCACAGAATTAGTTCACACCTTGTTTTAGCTATTGAATTAACACCTTGTTTGAGTTCAAGTTTTTTTTTTAGCCTTGTATCAAGTCTGTTAATAAACAGAAAATGTGCGTTCTGGGGACAGAGACAAGAGGGTGGCACAGAAGCAGGAAAACTCTGTTACTCTGCCATAAACACTTCAAATGCCTATAAAATATGACTCTAAACAAATTTTAGAGCTAGAGAACTCACAAAATGACAAAGAGAAACAAATCTCCTACTGAAGGCAGCCTGGAAGGTGGACAGGAAAGGTATATCACACACTGGTAACAAAGTACAGTTCCATGTGAGCCCACAGTTTTAGTGCCAGGGCAGCCCCAACCACCAGTAGCTGGAGTAGACTTCAGGAGAGTGGATCACCAGCAGCAGTGGTGGTTTCCAGAAATAACAACCCATTAAGGTCAAAGACAAGGTAAAAGGTCACTGTGGAACTCTGTTGGACTGAGGGGGACTAGGAGAGTGGTCTATCCCCTGCTCTCAGGGTGAGAAGTGGCAGAGGTGTGGCGGCTTCAAAGCTCCTGTCTAGTAGACTGTAGGGGGAACAAGTGAAAATGTGGAGGATAAACATTCTTGATTTAATCTGCTTGGGCCTGGATTGGTGTCTTAGGTGGAAGTCCTGGGGTGTGTGACCAGTGGGGCAAAGCTTGTGGGGGCTCTGAAGAGGGCACCCAACTAGTAGCTCTGGGAGCTGAAAAAATCCCAGCAATTTGGGACAAAACTCTCCTCTCTGGAAGCAGAGTTCTACTGTGGCAAAAAGCTCAAAAGTCAAGTAATTGGGTGTCAACATGAGCAAGAAAAGGATGCAAAGCAAGCACAGCAATCAAATCTTAGATTCCTTTTTGGGGGACAAAAAGGATCAAATCATGGAACAGGAGGAAGATAACACAGTCAGAACTCCTTCACCAAAACCTTCCAAGAAAAATATGAACTGATTACAGACCATAGAGGAGCTCAAGAACGATTTTAAAAATCAAGCAAGAGAATTAGAAGAAAAATTGGGCAGAGAAATGAAAATGATGCAAGAAAGTCATGAAAACAGGGTCAAGAATCTGACTGAAGAAAAGAACACCTCAAAAATATATTAACTCATATGGCAAAAGAGGACCAAAAAGCCAATGAGGAGAAGAATGCCTTAAAAAGTCAAATATACAAGATGGAAAAAGAATTTCAAAATCTCGTTGAAGAGAATTAATTCCTTCAGAATTAGATTGGAGCAAATGGAAGCAAATGACATTATGAGAAAACCAAGATAGTACTAGACAGATTCAAATGAATGGAAAAATAGAAGGCAATGTGAAATATCTCACTGGAAAAACCACTAACCTGGAAAATAGATCGAAGAGAGAAAATTTAAAAATTATTGGACTACCTGAAAGCCATGATAAAAAAGAACCTAGAAATCATTCTTCAAGAAATTCTCAAGAAAATTACCCTGATATTCTAGAGCCAGGGGGGAAAATAGAAATTGTAAAAATTTCATGATCACCTCTTGAAGAATATCCCCAAAAGAAAACTCCTAGGAATATTACAGCCAAGTTTCAGCATTCCCAGATGAAGGAGAAAATATTAAAAGCAGCCAAGAAGAAACAATTTGAATATTGTGGGAACACAATCAGGATAACATAAGATCTAGCAGTTTTAACATTGAGGGATTGAAGGGTTTGTAATATGATATTCTGGAGTTCAAAGGATCTAGGATTAAAACCAAGAATCACCTGCTCAGTAAAACTGAGTAAAATGTTTCAGGGGAAAATATGGTCATTGAAATAAATAGAGGAATGGAGGACTTTCAAGCATTCTTGATGAAAAAACCAGAATTGAATAGAAAATCAGACATTCAAATACAAGAAAAAAATGAAGCATGAGAAGGTAAACAGAGAAAGAAATCATAAGGAATTTATCTAATTTTAACTATTTATATTCCTACATAGAAAAATTATAATACTAACTTATGAAACTTCTCTCAGTATGTGGATAGTTGAAGGGAATATAAATATGCAAATACATAAATATTGATATACAAGCGTATATGTGCATATGAATACATATGTAAATGTGTTTATATATGTCTACAGATATATATAAGCAGAGGGCACAGGACCAATTGAATAGGAAGGTATGATATTTAAAAAATAAAATTAAGAGGCAAGAGAAATATAATGAGAGGACATAGGGAGAGACAGAGCAGGGTAAATTATCTCATGTAAAAGAGGCAAGGGAAAACTGTTACAATGGAGGGGAAGAACAGGAAGGGAAAAGCAAATGGGTCAACTTTACTCTCATTGAATTTGGTCTAAGGAGGGAATAACATAAACACTAGATTCTATATCTTACCCTACAGAAAAGTAGGGGGAATGGTATATGAAGCTGGGCAGGGGGGAGGATGACGAAAGGGAAGGCAGCTTGGGGGTCAGGGGGAGTATACTTAGAAGTACTCACTTCTGAAAAGGGACAGGATCAAAGAGAAAATAGAACAAGTGAGGGGTTGGATAGGATAGAGGGAAATGTAGCCAGTCTTTCACAATATATCCACTATGGAAATGTTTTAAGTACCTATGCATGTACAACCTACTGAATTGCTTATCTTCCTAGTAAGGGTGAGTGATGAGGAAAGAAGAAAATATGGAATTCAAAGTTTAAAAAAATGTTTAAATATATATAATCATTATTATTATTTTACAAGCAACTGGAAAATAAGCTATACAGGCACTGGAGTATGGAGATCCATCTTGCACTACTAAAAAGTTGAAGGAAAGATTGAGGATCATGTAGAAGAGGGCAGATTGGAGCATGGGGTATTCAGTGAGATGGGTGTTTTGGAGTGGAGGTAGGGGAAAGGTGAGGAGAAAATTTGTACCTCAGTATCTTGTGGAAATGAATGCTGTAAACTAAAAATAAACATAATTTTAAAAAGAAACAAAATGTGTGAACCACACAACTTATGAACCATTGAACTTGTGAACTCCTGAGGAGGATATAATGACCATATATAAGGAAAGCGCTAGGCTGGAGACAGTAGAACTTGTAATAGGACTCTTGTGGTGGCAGAGTCAAGAAAGAGAAAACTTTTGGCATCCTGGCACTCTGCTTGTCTGCTCTGTCTGTGTTGATGTTCATTTGTGATACTTTGTACAGAAGCCCTAGAATCTTACTTGAAGCCCTGAAAGAGGATTTTCTGGTCATATATTTACAGAACTCCTGGAGGAGGGTTTTGAAAGTCTTGGGACTTTACTGATGATTTGTGCTGACCTCTTGGACCTTGTTTGTCAGTCTGTGTTGATTTCCAAATTGATAATTTGTGTTCAGTTCTTAGACCTTGTTGCTGAGTCTGAGTTGATTTCACAGGCAGATAGTGAATTGATGATGGTGCTCACAATGTATATGAATATTATTGTGGCTCTGTTAAGCTTTATCTTCAGAGACATAAGAACTATGAAGAACTTGAGGTGGACTGGACACTGTGAGCTTCAATATGGAATGGGAACTGGATGAAAAACTAGCTGGACAAGGAAGTGGGAGCTGCCTGCCTTTGAACCCAATGATGGTTGGAGCTGGGACCATGGAAGAGGAATCATGGAAGCTGAGAACCAGCCTCAAGTCAAGCTCAAAGAAGACTTTACTTGAATACTGTGTACTGACTGAGAAGATTATGATTTACTGTGACTTAGGGGTAGATAATTTTGACTTTTGTTCTTTGTGATTGAATTAAAGGTTTTGTGATTGAATAATTTAATGTACATTGTTCAAAACTATGTGACCACTTTGTTGAAAACTATGTGGTCATTTTAGTGATAAGTTCTTGAGTTGTGACATGGTGAATGCTGTATTTTGATTTTCCCTGATTAATTGTCACACCATGAATGCTGTACCTTGATTTTCTGAGAATGTTTTGCTTTAATTTGTTATTGAATAAATGGAGAGTTTGCTATACTATGTAATCAGAATCTTGAAAGCTGTTCACAGCAGCAGTCCTCTGGAAAGCTGCTTGGCCTTGGCTTTACATGAATGTTCATCAATCAGAAGCCTGGCCTTATCCTTCCAGATCTCTAAGACATATTAAATGTTTTAGAACCATCGGGGAGTTCTCTGTTACTTCAATTATTAAATGAAATGGCTGAAATCAAGAGATTTCTGAGGTCTTTTGTACCTTCTCCACAAAAGGGATATAACAACATCTCAGGACAAACATAAAGCAGTAAAAGTAAATAAGAGAAGGGACAGAACAGGACAGAACAAATCCAAAGATTTGAGGAAAAATGCCAGGTTTGGTTGCTATTAAAAATAAACACATCCAAGCTAGGTGCCACTTAAATAATAAGCAGCAAGTCCTAGAGTTTACTAGGTTGTGAAGCTGCTTCAGCCCTGGCTTCAGCAACATTTACCACTGGGACAGTCATGGGAGTTGAGCATCTGACCCATGTTAGGTAGAGGAAACCTCTGCTGACAAGGAAAACCAGACCCAGTTGTGCTACAGAGATGTGGCTGGGGCAAGAGGGAACCAGAACATTGCAAGTTAGTGGGAAAACAGTGTGGAGGTGATGCCACTGGCTCTGGGTACTTTAGGAGGCTGAAAGGTTTGGTTTGGGTTCAAAGTCAGAGAGGAGAAGTGAAGGAAGATCTGAGGCCAGAGGCACCATCCCCCATATGCAAGGACAAGAAGTGATTACAAAAATTAAGTTTTTACAAAAAAAATGCACAGGCAAAGGAGAAAGAGTCCAACCATAGAGAGTAACAACTGGAATATATAAAACAAGGGATTCATCTTCAGAGGAGGATAGTGAAGCAAAGAAAACCCCCTTCCACCCCAAAAAATAATATCAAATGGCCACATACCCAAAAAGAATTCAGAGAAGAACTTTAAAAAGACTTTAAAATAAAAATGAGAGGAATTGAAGAAAGACTTTAAAAAAGAACAATCTAATAAAAAGAAGGAAATTATGAAAAGAAAGTCAACCAATTAGAAAAGGAGATCCAGAATCATAAGGGAGAAAATGACTCCTTGAAAATCATAATTGGGCAAGGAGAAGCCAGTGAAGTTATGAGACTAAGAAATAATAAAATACAATAGAAATAATGAAAAAATAGAAGAGAATGTGAAGGATTTCATAACAAAAACAACAGATCTGGAGAACAGTTCAAGAAGAGAAAATTTAAAAATTATTGGACTACCTAAAAATTATGATAAAAATAGAATCTTGAAAAAATAACGTAAGAAATTGTATAAATAAAACACATAAATTTAATTGCATATTGTATATCACATAACATTTTACATATAATATGTAAGTATTGTATGTAATATTGTATATAATATTAATATTACATTGTATATTATATAAAATAAAACTGTATAAATAAACTATATGAATAAATAAAATTGCTCTGAAGCATTTGAGCAAGAGGAGAAAGTAGAAAGAGCAAAAGCATACACTGATCACCACCTGAAAGAAATCCTGCAAGTAAAAATCACAGGAATATTACAGTCAAATTCTGAAATATACAGCTCCAGGAGAAAATATTATGAGCAACATGAAAAAAAAATACATATGGTGGTGCCAAAATTAGGTTTGCACAAGACAAGCGGTGACACTAAAAGACCACAGGTCTTGGAACATGATATATCAAAGAACAAAAAAACAAGTTCAAACTGAAAGTATCATACTCACCAAAGCTAAGCATAAATCTGAATGAAAAAAATGAACATTTAATAAATTACATGACTTTCAGGACTTTGTTAAAAAAAAAAACCTGAGCTTCATGGAAGGCTTGACAAACAAGAGCCAAGAGAAATATAAGGTACACACCAAATCCAACTACAAGGGACTCAAACTGTTAACCTTTTCTGGATATAAAGTGTAAAATGTATGTATATGATTGTTATTACTAAATCAGTAGTTCATAAGAAAGATTGAGGTAGACCCGAACATGGTACAACTTCAAAAATTAAAACCATTCAGGAACAATTAAAAAGGTAATTATCTCATACAAATGAAGTATGAGAGAAAGAACTGAAAAAGAGGAATTAGGTAGGAGAGGAGGGTTTTTAGTTCTGGGAACCTGCTTTCATTGGTAATGGGTTAAGGAGGAAACAATTAATATGCATCTAGAAGAGTATAAAAGTATTCTAAATTTAGAAAGGAAAGAAAGGAATAAAAAATTAAAGGGATAGAATAGGGGGAGAGGAAAAAGAGATTTTTAGAGGAGATGAGAGACGGTGAGGGAATAGTTTAAAGGGGATATAGAAAGATTAGTGGTAATAGGCAAATAAGGGAGGGATCATTGGAGCTGGAACAGGTTAAGTAATAGGAGAACAAGGTAGCAGATAGAAATAAAGTGGAGCAATCAGAAAAGATGAGAAATAAGAAATATGCAAACATAAAAACAAACATTAGGAATAGAATCTCTTAGAAAAAGTATATATTTATATATGCATGCATGCATGCATGCATGTATGTATATATCTATATGTCTATGTCTCTATCTATCTATCTATCTATCTATCTATCTATCTGTCTGTCTGTCTGTCTGTCTGTCTGTCTATCATCTATCTATGCACTTAATTGTAGCCTGGAGGTAGGAGAGAGGAAGGCAGAGCAAGGAATAAAGTAAAAAGTGTACAATAGAGAACAAAAGAAAGCATAAAAGGAAACAAATAAAGATGGATAGCTTTAAATATAACTTGCACTGTTTAATTTACAGGCTTTCTGTTTTACCTTTTTAAATTAAATTTTGTGCGTATTTTTAGTTTACATCATTCATTTCCACAAGATTTCGAGACACAAATTTTCTCCCTGTCTTTTCTGTACCCATCACTCCAAAACAGTGGTCCCACTGTATACACCCTCCCCCAATTTGCTCTCTCCTATGTCCTCCACATCCCTCATCTCACTTTCTGGTAGGGCAAGATGGATGTCCATATCCCAGTGCCTGTATATCTTATTTCCCACTTGCATGTAAACAATAAATAAATAAATAAACAAACAGATAGATAGATAAATATATGTATATATAAACAAACGAATGAATGAATAAATAAATAATAAATACATAAACAAATGAATGAATGAATAAATAGAAAAATTCATAGATGGATAAATAAATGAATAAATAAATGAATGAATGAATAAACAAACAAATAAATAAAGAAGCAAACAAGCAAATAAATATATAAACAAATAAATGGACATACAAACAAATAAATAAAAAATAATTATATATATATATGTATATATATATATATATGCATTTATATTCCCTTCAACTGTCCTCATATTGGTAAAAATTTCATAAGGTACTATTATCATTTTTCATGTAGAGATGTAAATAATTCAATGTACATAAGTTACTTATGATTTCTTTTCCTTCTTTACCTTCTCACACTTCTCTTGCTTCTTGTATTTGAGTGTCAAATTTTCTATTCAGCTCTGGCTTTTTCATCAAGAATATTTAAAAATCCTCTATTTCATTGAATGATCATATTTTCTCCTGAAACATTATACTCAGTTTTTCTGGGTAGGTGATATTTGCTTGTAATCCTTGACCCTTTGACCTCTGGAATATCATATTTCAAGCCCTTTGATCCCTTAATATAGAAGCCACTAGATCCTGTGTTATTCTGATTGTCTCCACAATATTCAAATTGTTTCTTCTTGGCTACTTGTAATATTTTCTACTTGATCTGGGAACTCTGGTTATAACTCATGGTTATAATATTTTTTATTTTTAAGGTATTATTTTCTTCAGTCAGGTTGCTGAATATCTTTTCATGCCTCTTTCTCATTTCTCTTCCCAATTTTTTCTCCAGTCCTCTTACTTGATTTTGAAAATCTTTCTTTGGTTCCTCCAATGCCTATAACCAGTTCATATTTTTTGGAAGCTTTTGGTGCAGGAGACCGGACTGTATTGTCTTCCTCCTGTTCAATGCTTTGATCCTTTTCTCCCCCAAAAAGTAATCTAAAGTTGGATAACTGTGCTTGCTTTTCTTCCTTATGTTGCCACTCAATTGACTTTTGAACTTTTTGTCACAGTAGAACTCTGCTTCCAGAGGAGAGAGCTTTGTGATAAGTTGCTGGGATTTTTGCAGCTGCCGGACTTATTAGGAGGGCACTGTCTTTGCAGCCCCTACAGACTCTGACTCATGGGTCACACACTTCAGGACCAACAGCCAAGAGAATAATCCAGATCCAAGCAGGTTAAAGCAATAGCAATTACCCTCTGAATGTTCACTTGGCCCCTCTATGATCTGCTACTACTTCTACTTCCAGGGTCAGGGGTCAGACCCACCCCTACGTCCCCCCAGATCCAACAGGGTTTTATACTGATCTCACTTTTTCTTTGGCATTTATGGGTTGATAATTCTGGAAACTTCCATTGCTGCTGTTGATCCACTCTCCCAAAGTCAGCTGCAGATGAAGGTTGGGGTCACCCTGTGGATAAAATCATAGGCTCATGTGAGGCTGGGCTCGGCACTAGCATGCTGTGATGAACTCTTCCTGTCTGCTTGCTGGGCTGCCTTTTCCCAGAGATTTGTTTCTCTCTGTCATTTTGAAGATTCTATAGCTCTAAAATTTGCTTAGAGCAATATTTTATAGGCATTTGAGGTGGTTATTGGGGGAGATATGGAGTTTTCCTGCTTTTACACCACCATCTTGGATCTTCCCCCATAGGCTTTCTTGAAATGGAAATTTATTGCAATATATTTTGAACTCTCCATTATGTTCTCTTGTTCCTCTCTCTTTTTTCTTCTCTTATTTTGCATTTGTTTATGTTTCTCTTTCTTTTCTTATTATGTATTTAAGTTTTATTATTCAAGTCTAAAATTTTTAAAAAAGATTAAATAAAATTCTTTTTGAGTTGTGACAGGAATACTTTTCAGGCCTGAGCCTAATTTACATTCTCCTTTCAGCTTTTGGATGTAGCAGTTTTGACTCTATTGTCATCTTGTGAGATTGTGGTTTGATCCTTCTTGTAACCATAGTAAATTTCTATGGTCAATGTCCTTTTTTTTTAGTTATTTTTTTTCAAGCTTATTTCTAGACTTTAAGGTTTATATTAAAATTGTGATCTGCTCCCAGGATGGAAAGGGCACTGTCTCAAGGTTTAGATATTTTGTGTAGCTTTTTTTAGAGCTAGCTCTGGGGGTCTAGATGTTCTCAGTTGTTCTGAGGCGGTATGATTTAAGGAGAGGTGAGTTTGCTATTCTCTTATCCTGTGCTCTGAACTGTGAACAACCACAAACACTCCTTTCTACCCTTGAACTGTGACCAGAGACCCTACTTTCATGTCACTGCACGTTCTGGTGTGGCAGTGCTCCCCTTCACCCTGGGACTACATCCCAGGATTACAACTCAAATCCAATTATACCTAAGGCAACATAGTACTGCACCCAGTGCCAGCAAAGAGATGACTGTAATCTCTTTTCAACCAATTGTCAGACCCATTACCATCTCTGGGTTGAAAAGTCCAAAAAAGATGCTTCTGTAACTGATTCAGTCATCCCTGCTGCTGGTTTCCTCTGCACTGATCTCTATTGACACAGTCTCTGCTGAACTTTACTCTCACCCCTGTTGCATAAGATCTTCCTGACTGACATTTTAAAGTGTCTTGGACTAGAAAATTATTTTGCCCCATCTTCTTGTGGGATCTACTGTCCCAGAATTTATTTTGAGGTGTTACTTAAAGTTGTTTGGATGAGAAATTTGGGAAAGTTCAGGCAAATCCTTGCTTTTTCTCAGTAATTTTTGTTCTGTCTCCTTTGTCTCTATAAATTTTTATTTAATGCAGGTGTAAAATCCTTTCATCTTAATGTGTGTGCAGTTGTGTGTGTGTGTGTGTGTGTGTAGGTAATAGATAATTGCCCCATAGATAATTCATATTATGCAGAGCATATTAGGGGAGACTTTCAATTAATGTCAACCTGAAAATTTAAGTATTTCATGGGGCACTGAGGTAAGATTTCTAAGGAGGCAAAGGCTATAAGATAAGAAATCTGACTCTGTTACATGATAAATTTCTGCTGGGACTTGAAAGTCTGTTTACTTGTGTGTGTGTGTGAGTGGGTCTAGCGAAAGAAGACCTGATAATGAAGAAGGGGAGGGAGCAGTGGCCTGTCCCCCTAGACTAAGCAATGGATTCAAATGTTAAATATGATAGAATTCAAACTGTCTAGCACTTTTAGAAAGAAAAAAAGAATGAAGGGAGGGAGGGAGGAAGGAATAAAGGAAGGAAGTGAAAAGGGAGGGAAGGAAGGGCACATATGCATATACATATATGTGTGTATAATATGCTCATTTACATATATAAACATATGTGTGTGAATGTTTATATATTACTTGTACATGTTTATACATTTCAAATTATCAGCAAATAATGCTTTAAGGTATATATTGGTTTTGTAAGCATTGTTTCATGAGATCCCTCCAGCAATCCTTTGAGGTAAATACTCCATGTATTATTACTCCCATTTTACAAATGAAGTTGAGAGGGGATAAATGAATTAGGCAGAATAACATTTTTAAGGAGTGCATGGGTTGGAATTAAAACTTATGTCTTCCAGAATCTATGTGATATGCCCTTATTTCACCTCTAATACTATGATGTATATCCTGTATTCTGGAAAAAAGAAGTTAAATTAAATTACTTTCCTAAACTCATCATTGAGAAAACCTACAGAACTCATTCAGCCTTGATACTTACACCTTATCATTACCCTTTGTCTATCTGATTGGAAGGTAGAGCCATGAGCTCCAAAACCTCCATAAAGGCAAGAGGTGCAACCTAGACATCACAACTTCCATTTGGCTGCTCTATTTTGAACCTTTGCTGACTCCTCCACGATGTCATTATCTCATATACCTTCCTTACTGTCTTTTTCAGCATGTGTTTGTGTGTGTGTGTGTGTCTGTGTATTGCGTGTCATGTTCAACTTTGAAGGTAGCACTATCCCTGGTACTTAGTACAGTGCCTGGCATAGGTGTTGTAGGCATTTGATAATGGTTATTGTGCACTATGTAAGCTCACATGCCCAGTAAATGGCACACTAGAGATCTCCTGACTCTAATCCTAAAGCTCTTTCTACTGCACTGTTATGTGCTTTCTGTTATCGAAAACATCAGAGGATTTTTTTTTGTATTCACAATGTTAACAATTGATCGATTGAGTCAAACACATAGTCACTAACCAGTTAGCAACCAGGCAACTCAATCAAAACAGCCAAAGTAGTTGTGCATGAAGCCATATCCCTAAATAAGAAATGATGTTCTGAAAGATTTCCTTTGTGTTCACTGGTTCTCTTCAACAGTTTTGAGTTTCCTTATCTGACACTTTATCTTTGACTTCAAAATCACCCTGCCAACTTTCAATGTAAACCAAGAATCGATTTTTCATTTTGGTACTTGATTGACTGAGCTGACTTTATTTGCACAATCTAAAAGACACTTTTTGGTATCTATCTAGGCATTCCCTGACATCATCTAATCTATGTAGAAAAACAAAATCATTTTTCAGTCTTAGGCCCACCTTGTCATTCATCTCTCAATCTAATTTTTATTGGGTACTCACTGTATATCAAGTATTATTCTTAGCATTGCAGATTTTCTTATTGCGATTTCATTTCATTATTTTTTTTCTATTTCAAATACACATCACAGAATGTTAGATTTGGAAGAGGCCTTAAAAGTCATCTATGCTAACCTACAAACCTTCCCTGATTGCTGGTCATTCATCTTTGACTCCAATGCCTCTCTTAATGGAGAACTTACTGTCAAATGAAGCAGTGGATTCCTTTTTGAACAACTCTAATTGTTAGATAATCAAAATCTGTTCCAATCCACCATTACTCTGAGTTTTCCTTTCTGGGTGAACTCAAAAAAAATAGACTCTACCTCTCTCTCTCTCTCTCTCTCTCTCTCTCTCTCTCTCTCTCTCTCTCTCTCTTTCTCTCTCTCTCTCTGCTATAGTAAATGCCCTTAAATATTCAATAGCTAGAAAATATTTGTCACTACATAGTCTTCATCATTCCAAGATATGCTTTCTCGTAGTCATCTCTAGGTTAAACTTCTTTTAGTTCCTTCAATCTGACATATAATAATTTTTGATAACCTTCATCTTCCTGCTCACTGTTCTAGATGCATTCAAGGATATTAATGCAGAAATACTCAAATGCATCTATAATAACACCAGAGTATGTGTTAGTCTTCTCTCTGATGATATAAATTGCAGTACATTCAGTGCAGTTCAGCATTCACAATCAAACACACACTGTGCTACCAATGGAATCTGACCAGTATGAGATAATTTGTACACTACCCTTGAATTAATATAGTCAAAGATAGTACTAGTTTTTTTCATGAAGCATCATGCTGTCATCTTTGCTTTTATTCTGATTCATCAAGGACCTCAACATTTTCCTGATTTTTAGCATCTGTTGGTCTGAGAATACTCTTTATTCCCCATGTGAGTAACTAACAATACATGATTAGCAGAGAACAAAAACAATATCTCTTATATGTATATATATATATGTGTGTGTGTATGCATGTATGAATGTATGTATATCTATATCTATAGAGAGATACATATATGCATATATATGTATATATATATATACACACACACACACACACATATATATATATATATATATATATATATATATACACATGGGTTTCAGTGCTGGATTCAAACGATTTTAGTGATCTGACACAATGGAGTGTAGTATATAGGATCTATAGAAGAGGAGGAGGAGGAGGAAAGAAAGAAGGCAAAGAAAGAGAAGGAGTTAAAGAAGAAGGTGTGGAGAAGGAGGATGAGGATGAGGAAAAGAAGGAGTAGGAGAAATAGAAAAGAAAAAGGAGAAGAGGAAGAAGAAGAGGCAAAAGAAAAAGAGGAAGAAGAGGCAGAAGAAGAAGAAGAAGAAGAAGGAGAAGAAGAAGAAGGAGGAGGAGGAGGAGGAGGAGGAGGAGCAAGAGGAGGAGGAGGAGGAGGAGGAGGAAGAAAGTCCATTCGATCCTCACAATAATACTTGGAGGTAAATGCTATGATTATCTCCATTTTACATATGAGGGAACAGGTTGATCGAGGTTAGTTAAATGATTTGCCTTGGGTCAAATGCTTACAACTGAAGGAATGGAAGGAAGGATTTGATGCTTGGAAGTAGAAGTTAGCAATCTATACAGCAAATCTATCTGCTCTTGACTTGTCCCCTTGCTCCAGCTGATCTCTATGATAAAATCTGAGTTAAAGCACTAGATCGAGGAGTTTTCTTTATGTGTCAAATATTCCTCTATTTGGTTTTATGTCTAAGAGTCTCTAGGCAAAACATTACTAGCACAGGGAATTTGGATCAAGATCATCTTGTTCCAAATACCATCATGGATATTTACCAGGAGACAGGTACCCAGAATATTTATAGGGCTTTGATGACATGTTGAGGTCCAAGGAAACAGCAGTTACTTGTGGTCTGTACCTAACAGCACAAAAAAATTTTATCATTCCCTTATTCAAATTTTTATTTAAAGTCTTATCTACCCTAAAATATCACAGACTTTAAGAACGGGGGCACTGTTTATTTAATTAAAGAAAGAACTAACACTTGTGTAGAAAATTTTGTTTATTGAATCAGTTTATTTTTAGCTTAGTTGCAAAGGTTTGATTGTTTACTGCTTTTCAGGAAATTATTTTAGTTGGTTCTTCTTATTTGGATAGAGTCCATCTCTAAGATTTCTTACAGAATGATATCTAATGTTGCATGTGGTGCAAAAATGTCCCCCAGAATTTTAAGTGTTTGATACATGCATTAACAGAGTACTCATTCTCATCTGTCCTCTTAAAAACTGTACCTATTTGCCACTGGAAAAAAATACAAAATTAGGCCAAAATGTGAAGGGTCCATTGGAAAATGTAATACATTTTTAATGAAGAAATTTTGGAAAATGTGTCAATACATGGGGACATAACAACCTGCTGAACTATGAACGAGCAAAAAAAAAATGGAGTTTTATCATTAACCGTTAGGGAACTAGGTTAGTCATTCCATTCATGCAGGCCTTCTGATCTGCTCTAAGAAATGACTGCTTAAGAGTTAGGTTTTATGATAATCTTTTCCTAGCTTTGCTAAAGCTCATCTCCAACAAACATTCTCCAGGTCTTTCTGCTGTCAAGGCTTTATTTATCAAATAGAACAATTGTGCAAAACGAGAATTTGATCAGTCCTATTGGACTCTCAGGTTGCTAGAGTTGATCACAGTGAAAGGGACTACATTTTGGTCATTACTGAGCTAAACATAAATGCAGGAGAAACAGGATTTTGTACTCTCTGAATAAGAAGACAGTCCTTTATAATGACACATAGGAATGCTCAGGTTAGTCTTGAGGAGATCGAGCCAATTGGATCTTTCGGAGAATTAGGATGAGGCACAAAATGTATGTCATAATGAGGTATCAAAACTGGCTTATTTCTTAAAATTGACTCTGGGGACAATTAAAAGTTAGAGTGATCATTATAGAAATGGCAAGAATAATGAGGGAAAATAATGACAAAAATAATGAGGGGAAGGGAAGGTGCACAGTCTTAAAACTGGGATAGATCTCAACTAGTTTTAAAGCAAAATGAATAGCAATGTGGCGCAGCAGAAATCATGCTGGTTTTGGATGCAAATGACAACAGTTTGAATTTCAGCTATGCCAGTCACTATCTTACTCTAACACACTACTTGTCTATGATGCTGGACAAAGTGATTAAACTCTCTGGGCCTTAGCACCCTCATCTGAAAAAAGGGGATTCACATAGATGAACTCTCAGGCCCCCTTCACCTCTAAATCTATGATTTTAAGATTTGATTTTGTTGTCTCTCATGTTCACTTCGTTTCCTTCTTGCTTTACCCACCTTTGTCCCTCCACAGGACGCAGCATTTCCTTCTTGTTGCTTACACAGAAGAACCAATGTGGTGCCTCCCCTAGGTCAATTCTTTACAGAGAGTATTCTATATTTGATATTTTCCCCCTTTGCCACCATCCCATCATTTAATCAATTAACAAACAAATGTTGCTGTCTGCTATGTGCCAGTCACTATCTCAGCTACTGGTGGGGGGGAGGGCAGAGCAAATAGTAATAAATACCTGTGAGGCAGACAATATAAGTTATATTTTCATCGTTTTATAAATGAGAAAGAAGAGGGCCAAGTATGTGAAGTGACTCATTCATAGTTACACAGTGTACACAGGAGCCAGGTGTTGAATCCGTGTCTCATGATGATAACATCTGCCTCTGCTCTATTTACTTTTTGTGACTTTACAATGATGGTAAATTAAAATACCTTCAACAAATATGCTTAGGTATCTATCCTGAACAGCACACAACACTACAACTAATCTCTGCTAATGTGATTCTGAATGGTTTAATGTATTATTAAATTAATTTAAATTAAACTAAATTAAAAGTTCATTAGGCATTCAATATATATGAAACATTTGGAAATACAATAAAATAACTAGTACACAATATCTACCTTCCAGCTTAGTTTATGTGAGAAGACAGGGTATAAACATATGAAGAAGTAATTAACATAAACACCGTACAGACATCCAGAACTAGCTCTGAAAACAGCAACCTGATAAACCAAAAGTTTAGGACAATGCCATCTCCACACCAGGAAAAGAGCCCAACTTTAATACAAAGTTAAGAGTCAAAAGATAGGCTAGGAAAATGACTAAACAACAACATAAAAATATAAAAAACTACTAAGGTGACAAGACAGATCAAGAACAAAACTCAGAAGAAGGCAAAGATTTCAAAACAGCTATAAGCAAAGTCTCAAAGAAAACTGAGAATTGGCTATAAAACCAACAAGAATTCCAGGAAGGGCTCAAAAATGATTTACAATTTTAAAAAAAGAGATAAAAGGAAATTTTTTTAAATTTTAATTTATTTTCTTGGTTACATCATTCATTTCCACAGGGTTTTGAGTTACAAATTTTCTCCTCTTTTTGTCCCTACACCCCAGCCCAGAACATTGATCACACTGTAAGACCCCTCCCACAATCTGTTCCCTTTTATGCCCTCCTCCAACACCACTCTAGCTTTCTAGCAGGGCAGGGAGCTCCTCCCTGCCCCTGTCCCTGTATGTATTATTTCCCAGTTGCATTTAATTGTATAGCTTTAAATACTGGATTCTAGCAATTCCTCCCCCGTTACCCACTCCCACTGGGGGGAGCAGCAATTCAATATAGGCTGTACCTATGTAATTACACATAACATCTCCATGGTGGGCAAATTGTGAGAGATTAATTGTATGTCCCTCCTTCCTATCCTGCACTCCCCCCTTGTTTTGTTCTCTACCCTGTCCCTGTCACTTTACTGACATGTATGCTTCCCGCACCCCTCCCC
>CM053596.1:127245945-127272807 GCA_028646575.1 Pseudocheirus occidentalis | reverse complement strand
GTAGTGCTTTCTATCTTGTGGAGAGTTTTGGAGCTTGAAAATCTGTTTAGCGTCCCATTTTATGAGTTTTTTAGTGTGTTTGTGTGGGAGCTGTGGCCCTTTGCTGCTTCTACACCGCCATCTTGGCTCTGCCCTCTAAAAGGAAAATTTTTATAGTAATTGAGCATGGTGCAAGAAAATTGTGAAAAGAAAGTGAACAGTTTGGTAAAAGAGACACAAAATATACTGAAGAAAATAATACCCTAAAGAACACAACTGGTCATGGTATAAGAATAACAAATATCCAACAATAAGAAAAACTCAAAGAGCAAAACTAGCCAGAAGGAAAAAAGAGGTACAAAACTCACTGACTAAAATACTTCTTTAAAAATTAGAATAAAGCAAATGGAAGCTAATAATGTAGAGTCCAAGATTGTCCAATCTGCGAGGAAAATCACTGAGGCAAAGTTCTAATTTAATAACACCTTATTAAAAGGTCCATGTCCCTGTCTAATTAAGTGGATCTCAGATCTTCCTCATGATCTGAGATCACCCCTTTCCCTAAGGCATTACTGTTATAATAATTGATACTTAGAGACACAGAAGAGGAAAAGTAAACTACCAAGTCTCATTGGTTGATAGATTATAATTGTGACCCCCCAGCAGGGTCAGGAATGAAGCATCAGTACACAGGATGGTCAAGAAAAGGGTCATCTCTACTGAGTATTGTATCATGAGATTGGTCTCTCCTCATGCTGAGCAAAAGAGAGTGTTCCAGAAATACAAAAATAAGATTGGAGGCTATATATCTCATCAAAACATCTTACCCATTCTAGCCATGGTCACACACTCATAACCTAAAAGAGTGGAGGTCCTCTAGTCAGCATTCTTGTGGTAAGGCAAATGAACTTTGTAAAAGCCAGTAAGCTTTATGACAGATTAGTGAGCAGAGCTTATAGTTAGTAGTTTAAAGTTTGGGACTTAATATAAGACATAATCTTATCTAACCTTGTCTAAATATTTCTATACCTAAGCTATGTAAAATGTATATTGATATATGTATATATATATATGTGTGTGTCATGTTAATTGACAAGACTAAGTGCATATTAGTAAAGAAGTATATCACTAATAATTGTTAACAATCACTACTTCCATGGAATCACACAAAGCTGATTAATACTGATTGGTAATAAGTTGGGAATAAATACAGGTCTAAATGATTCATTTCCCTCAATGACTCCATGAGACATTGAGAAACATTTTTAAGCGAAAGAATTAACTAATAGAAGAAAATGTACACTATTTCATTAGAAAAACAATTAAACTGCAAAATATAATGAGCAGAGGTGATAAAAATGTCTGCATATCATATTTTAAGAAAGTATAAAGGAAAACTTCTCTGATATCTTAGATCCAGTGATAAAATAGAATTTGAAAGAATCCACGTATCACTTTCCAAAATAGATCTCAAAATGAAAACTCTCAGGAATATCATAGCTAAATTCCTGAGCTCCTACGTCAAAGAGAAAATACTTCAAGTAGCCAAAAGAAACTATTTAAATATCATGATTTTACTGTCAGGTTCACACAAATAATAGCAGCTTCTGTCTTATGGAAGTGGAAGGCTTGGACTATAAAATTCCAGAAGGCCAAGGAGCTAAGTATAAAATGAAGAATCAACTACCAAGCAAAATTGAGTGTAATCCTTCAGGACAAAAACAGATATTCAATGAAATAGAAGGCTTTGAAGCAGTCTTGATGAAAAGATCACAGTAGAATAGGAAATTTGACATTCAAGCAAAAGACTTAAGAGAAGCATAAAAAGGTAAACATGATAGAATAATCATAAGGGACTCAATAAAGTTAAACTGTTCATATAACTATATGGATAGATGATACAAGAAAAGAACTTTATCATCAACAGGGTAATTAGAAGGAGTCTACATAGAAGATGGCATGAGTATAAATCAATTATCTTTGAATCATATCCAAAAAAGAGGTGGTCAAGAAAGAAAGATACACTGAAAGAAGAAAGAAGAGAGGAGTGGAATGGGGAAAATTTTCTCACATAAAACAACTGTGTAAGAAAGAGCTTTTGCAATGGAGAGGTAATGAGGAGGTGGGGTAGACAATGCTTGAACCTCCCTCTCTGGAGCTGAGTCAAGAATGAATTGTTCACAGAAATACTTCTGGTGTGTGGGCTTGTAATGTCCTATTCTAGGCTGCGCATTCACCTTTGGTATCCACCCATCTCTCAATTCTCACCAACGGCTCCCAGAAGATGTAGCATGCACAGTGGCCAGAACCTGGCAATCCACCTCAGCAGACCAGGCAAAACAGGTTGAAGGTAACAAACAGGACAAAAACCTATCAGTGAATTAAAGGAAATTCTACTCCAAGCAAGACTTTCCTGGTGGAATGGGCAGATAAGAACAATTTGTTCCAACAGCCATGAAGGTGGTAGAAACAGGAGGAGCTCAAGAGCTCTAAGAGCTTGGTCAGGCATTGAAGATGCCAAGATCATCCACTGTATTTTGGGCCATTGTCAGTCATCTGACAAATCAGGAAGAAAAAGTAAAGCTAACAGCTATGCTCAACTCTGACTCACTAAAATCCAGTCTACACACAATTTACATAACATGTGATATCGTTGGTCCTCTTTGAAATTTAAGAGTGAATGAATGACAAAATACAGACTCAGTTGGGTAAAGAAATTTTTCTTAACGAACACCAAAGTAGGAGGGGGAACAGAAAACAAAAGTGGGGATGGGGTCTATAGAAGGGAAATTTTATTAACAGAGACAGCATTCAGAATCAAAACAAACTTTTGAGGAGTAACTTGTAAAAGAGAGAGGATAAACAAGGAAAAATGGGATGGAGGGAAATACACAACTGGCAATTATAATTGTAAATAGGAATGGAATGAACTCACCATTAAGTGGAAGAAGATAACAGAATGGATTAGAAATCAGAATCTAACAATATATTATTTATAAGAAACCCCTTGAAACAGAAATACACAATAAGCAAAAATAAATTACTACAGCAGAATCTATAATGTCTCAGCCAAGGTAAAACTAAGTCAGAAGCAGCAATTACGATTTAAGACAAAGCAAAAGCAAAAATAGGCCTAATTAAAAGGGATGAGCAGGGATACCACATTTTTCTAAAAGGCAATAGACAATAAAGTAATGTCAATACTAAAAACACATGCACCAAATGGCATAACATCCAAATTCTTTATTTTTGGCCTTTTAAAAAAATTAATTCATTTGTTTATTTACTTTTAGTTTACAAGATTCAGTTTCACAATCACTTGAGTTTCAAATTTTCTCACCTCCATTCTCCCCACTCCCCGTGGGCATACAATCATGTATAGGATCTGCAAATAATTTCACGTTGTACAATAGCCTAGTTGTATAGAAGGGTTGTAACCAATGGAGTGAACAATGGGAAAAAAAGAAACAAAAACAAACATGGAAAAAGAATGATAGCATGTATTGCTTCAGTCTCTGTTTAAACTCTGGTCTTTCTAGATCTTTCTTTGAATGTAGATATCTCCTTGTGTCCTGAGATTTGTGGAGTTGTCTTATTACTGTGCGTTGCTGAGAAGAGTCCAGTTTATCAAGGCTGGTCATCACATGTATGATGTGTCTATGATTATGTACAAATTTTTCTTGGTTCTGCTCCTCTCACTTAGCATCAGTTTGTATAAGCCTCTCCAAGTACATATGAAGTTCATCTCCTCCCAATTTCTTATAGCACAATAGTATTCCATTACATTCATATACCACAACTTGTTTAGCCATTCCCCAATTGGTGGGAGTCCCCTTAATTTCAAGTTTTTTGCCACCACAAAGAGAGCTGTAATAATATTTTTGTGCATAAGGGTCTTCCTCCCACTTCTATAATCTCTTTGGGATACAACCCCAGAAGTGGTATTACTGGGTCAAAGGGTATGCAATTATTTATAGTCCTTTGGGCATAGTTCCACATTGCTCCCCAGAATGGTTGTATCAGTTCAAAGCTCCACCAACAATGCATTAGGGTTTCAATTTTTCCACACCTTCTCCAGCATTTGTCATTTTCCTGTTTTGTCATTTTAGCCAATCTGACTGGTGAGATGTGGTACCTCAAAGTTGTTTTGATTTGCATTTCTTGAATCAATAGTGATTTAGAGCATTTTTTCATATGCTTATAGATATCTTTAATTTCTACCTCTGAAAATTGCCTGTTCATATCCTTTGACCATTTGTCAAGTCTTAAAGGAAAATTTAAAAGTTACAGGAGGAAATTAACAGTAAAATTATACTTGGGGTTGGGTTAGGGGCTTAACTTTTCCTCCTGGGAACTAAATAAATCAAACAAAAATAAAATCAGTAAGAAAGAAGTTAAGGAGATGAATAAATTTTTTTGAAAAAATTATATATTATAGACCTCTGGAGAAAAATTAACAAAAATGGAAAGGAGTATGCCTTTTTCTCAGCTGTATGTGACACTCTCACAAAAATTAAAATTGCATTAAGGCATAAAAACCTCCCAATGAAATGTAGAAAAGCAACAATATTAAATTAGTACTTTTGTGACTGTAATGCTTTAAAATTACTCAATAAAGGACCACGGAAACATAGGTTAAAATTACTTGAAAAATGAATAATCTAATTCTAAAGAATGAGTGGATCAAAGAACAAATCGTAAACAAGTCATAAAAACAATAATTTCATTAAAGAGAATATCAACAATTATATAACATCCCCAAAATTAGGTGATGCAACAAAAGCAATACTTAGGGGGAAATAATATCTCTCTAAATGTTTGCATCAATAAAGAACTGATGAAGGAATAGGACATGCAATTAAAAAATTAGAGACAGATCAAATTAAAAATCCCTAATTACACACCAAATTGGAAATTCTGAAAAATCAAAGGAGATGTTAAAAATACTAGAAAGTTAAAAAACTGAACTAACAAATAAAACCATAAACTAGTTTCATGAAAAATACATAAAATAAATAAAGCATTGGTTTATCTGACCAAAATAGAAGAAAACAAAATTACCAGTATGAAAAATGAAAAGGGTGAATGTACCACAAATGTAGATGAAATTAAAACAATCCCATGTAGATATTTTACCCAATTAAATGCCAATAAATCTGAAAATTTAAATTAATTGGATAAATATTTACAAAAATAAAAATTGCCCAGATTAACAGAAGAGGATATAGAATACTAAGACAGCCCTATCCTAGAAAAATAAATCAAACATGCCATAAATTAGCTCCCTGTATCAGTAAGCACCCTAGCATACCCAGGGCAGCTGCTAGAACAGGTTCTTAGATCTGCTTCTCTAAAGGAAAGCAACTCAAAATGGGTTAACAATCTTTCTTTAATCAAACAAACGTATCATTTACCTAGTTCAGGGAGGAAAGTCAGCACCCTGAACTCCAGTGAATACAAACACAAGTTACAAGCACAAGTTACAAACAGACCAAGAAACAGATCAGCAGATGGGCTTCCAACCATCTGACGATCACATCCAATTCAAGTTACCAGAGAGGGAAGCATCAACATCTGGGTTTTTCAAAGCTGGGGGGCTCAACGGCTTCCCAGAGTTTCATCTGACCAAATCACACAACTCTTCTCAAAGTGAGCCCCAAAGCAAAGCCTGACATCAGGGCATATATATAGTATTCTCCTGGGTCAGCCCTCTTGATTCACTGTCCAATTACAAAGCAACAAGGTGTGGCCATTCCCCCCCCCCCTCCCCAAAGCTTCTTGCCATGAGCTCCACGTGAACATTCTTGGAGCCACTTAAGCAAAGGGGCTAGGGGCAGGAAAGAGCTTCAGATTCCCATTACACTCCCTAAGAAAAAATGTCCAGAATTAAATGAATTCACAAGCAAATTGTAACAAAAATATAAAGAACAATTACTTAATATTTGTAAAAGTGGGCAAATCCTGTCAAACTACTTTTATGAAATGAATGTAGTTTTGATACCTAAACTAGGAAGAGTAAAAACAAATATAGATAGATAGATAGATAGATAGATAGATAGATAGATAGATAGACAGATGAATGAATAAATAAATAAAGCTTTTTGGATAGATGGCTTATTTAAAAATATAAGCATGTAAATCATTCCCTAATTGATAAATGGTCAAATGATATGAATAAATAGTTTTCAGAAGAAAAAATATTTCTAAGCTATCAATATTCACATAAAAATGTCTAAATCACTATTGACTAGAGAAATGCTAATTAAAACACTCTAAAGTACTACTACTCAAATTGACTAATGTGACAGAAGAGGAAAAAAGACAAATATTAGAAGGGATGCGGAAAAATTGGAACACTAATGCCCTGTTGGTAGAACTGAAAACTAATTTAACCATTCTTGAAAGCAATTTAGATCGATACTAAAGACCCATAAAATTGTGCACAAACTTTGACCCTTACTAGTGTTTGTATCCCAAGGGAATATTTTTAAAAGTACTTATATGTACAAAATATTTATAACAACTCTTTTTGTAGTGACAAAGATTTGGAAATTGAGATGACACACATCAATTGAGGAATGATTTAACAGGTTGTGGTATATTATTATGATGGAATAGTATAATATTGTGCTATAAAATTGATAAGCAGAATGATTCTGGAAAAGATCTGGGCAAAATTATATGAGATCATGTAAACTGAAGTGAACAGAACTAGGAGAATATTGTAGATAGTTTAGTAATATTGAATGATGACCAACTGGGAATGACTTAGCCATTCTGATAAAAAAAATGATTTATGATGAAAAATACTATACACTTCCAGAGAAAGAACTGATAGAATCTGAATGTAAACTGAAGCATATTTTTTTCTCTTTCTGCTTTTTTTGCTATTTTGTAACATGATAAATAAGGAAATATGTTTTTCATGATTCCACATATATAACTGATATCATATTTCTTGTCTTCTCACGGAGTGGAAAAGTAAGAGAGAGAATTCAAAACAAATTTTAAAAGTGATGTGTTAAAAATAAATAAATGAATCAAAAAAATAGATCTTGTTGCTAAATATGCAAATGGCACGCAAAGTTTAGTACTAATTGCATAAAAGAATGCAAATGAAACCTTAAAAGATCTCTAAGAAAAATGAAGGAAAATATTAAAAAGTCCAAAAAAGAAAAATAAAACTGGCCCTCCCTTCATGGAACTTACATCCTCCTTTGGTAAACAGACAAAACAATTTGAGCTTTCATCACTTTTTGATAAAATATTTGTATTTCAATACAAGTTTTCATTTACTCTCAGGGGAAAATAAAGGTAGGAAATATAGGATTTTAAAAAGCCAATAGGCTTTGGACATTACTTGCTCAAAGATTCAAATGAATCTGTGATTTCATACATTTTCTCTAATGATGAATCTGGCATTTGGTAGATGCCTGCCTATTCTGTGTTACTCCTGTTGTATGATACCACCCACCCACTATAAATTCAGCATAGGATTTCAGACACAATGTTCTTTCTTCTGACAATGAGATGGTTCCAGGAGAGCAATCTGGATTCTCCTCTTTCCTCCATCTATTGTTGCAACATAACTACTTCAACTCTTCATCATAAAATTTCTTGGTGGTATCTGGGATTCCTGTTCTTCTTCATATTCCCTCTTTGTCCCTATGATGCTATTTACTCAATCCACAATGCCATTTTCCACTATCTTCTCTGTGATATTAATTTTTAATTCTTTAGTGACAAATATGTTAAATGTCTCACTGTCATATCAGCATTAGTTGAATGGTAGTTTAAATTATTTACCTTTGCATTTTTTGTGGGGAAAGGGTCTCTTTAATGAAAGGAGGCTGTTGATCCTTAGAAGGCCATTTTTCTTATCCATTTCAACTTTATTGCTCACCAGGTTACTTTTTTGTACAGTCTTTTCCAGTTATGCTTACCATATTGATGGAAAGCAGTATATGGTTTGTTCAAATGAATTTTAAAATGTGAGCAATAAACATTTTTTCACTCATTCATTCTTTCCTATGTGAATGGCAAGCCACACTACTGAAAGTGAATACTGATTTTTCATAGAAGTTCTGAATTTTTGTTGGACCTGATGTAATCAGAACAATGTCATCTACAAATTGGTCCATGTGAAGGACATGACTGTTTATTTGGATTTCTATTCAAATTGGATTCTGCTGAATGCTTTCTATCATAGAGATGAAACTTTGCAAGTATGCACCTTCCTATTTTATGTCTTGGCTACTGTTAATGAACAAAGAACAAGTAAATAAGGTGATTTTTCTAAAGTTATTTTTTTAAAAATCTTGAATTATTTTGATAGATGAATTAAACACATTTAGGTATAAAAAGACCATATAAGATAATATTTTATTTGACAGAATCCAGTATTGTTGCTGTTGTTGCCTAACATTGAATAAATAGGCACAGTGGAATAATTTTCTTCATCTTTCAGTCATCTGTGAAATAGTTAAGGTCTGATTCACTATTTAATTTTGCTTGCGAAAGCCTTCTCATTCCCTATTAAAAGCCTCATCAAGACTTAGGCTCTCAATTCATGTACAGATGATGATAGCTCATATTCCTAAGGCATATTAAGCTTATTAATTTTCCCTCATATACTGATAACTGATTTATCGATATTCCCTCAAATCCTTAACCTCTCAGGTGCTCAAATTTTGTATTATCCATGAACTCTTCCTCCCACCACACCTCAGCTTCACATAAACTGATTATACCCTTAATATTGCTATCACCTACAAATATTCATCTTTCATGTTCATTGACTTTGAAATTCACTCATCACTTGTTATTTCATCTGTTCCTTTGATTCACAGCCTCTAACTCTGTTCTTTGTCTTAAATGGTGTGCAAATCTGAAAGTATGACAAGCTCCGCCTTAAAGGAACTTATACTCTGTGAACAGTGTATTTTCCAAGACAGCATCCTTTGAAAACCTGAAGTTGTACCCTATCCTTACCGTAATGAAGTATCAAGTCAGGTTCTTATACCCAGGCAAGAATTATTTTCTTCCCAGAAGCCATGTTGCTAGTATGAATCAGAAAACAATTGAGTTCAAGTCATGTAACTTCCAGACTTTTTCTACATACTGCACAAATCACACTCTTCTCTCTCAATGTGGAGCAAGCCTTTCTAATAAAGGATAGAAGGGAGCTACATTGGCTGCAGAATGTTGAAGAAATCTCCAGAAATTTAGCTAAGGAAGTTAGGGGAATTAAAAAAGGGCCCTGCCAATTCTGCTTCAAATCTGCTCACCTCAAGGAAACACATGAATTTATTTGTCATGTCCATTATGGATGTTATTTACCTCTTACAAAATGAAGCCTGTGGTTATTAAGATCAGATACCTTTTACTAAGTTGAATTCCCTTGAGAATACTAGTATGAGAAACTCCAAGTTCTAAAATACTGACTTGGGCTATGTTGAATATGGACCTCTCTATCTTGGAAAGGCTTAGTTCTCTTCCAATCCTTTCATCAGATGTATACTCACAGTTCAGTAGTTGTGTTTATCCAGTTTGAGGGAAGCAGGGAGCTAAGCAATTACCTTGATAATTGAATCAATAGAAGGAGTCGATTTGGAAAAATCTAGGCAAAACTAGAAAAGAACAAAGGTAATCTATTGCCTCAGAATAGGAAATGGGGGTAGGGAAAGGAGAGACCTGGTCAATTTGAATTAACCATATAGTGAACTAGGATGATTAATGAGTAACCATAGTTCCATAATGCTGTGATAGATACTTGAAGGTAATCTTATCTGCACTTTTTTTTCTGTATTGCCTGAAACTTTATCTTAGACTAATCCACCAGGTCCCAGAAACTTGTTAATGGTAATCTGGTTTTACCAGTAATTATTCTGCATGTGACACTGATGGAAACATTCAAGGATACAGGTCTGAGTGTGGCAGTAACTCCAATTATCAGAGACATACACCAGATCACCAACTGCTTTCAAACTACTCTGCACACCACGTGCATTGAAGTGATGCTGATCTCAATTAATCCATGTGGGGCAGATGTATTTACGACCACAGGATGTCTAAGCAGTTGCTACAGAACAATGATGATTAGGTGAGGATGGGTAGGGATTCAACATTGAGTGAACAGGAGAAACACTTTAAAGATATTGAAAATACAACTTCAAATTTGTTGATTGATTAGTAGGTAGAAAGTCAGAAAAAAAGCAGTCTGCTACCAGGGCCCTAGGTGTTCAAGGTTCAAGTCATTTCAATCAGATTCAACAAATCATTATAAAGTGCCTACTATGTGTAAGACCTTGCACGTAAGACTGGAGGAACATACAAATACAAGTAGGAATCAGAAACACAACAGTCCCTATTAAGGAAAGACCCTGAGATTGTTTTTGTCCTGGACAGGGAAGAAATCAGCATCAGAACTTGCAAGTCACAACTACATATAAAAAAGAAAGCAACCTTTTCCTGGATGAATTCAGAAAGACATGCTTCACTTGTATTTCAGAGGCAGTTTGGTGTTGTGGAAAAGGCAATATTGCTATTTAAACTTACTAGTCCCAGTTTTCTCATCTGCAAAATAAAGATAGCAGTACATGTCTGGCCTATTTCAAATGTTTTTTGTTTGTTTTTTTGTAATGTGGCCATGCTTTAGTAAGATCGGAAACATCTCTCTCTCTCTCTCTCTCTCTCTCTCTCTCTCTCTCTCTCTCTCTCTCTCTCTCTGTCTCTGTCTCTGTCTCTGTCTCTCTCTCTCTCACACACACACACACACATACACACACCACAATGCAGTGAAACTTCAATTAACTTCTCTACCTCTATTTTTTTTTGAGAAATGGAATAAATCACGGTAAAAACATTGAAATTAGGGATTTGTTTTAAATTTCAATGTATACATATATATATACATGTATACATATGTATATACAGATATACATGCACATGAATGTGTACATGTGCATATTCCTATGGTACACCATGGGTTCTCTATAAATTTGAGCAATTTTTATATACTTTCTACATGCTTCTAAACCACTATACAATGAGATCCAATTTAAAAATTATGACTGAGAGGCATACTGAGTTCCTCAATCATTTTCTTATGATTATAGGTCCTAATAATTTCTAAAGGTGAACTCAAAAATTATATAACCTGACTTCATCATTTTGCAGATGAAAAATCTGAGGTCCAGGGAGTTCATTATTTGCCTAAGATCACATAGCAATTCAAACCAGAAGCAGGATTCCAAGCCATCTTCTAACTCAAAAGTCAAGTCTATTTCCACAGCACTGTGAATTGCCTTCATAATTCCACACATGAAACCTAGAGTAAAAACCTTTGGCATGAATTTCCTTGTACAATTTGAAATTTAAGAAAAGTTTCTGGTCAGTCCTGCACTATTTCTTATTTTTATATCATGTTTAAAGGCTTTCAAAACCCTTTCACGGCCATACTTTTATGCCTTCTCTGATCTTCTCAACAGCTTTATTTTGATAAAAAAATTTTTAAAAAGTGGGTCGTGGCTAGTATCCCTTGCATTTTATGGATGAGGTAAACTTAATCCCAGGGGTGTAAAATGATTTGCCTGAGGGACACACTGCTAGTTAAGTAGTCAGATTCAGGCTCAGATCCCAAATTTTCCAACTCTTAATCTAATACCATTTCTACTGCATTACAAGTGAACCATCAATTTGCCATAAAATTAAAATTGCTACTCTAAGAGGAGATTCTGGTCCTCTACATGATATTATGAAATGAGATCATTGTTTATGACTTGATACATGTGAAGCTCTCTGGATGCCTCCTGAATAAATAGGAATGTCACCAAGGACTGATTAAGTTTTAACAGCTGGAATAATTTGATGACTTGGTTAGTCGTCAATCTAGGATCTACCCTTTGAATTGGTTCTAGGGAGTTGTGCTGAGCTCTAAGGGCAGATCCAGAAAGAATTAAACACCAACAAGAAATCTGAGAACAGATATGAATCCTTGAGAGAAAGGTATCATACCGAAATCTGTCAAAACAACAGTTTTCTGAGCCCCAAATACTCAAAGTGTCAGGAGCTCCTACCCTGAGGACAGCTTGGTGCAATAAAGGCAGCTTGGTATAGTGGAGAGCACGTTAGATGTGGTTAGATGTGGGGACAAGACATGAATTCAGAATTCCATCTTGGGTAGTTACTAAATGTTTGATTCTTAAAAAGACAACCTTGTAGGCTCAGTTTTCATACACACAAAACAGGGATAATAACTATAACTATCTCATGAAAGATTTGTAAGGATTAAATAAGATCATGTGTATAAGGTACTATATGAATATTTTTTATTCTTATTATAGAGAGTGTGGGCTATAATGGCAATGAAGAAAAGAGCCATGTAGTAGAATATTTTATGCACTATATATTCTGGAAACCTATCTACACACATAGATACAAAGAGGTGTGATGAACAACAAGATGTTAGGTTTGCCTATGACTGTATAGCAATTTATCCTTTCAAATTACTCTAGCTGTTTTGAAGTACTCCCAAGTAGATGTGTGAACACAATGCTATCACAGATCAGAAATAACATGGAAAAGTTTACCTTTCTTTGAGTTTACTGGGTTGAGGTTTCTGTATTCATAATAGAAGCATATACCTTCCATTCTTCAAGCTAAGAACATTATCTAGTAACCGTGTTTAGCACTCAAGTTTTCCCAGACTGTTATATAATTATCCAAGGGAGAAAGAGACAGCATGATTACTCTTCCATTGATTTGTCCAATATTTCATGGTCTTTTTAGATTAAATCCTTCATTTTAATCAATAAGACTTTGAAAAATACCTGCAGGATGCTACTGAATAATGAAAGTAAGGAGGGCCTTGTCTGATGTAAGATTAGAAAAGATTCATGAAACTGCTAGGAATATTACAGAACTAGACGGTCATCATTGTTTCTTTGCTTCTACTGCCCTCAAGTAGAAGCTGACAGAGGTAGAGGTTGACAGTTTTCATATAAAAAAGACCCCCAAAAAGGCTTAAGTTATTGCCTCACAATAAAGGCTCAATAAGATTTCACATTGAAACAAAACAGCCTAAAACAACATTAATTCAATTTTAAGTTGCAGTAGAAGAAATTCAACTCTCAGAGTAGTCCATCCATCACCTAGTATTTAATAAGCACCTACTATGTGCCAGGCATTGTGCTAAGCACTGCAAATACAAAGAAGGACAAAAAAAATCCAGTTCCAGCTCTCAAAGAACCCACAGTTTGATGAAGTAGTCAAAACGGAAACAATTATGGACAAATAAGTTATGTCTAGGTGTGTGTGTGTGTGTGTGTGTGTGTGTGTGTGTGTGTGTGTGAGTGTGTGTGTGTGAGATTTGGTATACACACACACACACACACATATATTTATGGAGAGAGACAGAGAGAGAGAAATTGGGGATAATCTTGGAGTAATGACCCTAAAATTCAGCAGGACTGGTAAAAACTTCTTCCAAAAGGTGAGATTGTAATTGAGATTTGAAGGAAGTTGGATCAAGGTTGCTAATAGTCCCTCTGTACTCAAATGAAATATATGTATATTGTTTAGCACTGTTCCTGACACACAGGAGATACACATATCACATATGTGATATACTCCCTTTGTTCTTTTATTCTTTCCTTGTTTACTTCCTTTCTCCCTCCCTTCCCTTTATCTCTTCTCTTATCTCTCTTTCTCCCTCACTCTCTACCTTCCTCCTTCTCTTCATTCCTTCCTTTTACTTTCCTTCCTTATCAACCCTGAAACTTGGAATTCCATTCTGGTTGAATTATTGAATAATTCTATTCCATTCTTTTAAAATAAATTGAACACACTTGGCCATGTCCAGAGAAGGTCAAATGGGGAAATGAGGAAGGTTGATACTCTGTCATTTAAGGAACTACTGAGGAAATATGTATGTTTTCCCTGTACGAAAGAAAGCATAAGCGATTTATTAGCTCTTTTCACATATTTGAAAATAGATGTATTAGATCATATTAGCAATTCAGCTAATTCTGTGTAGCCCTTAAGGCAAAGTCTGAACCACTGGGTGTATCATATATGGCCTTAAAACATCGAGAGTTGGAAGGTACCTGAGAGGTCATTAGAAGCAACGCTTTCATTTTTACTGATGAAGAATCCATAGGGAAATTGTTCTTTATCTTTGTTTTAGGAAGAAATTTCTGATAATTAGAGCTGTCCAAAAATGAAATACACTGCCTCACACAGTAATGATATCCCTGTGACTGGAAGTGTTTTGGTGAAGGACATATCACTTGCTGCCAGTGATGTTGAAACAAATAAAACATAACTCTAGATGACCTCTAAGGCCCCTTATTCTAAGTAAATTCTATTTTACTTCTCTCTCTCAAAATGTATACACACATGCATACATACATATGTGCATAAATATATGTAGATTTGTATATATGTATATGCATATATGTACATATTTGACTAATTTGATATTCAACAAGAATAAGATATAATTCTGGAATTTCAGGGAGCACCAAGAGATATACTTTAGGTAATTAAAAAAAAAACAAACCCAGTCTGGTTTTCCCCCCATCTACTGTGCAGAGAATGTCACTCATTACCATGAGAACAATTACATGAACTGCCATCAGATTTTGTGCTGTGTATTACAATACCAATCATTCACAATCTTATCTATTTGAAAGCAATACATTATTTTCCCTAAATTCAAAGGAGTATGGACTTATGTCTGAGCTCTCTATTTACCTGACTGTTCAGGTCGTTTTAATATAAGTAAGTTATGAAACACTCTAGTGCTTGTATTCTCGCAATAAAGAGTCAATGCACCTGACCTGCTAGAGATTACCATCTCACTTATAATGGCGCTATATTTTTCATTTAAATTTATTTACTGAAGGCCACTCAAATTATAACTAATCAATAGTGTGAAGCCTACATATTTTCAATCTCTTGTTGTTTTCTTTTGTCACCGAGGCAAATGGTAGGAATCATTTTGAATTATTTTTCTGCCTTTGAGATGGAATATAGATTTAACATTGCACAGTGGATAAACATGGGCTTAGATTCCATAAAAATGCATATGTTTAAGAAGTAACTCTATGTCTTTCATATGTAATTCTATTTTCTTTCCCCCTATGCTTAGCTGGTGTAACTAGTCATAAATTACTTCAAAGTAGCCCAATTTCCCAAACTGGGAATTCTTTAGAACTCAAACATATAATTCTTTGGAACTCAAACAGATGTTTAGAAGAGTGATATAGCCTTCCTTAAGATGTTTCCTTCCCTCAAAGTACATGGAAGAAGCTTGCCATGTTTACGTTTATATCCATAGGCATAGTCAACATAGAAAATGTTGAATGGGGGTGGCTAGGTGGCGCAGTGAATAGAGCACGGGCCCTGGAGTCAGGAGTACCTGAGTTCAAATCGGGCCTCAGACACTTAACACAAAAAACTAGCCTTGTGACCTTGGGCAAGTTACTTAACCCCAACTGCCCTCCAAAAAGCAAAAAAAAAAAAAATGTTGAATGAAATCAATGAAACAGTATTCAGATATTGCTTGAGCAAATAGGGATTCATCAGAAAGTCCCTACCCCTTAATCAAAAGTGTATGTTTCCTACAAGAGTTAACCATTTTTCCATTTTTGTATCCACTTATATTCCCTTTGAAGTCTGAAGAGTGGGAGAAATATGCTGGTTTATTCAAAAGTAGCCATATTAAGTGAATAGAAATTATATAACTTCATTTCCTAGTCCATCAAAACAGTTGTCTCTTTTTGGGGGGAGTGAAGGGAGAAGGGAGGAAGAGTGGAGAATTTATTTTTTTTTAATTCTCTGATGCAGTGATATCAAACTCAAATAGAAAGTGATCCCTCTGGGCTGCATATTGAGTTAGAAAACCACAAATTAACATAATCTATACTATATTTTAATTTATCTTGTCAAACATTTCCCAACTGCATTTTAATGTAGTTTGGGCCTCTGTAAGTTTGACCTCTCTCTTTAATGCATGTATAGTGCTATGAGTTCTAGTTGCAGGTTGCTGTTAGAATCTTCACCTAGCCTGTAATGCTTTTGAGCCTAGGGAGCAAGTATTATTTAAACTTTCTTTAAAAAAAATCTACTCCAAGTATCTCATACAGCATACTGAATATAGTAGATACTCATTGGTTGCATAGTTGTTCTGTCATCTGACAGTAGATCAGACTTGCCAAAGAAGGAATTTTACCACTCACAAAAAAAGTGATTGGTACCATCATCACGGTTATGATAGTGGTTACTGATCACACAATATTCATTAAGTGCCTATTGTGTTCCAGCCACGGTGCTTGACACTACAGATACAAAGAACAACAACAACAAAAAAAAGTTTTGTATGAAAAAGATTTAAGTAATTATGATTATGCTAATGAAGAAAGCCAATAAATCTTTGAATGTCTGTAATATATTCAATTTAAAATTCATATCAATTTACGTATCTTGGAAGATTAGTCTTTCACTTCTAATGGTGGATTTTCATTCTACTCAGAACTGCATACCTCAAGTTTTCAGCAATTTTGGGGATGGAGGCAAAAATATCATCTACACTCCTTTTAAAAAAAAATTCTTTCCTTTTCTTCCCAGGTGGAGAGTCAAAAGCCTTGGGTTCAAGTCCCATTCATATCACTAATTATCTGGGTGATCTAAAGCACATTAATCAATGCAACAATGCATTTATCAAGTGCCTATTATACACAAAGCAAAGTCCCAGATGCTGGAGGATATACAAAGTTTAGATATGACACAGTCCACATGCTCAAGTTGCTTACATACTAGCAGTCATTTAAATTGTTCACACCTTAGTGAACAGATGAAATCTGAGCTACTTTAAACCTAAAAGACTCAAGATATTTAGATTGTTTCCTTTTCCCTCTTCTCCTTTTCTCTGTTTCCCCAAACTGGCCCCCACAGAGATTTCTTATACTTTGCCACTGCACCCCTAATGAACATTCCTTGTCCTATTGTTCCAGTCCAGTGAGTTATCAAGGGAAAGCATAGAAGGCTCACAAATGTAGAATCTCTTTCCTGAGTAACCCACTTCCAACTGTCATTTCAACAACAGTATTAACAATTGTTCTTCATGTTCCTCATGCTCCTCACCCCCAACAAGCTAATCACCATATGTCACTATTTAACTTCAATTGCAACAAAATTATCTTCCAGAACCACACCATTTGGTTGTCAACTTCTCTTGACTAGCTTTCAAACAGAAGCTACTTCCCGTTCTTTCTGGCAGGCAAGAAAGCAGATCCAAAAGATAAAGGCAACAACTGTGATCAGTTTCACTGGACATAAAGAAAAAGAGCTGAGTGGCCACAAAATGACCCTGGTGTGTTTTTAGCTTTTTCAACCAAGAAGTCACTTGATCACTGTGTTTGGGGCTGCAGCCTGTAAGCTCTTCCTACCTTCCAACACGCTAGTCTACATTTTGGTCTGAAATCATTGTGCTCTGGGTGAGTTGAAATTTTTGATCATCCTGAGACTGACCCCAGGTCACAGATCTCATTCTCTGCTTCCCCCACTCCATTATGCCTCAGACTCTTTCCTCTACCTTTAAACAGAAGCTGACATCTGTTCTTAAACCATACGGTGGTTTTAAAAATCAGATCTACTGATACTTCCCGCAGTTACCTATGTGGATACCAGTGATTTGTTTTATTTTTTTTAGATCAGAACATTTCTTTTTTATTATATTAATAACATTCTATTGATCATATACTGTGCCCTCAAGTCCTCTGGCAGCAGAGAGCTTTGTAAATTAAGAAAAAAATCCAGAAACGTCCCTGGCACACAGTGTTTCTCTTCTTTCAAAAAGTAGTCTGAATTAGTTTGGACTGGAAGACAGGTCACTGTTTATTTCCTTCAGATATACCAGACAATCCTTTCTGATGTTTTTAACCCAAACTCCAAAAACTGAAAGAATAGTAAAGCGTTGCCCAATACAACTCTACAGAGTCTGCCAGGAAGGTCTTTTTCCATTGTCTAGGACATACTAAAGGACAAGCTCAGTTCTAGCAACTGACTCCCGAATTTGTACTTTTAAAGATTAAATCATCCCAAATTATAATAGCAGCTTAAAATTAAGTGTTTTGATACATAAAATGTGAAATCACAGAGTGGCAAAGCTAAAAAAGAAATAGTCCGAACTACTCGTTTTCTAACCAAGGAAATTAAAGCATAGGGAGTTTCAAGCGACATGTTCTTTGTTGTTATTCAGTCATTCCAGTTGTGTCTGACTCTTTGTGACCCCATTTAGGGTTTTCTTGGCAAAGATGCTAGAGTGATTTGCCATTTCCTTCTCCAACTCATCTTACAGGCAATAAAATTGAATGAAATAGGGTTAAGTGACTTGGCCAGGGTCACACAGCTAGTAAGTGTTTGAGGCTGGGTTTGAAATCAGGTCTTCCTGACTACACGCCCAGTTCTCTATCCACTTAGCAACCAACTGCCCCTAGCTTCCACTGCTTCAATTGACTTTTTCAAGGTCTTACAAATGGTCAGGAATAGAGGTGGTTTCAAATTCAGATCTTCTCACTTTCACTCAAAGGTCAGTTCTTAGTACTAATAATAGTGCTGGTTAAAAGTGTTGATGTGTAACCAAAAAAAAAAAAGCCTGCTCATTAGAGTTGTCTAGCATTTACAAGAAAAGGGAATTGCCAAGGTGAAATATTATTCAGCTGAAGGGAAGTCATTTATCATTGTAGTTAAGAACTTGGACTGTCAGCCTCAATAAACGAAATGGTCCATTGATATAACTCCAATCACTGATGCATAGCTGCAATATAGAATGCCTAATTAGGAGAACTAAATTAACTTATTTCTATGTAAAGTGTTTTGAGTTTTATAGAACGAACAATAGGTGTGTATGTGTGTATACATGCCTGTGTATGTGTGTACATTTGAATATATGTGTGATGGGAGAGGATCAAAGGAAGTAAAAATCACAAGATCATGTTTCAAATCACAGTTTTGGTTTCCCATTGCAAAATAAATTTCCAAAGGAAAATCATTAAACACTGAATACTTCAATAGAATGAACTTTGCCTAGCAATAGATGATATTTGATGTATTATCAGTCCTTGAGAGATATTACATTTGAACACTTTTCAGGAAATACAAAAGAAGGCACGCCTTGGGATAAAACATTTATCCTTTTTCAAGCAATGACCTTTAGAGTATACACTCGCTATGACCATTGCTTTTGGAACTATTTGGTTTTGCATACAAATGACTTTCCTGTACCATATTTGAATGAGTAACTTTAAGGAATGCTTTGTGTTAGAGTATATATATTCAGACCATATGTTTTTAATTCTAATGGAATAAATTAACCGTGATTTTGTGCATTAAGATTTTAGAGGGAGGCTTTGTATATGGATTTTTTCAGGCTATAAATTATAGCAAGAATCAGATTATTTCATTTGAGTTCTCTAAAGTCCCTTCCTACTAAAAACTCTCTCATGAATTCTGTAAGCTAGTCTTTCTTCCATCCTGTGTTCTTTTGCCTCTCCCCCAAACCCCAAAAGCTCACAGTTTTAGAAGTATCACTGAAGATAAGACACTTCACCAGCATTGGTGTTCTTTGTCTCATCTTTCTAGGAAATGTTTCATTTAAAATTGTCTTCCTGTGGTAGATTGTTTTCAGAATATCATTATAAAGTGATTCTCAAAAGGAATTAATCCAATATTCATTTCAGACAAAAATTTTTTTTTAATCACTACATCTTCACATGGTAAATATATACCTCTTGGTAAGGTATTGGGAATTATGCAGTCGCATCCCCACATGTCGGGGAAAATAAGTTGTAGTCAATACCATAAAGCTACTCATTCAAGGCATGAGTAGACCTAGAATAAATAAATCCCATTCGCAAGCTTAATGAGGTCTATGGATGGTCTATCCCAGCAAATAAAATTCTTGTAATGCTAAAATAATCTTTAGTATTGCCAGGCCAGCGGTCATTAATATCTTGTGACATTGAGGTCAGAGTTCAAACCCAAAAGATTATTTCAAAGCTAGGGAAAATTACTCTTTTCAATGACATATGTTACAAACTGGAAATCTTAGTTGTCTCAGAGGATTTAAAGGCCAACTGATCACTCATACTGCCCAAATTACAGAAAAGATATTGGATTTTCTATCTGTATTATCTTACAGGTGAAACAAATATAAAATGTTTTGTATTTCTTATTATGCCTCTAAAATAGTTGGACCAATACAACAAATCCAATTCAGCTAAATGATGTCATTTGGATGATTATCTGAATATGAAAATGGATAATGAAAACCAAGCAAAGTGCAATTTCAGAAACATTTTGTTTCTGGTTTGGGGTGTTTGTAAAGGGGTCAGGAGGTACAAAGGAATGGTAGTGATAACATATTTTTTAAAATTTCCACCATTACATACCACCATTTTACCTGTAATTTATAAAATCATAGGAAAAGAGATAAAGATCTGGAAGGAAGATCAAGGTTTATCTAATCCAACCCCTTGCTTTTACAGACAAGGAATTTGAATTCCAAGGAGATTAAGTGATTTGTCCAAGGTCACAGAGCTGTAATATTTCAATAATAGGACTTAGATTTAGGTCTTCCTAACTCCAATGGCAGTCCTCTATCCCTTCTGCTCTGCTCTGATCTTCTTGGTTTAAACCTAATACTCAACAATAACCTCCCCCCCCCCCGCCAAATTCACAACTTTTTTTCTTTTTTCTAAATTGGTTTTTTCCTGATTTAAAAAATATATATGTATATGTATGTGTATATATGTATATTATATATATATTATTTACAGCATTCATTTCTACAAGCTTTTGAATGTTAAATTTTCTCCCTCTCCTTCCCTTTTCCCCTCCCCAAGATCTGATATAAGCGCTCTATATACATTCATATTAAACATTTTCACATTAGTCACGTTGTAAAGAAGAAATATAACCAATGGAGTGAACCATGAGAAAGAAAAAAACAAAATAAAACAAAACAAAAAAGAGAGAGTAAATCGTATGCTTTGATCTTCATTCAGACTCCATAGCTCTTTCTCTGGATATGGATAGCATTTTCTATTATAACCCTTTTGGAGTTGCCTTAGAACCTTGCATTGCTGAGAACAGCTACATCTGTCAAAGGTAGTCATCACACAATGGGTCTATAACTGTATACAATGTTCTCCTGGTTCTGCTCACCTCCCTCAGCATCAGTTCATAGAAATCTTTCTAGGGTTTTTTCTGAAGTCCACCTATTCATAATTTCTTATAGCATAGTAGTATTCCATTACATATACCAGAATTTGTGCAGTCCTTTTCCAGTTGATGGATACCCCCTCAATTTCCAATTCTTTGCCACCACAAAGAATTGCTATAAATATTTTTTTACTTGTGGGTCCTTTTCCCATTTTATGATCCCTTTGGGATACAGACCTACTAGTGGTCTTGCGGGGTCAAAGGTATGCACAAAAATAACACCTTTTTCTGCGCTTAATATAAGAGAGGTAATGAGGAAGGATTGCAATGCTGACCACGATGCATAAGATTTTGGTTGCAATCACACTTCCTACTTTATCTAAGGAAACATGCATAATTCATTTCACCTTTCAGCCTCAATTACAAAACAGAAATAATAACATTTATATTACTTATTTTACAAAATGTTATGAGGAAACTACTATGCAAATGGAATTATTATTGATAATCCATGAGCCAGACAATCCAGAGTGTTAGTAGAAAAAGACACCAAGTTCTCTATCTCCTTCTGCCAGCAAAAAGGCAGTTTCTCAGTCTATCACTCAAAGTTATCTATCTAAAGCATTATAGGACTGATAGAAGATCTAGTGGGAAGCTACTAAATTTATCCCTGAAGCAAAATACACTTGTCTTGCATGAAACTCATTAAGCACAGTATTGGATTTGGGCTGAGTTTCTTTCAAACTAGAATTCAAAATATGAACAAGACACATAAAGAAATATATGTGAGAAATGAGTGATGGCAATTTAGGACAGATTAGAAAAGAAATCAATAGCATTGTATCCAAATTCTACCTCTGGGGGATGTCACTATATGCTAATGTACTAAATAATTTTAATACTTCTTTACTGACTCACTTGAATATGTGCAAAATTCTATTTCTGGCAGAATCTATAAACCTCCCAGACAACCAAAGGAATAACAACCTACATAAAAATTTTAACAATAATGGCATTGTTCCTACTCAGACCTTTAAAAAGGAAAAAAAAAGTAATACCCATAGTCATCTGTCTCACAAGAAAAAACTTGTATAAACAATTCTTTTTCAGCCTCTCTAGAGTCCCAAACTTGGGCTTGGCTTCATCCAAATAAAGGAAAGAGAAGAATTCTCAGAAAATGCCCTAATCTTTACCGAAAGAGCAAACCTAATGACTCTTAATCTTATGTCTTAGAAAACAGGAAGGTCCTATGGAACCAGTCTAGATCATTTTCACGTTGAAGAGCCCACTCTTAAATGGAACTGGGAAAAGGATGATCACAAGTGAGGTTCATGAACTCAGAATTACCTTTTGTGGAATTAATCATCAGTCATTCGATAACACTTCTTAAATGTTGTTATTTGTCCTTTATTATGGAAGAAGACTATAGCATCAGGAAAGTAATGCCATGACTTGAAGTGAGTGTACAAGTGTACAAATCACCAGTCACAGTTTCTCCTCTAGAGCCAAGATGACTGGAGATGGCCCCTATTTCTTAAATAATCTTGCTCTTTCAGTATTGCTCCAGACAATATGATGCATACACAAAGGAATCACACAAGGTCTTGACTGTTAATTAGACAAAGCATACACACTTATTTGTTCACTTGCCTATCATTCATTCAACAATTATTTATTAAGTGCCCAGTTGATGCATGAAAGAAACATTAACAGACCAAATACAATAAACATTTATTATGCAACTACTACATAATGATAATAATTTTTAAGACTTTCAGGTAAAAAGATAGGATAAGATATAGAAATTTCCTTCAATAATCTAAAAATGTATAGAGAAGATGAGAATAAGATACAAAAACTCCAATATGAAATATAATGAGAATATAGGAATAATTCTCCCTACTAAAAGTCAGCCCCTTCCTCAAATTTTGCTTCAGATAATAATAAAAACAATCATCATAACAAGGTTAGATTAAATGAGGTTTTTACTTCTTCAAGGACTTTAAATTAATTCTTATTTGATCACTCCTTGTAATATTCAACTTTACATATACTTATTTATGAACATCTATCTTCCCATTATGCCATAGGGTAGGGATATTGTTGTTGTTGTTGATGGTGATGATGATGGTGGTGGTGGTGGTGGTGGTGTTTTTAAAATCTCTAGCTAATAATATGTTAGATCTATTTATAGAACAACAGTTAAATAAATATGGTTGTGGCAATGAGAATGGCAAGGGAGGTATAAATGAAAACTTTGTTATAGCATTTAAATCCACTAAACTTGGAAAATGAATACTTATGAAAGTTAATGTTAATAGCAAATTTAAAGATAATTCTCAGGTTTTGAGTTGGTATGACAAGGGGAATGGTGGCAAGAAGAGAAATGGGGAAAATAAGAGGAGGATTTGTTAGGGGGGTAATTGAAAAAAAACTGTAGGATTGGGAGATTAGATGTCACAATGTGGATAAAGTACATGCTTTGGTATTAAAAGGAGAGGGAGAGGAGCAAAACAAATATATTGTGTTACAAAAAGCAACTTTATGAGTTCATGAACATAGTGTGTGATATTTGGTTGGTACTTTGGAGAGTGGGGAAGATTAAGGGGAGTGGGAAAAAATCAGGTAGTGAAAGATGGGGAATGGGGTTTGGATGGTAACTTACAGGTGCTCAGAATCACTGATATGCGAAGGGTATGGCAAGATGTGTGTTTTTTAATCATTAGGTAAAAAAAAAATTAGAAAAGGGGCAGCTAGCTGGTGCAGTGAACAGAGCACCAACCCTGGAGTCAGCAGGACTGAGTTCAAATCTGACCTCAGACACTTAACACTTGATAGCTGTGTGACCATGGGCAATTCACTTAATCCTAATTGTCCCGCCTTCCCCCCTCCAAAAAATAAAATAAATATTAGAAAGATTCTTCAAATAATAATATTATGATCTAAGGTTTAAGACTTTTCAGAGACTTGGAAAGTTTGGGTGAGGAACAAGTCCCCAGAGCAAAAGAAGTAGTGATACTCTCCTTTCCCAAGGCAAGAGACTAGGATGGAAACTCTTCCCACACTATAGCAGTGTGAGGCTAATATGATGGAATGGTACTTCTCTTCTTCGAACAGGAACATGTGGATTTGGCAGGAAGTGTGCAAAATACTATGGTAAGGATCTAACCTCTCTACTTTCCATTCCCACAGAAGGCTGGAAATCAGACAGGAGATAAGAATGTCAAAATGGTGTCTCTCTGGGAAGTGGTGGCAGTTAGGTCAACTGAACCCTGTTCCTAGAATCAGGAAGACCTAAATGCAAATCCAGATTCAGATCCATTACTATGAGACCCTGATTGTGTCACTTTACTTTTTCAACTTCCTAAACTACAAAATAAAGATAATAACAGCACCTACCTACCATGGTTGTTGTGAGAATCAAATGAGATAATATTTGTAAAGCGCTCAACACAGTGCCAATCAATGGCACATAATAGATACTATATAAATGGTAGCTGCTGCTGTTGTTGTTAATTTCATAGAATTAACTACATGTCAACTAATTATGGGACCAGATAACCTCTAAGGTCTCTTGCAGCTCTGTGATTCAATGAAAGGATGGAAACATATCAAATTTAATAGTTGAGGCATATTCCATAAATTGAAACAATATTTTGATAAGGTGCACTCCAGCAACATGAAATAGTTAAACTCATTTCCAATAATGTTCGATCAACTTCCAAGGAGTACCATATGTAAGTACAGGGGAAAACTTGATTTAATCAGAACCATATAGTACAGAGTGAATAGGGCTTTGGCCCAGGAATCTAACATCTGCAGAGAGTGATACTTCCTCCCTGAGGCAACAACAGCTATTTAACCTTACCTCTTATTCCTCTGTTGGCCCACACTTCACCTAGGCACCAACACCAAGGTTACATCACTGTAACAGTGTTCTCTCCAGACCTTATTCCTCCAAAACTACAAGAAGTTGAGGGCTAGATTACCCCTTCTCCTGGTGTTCCTATACTTAACTATGCCACCACCAATTGCCTCCTATATCTCAACTATTTTTAAAACTTTATTGACCTCTTTATTTATTTTAGTTTACAAGATTCATTTACAGAATCACTTGAGTTTCAGATTTTCTCCCCTCCCTTCTCCCCTCCCCATGGTGGTGTACAATCATGTATGGGATCTGCAAACATTGTACAATAGTCTGGTTGCATAGAAGCGTTGTAGCCAATGGAGCAAATAATGGAAAAAGAAAGAAAAAGAAACAAAAGAAACAAATCCAAACATGGAAAAGAATAATAGCATGTGTTGCTTCAGTCTCCATTTAAACTCTTGTCTTTCTAGATCTTTCTCTGAGTATAGGTATCTCCTTCTATTCTGAGACTTTTAGAATTGTCTTTTAACTGTGCATTGCTGAGAAGAGTCCAGTTTATCAAGGTTGGTCATCACGCATATGATGTATCTGTGACTGTATTCAAATTTTTCTGGTTCTGCTCTTCTCACTTAGTATCAATTCGTATAAGCCTCTCCAAGTAAAAATGAAGTCCATCTTCCCATTTCTTATACCACAATAGTATTCCACTACATTCATATACCATAACTTGTTCAACCATTTCCCAATTGATAGGCATCCCCTAAGTTTCCAGTTTTTTGCCACCACAAAGAGAGCTGCAATAATATTTTTGTACATATGGGTCCTTTTCCCAGTTCTATGATCTCTTTGGGATACAACCCCCAAAGTGGTATTACTTGGTCAAAAGGTATGCAATTATTTATAGCCCTTTGGACATAGTTCCAGATTGCTCTCCAGAATGGTTGTATCAATTCACAGTTCCACCAACAATGCAAAAGCTTCCTTTTCTATGAAATGAGTGGGTTATATTTGACCTCTAAAGGTTTCTTCTAGCTCTTAATCTATGATACTCTCAAGTTACTAGCAAACTTCATAACCTTGAGCAAGTCATTTTGCCTAGAGCTTACTTTCCTTGTGTGTCAAATGAGGACATCTTATTGTATTATGACTAAAAGCCCCTTCAATTTGAAACTTTTATGATTCTGTATTCAAGACATAACCAAAGGCCATACACTATCCCGGTACTTTAACAGCTAAGGTGTGCTGAGTGAGCGTGAAAAAAATAGCACAAGAGTACTCTCTCTAGCTAGAGAAGACCAAGAAGACATATAATGAAATGGAGAGCACCTTTGGGTCTGGAGTAAGAAGACCTGAGTTTGAGCCTCAGTTCTTGGGCTTATTAATTGTATTGACTTAGACAACTCACTAAAGGAAATTTATGAAGCTGTATCAGCAAGCACCCTAGCATACCTAGGGCAACTACTAGCACAGGTTCTTAGATCTGCTTTACTAATGGAAAGCAACTCAAAATGGGTTAATGATCTTTCTTTAATCAAACAAACATATCATTTATCTAGTTCAGGGGGAAGAATCAGCACCCTGAACTCCAGAGAGTACAAACCCAAGTTACAAGCACAAGTTACAAACACAAGTTACAAGCAGACCAAGAAACAGATCAGCAGATGGGCTTCCAACCATCTGACCATCACATCCATTACCTATTCAAGTTACCAGAGAGGGAAGCATCAACATCTGGTTTTTTCAAAGCCGAGGGGCTCAACAGCTTCCCAGAGTCTCATCTGGCCAAA
>CM053596.1:127210228-127245845 GCA_028646575.1 Pseudocheirus occidentalis | reverse complement strand
TTCTCAAAGTGAGCTCTGAAGGAAACCTTACATCAGGGCGTATATAGAGGCTTCTCCTGGGTCAGAGAATGTCACAGCCCTCTTGACCCACTGTCCAATTACAAAGTAACAAGGTGTGGCCATTCCCACAAAACAAGCCTCCAGCCACAGGCTCCACATGACCACATTCAGCCTATTAGGGGGCAGAGTATACTTTCAAATCAAGGAACATTCTCAGAGCCACTTAAGCAAAGGGGCTAGGGGCAGGAAAGAGCTTCAGATTCCTGTTACACAAGCCCATGAGGTTTGAGGCCTCACAGTCATCTTACTTGATTGGCTTTCCCTTACCAAATAAATGACGTTTGCCAGTGCTATATTCCTATCTCTTACTCCTATCCGCTTCTCACCACACATGATCATCACTCTGAGTCAGGCCATCTTAATCATCTGGAGGTTCATCATTCTCTGCTCCACCCTCTCTACAGCTTCCAAAAATATTCCTAAAGGATAGATCTGGTCATATAATCCCCTTGTAATCCAAGAAGCTCTGGTAGCTCCCTATTGCCTCTAGAATAAAATATAAGTAATTCACAGTCTGGGTCCATCTAATTTTTAAGGCTTGGCACTTATTATCTCCTTCCACACACTATATGTCCAGCCAAATTGATGTTCTTACATTTCTTCATTCACATCTCTGAGTCTTTGTATAAGCTGTCCTCACACATGCCATTCATTCAGTCTCTACTACCATCTCTTAGAATTCCGAGCTAATTTCAAAGTTTAATTCAATGGTATGTTCCACAGGAAGCCTAACCTCTTTCCTTCAGTTTTTAATGTCTGCCCTCCCAGAAATTACTTGTTATTTTTTGAATTCACTTTTCTGCGTTTGTGTTATTATTTTTCAACAGAATATAAGCTTCTTGAGGGAAGAGTTTGTTTTATTTTTTTTTATGTCCCTAGCATCTATGTAGCACAGTGTAGTAGGTGGTTAATAAATGCTTAAGAAGTGATCAAGCCTCACAAATGTAACATGAGCAGTGCCACATGGAAAACACATTCCGGGATCATTCATAATGACCCAATAGATTTGTGAGAGAATGTACATGAAGCACTATGAGCAACAAGATGCTGCAAGCATACTAGGACAAATTTGAAAAAAAAAGAGGAGGAAATTGCTTCAGCACAGAAAGCAATCAACAGTGTAAAAGTACTATTAAAAAGGAAAGGGAAATGAGGAGCGTGATACAAAGAAGTACTTGCAGAAGTAGTTCATGGAGAACGTGAAAAGCCATTTGGTAAATCAGAAAGAATGTCACATTAGAAATCAGTTCAAATCTTAGTTCTTCTGCTACTACCTATGTGACCTTGGGCAAGACATTTAACTTCTTTGGGTCTCAGCTTCCTAACTTACAAAATGAGAGAGTTGGACAAAATAACCAAATCTCTTTCAGTTCTTAGGCCATGAACTTGGCTCCAAGAACTCTAGAAAAACATGTGATTCAGAAACTGTGAAGCATACACTGAAGACAAGTTAGCAGAAAAATAGAAAATAATTCTTAACCTTAAAGATGCATTGGATTAGCCAAGAGAAGGAAGGGGGTAAGCCAAAGTTTGATTCACCTTTGATTCCCTTTTGATTTGATTCCCTTCAAGCATGTAAAAAAAGCTAAGAGTGCATTCTGTCTTTCTCTTCTGAGCCATACAGTCTGGGGGAAACAGAAGAGAGCAAAATTTATTATGGAAGAAAATACAACTCCACTTCTTTAATTAAAAAATTCTCAAAATGTTGATTCATAATTTATTTTAATGATATAATGTTCAATATAAGGGACTCATAGATTGAGGTTGGATTCACTTCTTTTTACATGTAAAGAAACACTCTACTCCTCATATGTGTGACCTACTATACCTAGATGACATTGGATTGAGTGTAAGGATCCAAACCATTACATTATCTCTCATTTCCTATCAATCCAGAAGATTAGTACCATAAACAGCTAAAGGAGAGAGCAAATAATTGCTAGTAAGAGTCAAAAGACTGATGTTGAGGTCCCAAACAAAAAAGAATGGATGGTGTTCCAGTGAAGAAAAGCATGGATTCCCAATCACCACCTCCTTCTTTTGATCCCCTATGGTTCATTGTTGAATGATACAATCATTCCCTCCCAGGAGAGATCAATGCATTATGATTCTGTTTCCCAAGTTTATGCTCTCACTTCTCTCAGGAATATGGCAAGAACAACTGCAACATATGGAAGCATTTCTACATCGTAAGTTATTCAGAAGAGAAAAAAAAACTTAAAATAAAAAAGGCCTGTGAGTTGAAAATACTGGCAAATGAAATATGCATTTTCAGATGTCCTTAGAATGACCAAATGCAATGCTTATATGAGGGGTATCTTGCCAACATTAAAAATTCCCTCATGGGTGGGAGCAAGCAGTGCAATGCTGAAAAAAGTACAAAGGACTCATTCTAGAATGTCTTGACTCCCTTATTCCTTTGCTGCTTGCAGAAAGTCACTATCATCATAAACGATTGCCTAATCCATACTCAAGTAATCAAATATTGTTAAGTATCCGCATACACAAAATATAAACAAACAAAAGCAAATAAAAACTCCTCAATGTCTTAATTTATAGACAAGGCTGATACCTGGAGAAAAGAAAGAAAACTGAACCAAGGTCTTGGAATTGTGGTATGGTATTCTGGGACACTCCTGTCAATGATTGAAAATACCTACTGGTGAGTGCAAAGACCAACATGCACGATGTACCCAGTAGTTTTTCCTGAAGGAAGCCCCTCAGAATGAGAATTAGAATGGATAATGGAATCTATGTAATGGAGGAAGAGTATAGCACATGTGTGTTAGAATAGAAAGGTACATGGACATTTGGGACGTTTATAAGAAGAGATTATGATTGATCTTACAGTTAGGTTTTGGTTTTGTTATTAATAGATAGAGGGAAAAGGAGAAAATAGGAATACCAGATTTATAAAATATATTCAATCCTATAAAAGGAGACATTTGTTTTCTCTGACTGTCAATATAGGCAACAGGAAAGCAGCCTCTTAGGTCCTGACGGATGGGTAAGGTCCACAAAACTGTCTCTTCTTTAGAGCCTAGCCTTTTTAGTGACCAGTTGCTTCTATTCTCAACATATATAAGGAATAAAGGCGGTATCCAAAAAGCAAGAGGAATCTGTAATCACAAAGTATTCTCAAGTATAAAGAAAGTGCTGCTCTATGGATTAAGCTTCACAACTCCTGGATGATCTGAAGCAAAGTCTACACTAATTATTTTATCTGTATTTAGTGGTTCAGTTTGGTCAGATGTTCTTTACCAAACAGCGCAGAGAAAATCAATTATCATGAGGTCATTGATCATATCTTCTTTTGACAATATGGCTCACATTTCTATACCACTTCAAGATTTGCAATGTTAGCCAGGAAAACCTAAATTAAAATCTGGGCTCAAACACTAACTAGCTGTGTGACCCTGGACAAGTCACTTAACTCCTCTGTCTCTTTCCTCAGTGGTAAAATGGAGACAATAATAGCACCTACCAGCCACGATGGGTATAAAGATCAAATGAGATATTTGTAAGGTCCTTAGTACAAAGATACGTTGGGCACATAATAAAGGCTTGTATCCTTCCCCCCTCCCCCCTTGTAACAGTCCCAAGAATCAAAGTATCATTAGCAGGTATTATCATCCTAATTTTGCAGATGAGGAAATTGAGTCTCTTAGAAGATAGGCAACTTGTCCAGTGTCTTAATATAGTGTTGGTGCCTGATTTTAAATCCAGGAACAGCATGACCAGACAGTTTTTATTATACTATGCTGCATACTTAAAAGTATAAAATCAAGTAAATGATTTCAATAAAACAATAAAAATCTTATCGTAGATAAAAAAAATATTCTGCAGCAGATCCCTTAAGCCTTAAATTCTCTGGAAGAAATCTAAGTTGTCATAGCAATGTTACTATTATTACATACTTTGTATTTAATTATCATTGAATTTGTTGTGACTTTCCTTCCCTCCCCCATAGAATGTTAGGTTAGAGATTTTTTTTTTAATTTTCAATGCCTAGCACAAAGGGGAAAGGGAGCACATAGGAATTGCACCTGTGATTTTGTTCATTTTGGGATTTAGAAAGTCCCTTTACCAATTCACGTAGATGCTTTCTCTGCCACCTCTTGCCTTAAGAAGTTGTCTAGAGAACTGAGAAGTTAAGATATTTCTCCAGAATAACAGTCAGTGAGTATCAAAAGCAGAAGCTGAACTCAAATCTTTCTAGCTTCTGAAGTCAATTCTCTATCCACTGCACTATATTGCCTCTCTGCCTTATAAATACTGAGTTTTAAATTGGCTACTTAATTGTATTTACATTTGACAAAATTAAAAGACAAGAAACCATGTTGAACTGCATATTGCAGAAGGTCCTTACATAAACATTGAATTGTATTGATTCTGAGATTCTTTCCAATTTTGTATTTCTATGATTTTATTGTTGTAAAAGCAGAGAACATCATGAGGTATTTAGTCTGAGAATGCAGTCTGGAATTTTGCCAGAAGGAAAAATAAGAAACTCTTCTGCCCTTCATTGGAGGCATATGACTTTGATACCTCTTTTTATTCTGGAAATGACCCTTGAAAAAACACAGATCTATTTTTGAGATCTTGTAAAGACAAAAAGGTTCCAAAAGATTAAAACATGCTAAAGGCTACTATTTTTAAAAGTTTTAATCAAGAAGATATCAACATCTTATAACTCATATTTTAATATCTCTCAAAGATTTTTATAGTCTGGATATGTGGTCTATGTAGGTAACAAGAGTATCCTGTATGAAAATATAATAAAGTGGAGAAGAGAAAGAACACTCAACTGAATTACATGTATAGAAAAGCAAGAAATTATTGCCGATTTCAAAAAAGTACTTGACCTGAAAAAAAAAAGTGTAACCTTAGGCAGGTGGCCTACCATATTTATATTAAAAATCTTACATAACAATATTCAAGCATTATGCCTTAAAAGAAAATTCTCAAGGATCTACTGAATACTAATTTGAATCAAGGCATAAATATGCTTGCCAAAACTTTTTGTCACCATTATGGGTTGATGTTCTGCATAAACCCATTTGCAAGTGAGATTACCTACTCATTTCAGACTTTAAGTTCTTGACTTCACAGATGACATTACTCTAATTGCATGCAGCCCTGGAATATTTTGAAGGTCTCATCTTTGAGATCCATAAAAAGGTCCTCTTCCCTCCCCTCCCTTCCTCTCTCCTCTGATTCTGAGGGTGTTCTGCCCAAATGGTTCTTTACTGGCTAGATATCTTAAGCCTTAAACCCAATTCACTCTAGATTTCATGTATTGGACAATACTAGGTCTCTACCCAAGCACCACTTCCTGGTTATTTTTTGGACCTTCCTGACTCAGAGTGAATGTAAATAACAACTGTTTCTCTTTTGGCCAGCAACTCTGAAGGTCTTTCCCTTTTAGTTTGATTTACTTTTTCCTGTGATTAAAGAGGTCATCCTTTGACTTACTTCTTAAAGAGGACTATTCTCTGAATGGCATTATTTCACTCAAAGTGAGAGCCTGAAAAAACCTTAATTTAAAAGGGTCAGGGTCTCGCACTTCATCCAGGTCATATCTAATCTTTCTGGTTGATATCTGGCCACTGGACACAGATGGCTCTGGAGGAGAAAGTGAGGCTGTTGATTTTGCACAGCCCTCCCTCACTTAACTGAAAGTCAATTGCAACTTACATCTTCATCTTTGAGAATGAAGGACAACACAACCTGCTAAAACGGTATTAGTCCAGTGTAGTGGCAATCACACTGGCATACTCAGGATGGCTGTTAGCACAGGTTCTTAGATCTGTTTTACTAGGAGAGATAGCTGTTTAAGGTGTCAACAATCTTTCTTTAATTACATTCACTAGTTCAGGGGAAAAGTCAGCACTCTGAACTTCAGAGAAAATATAAGTAGAGAAAGAAAGACCAACAGACAGGGCTCTGACTGCCTGAATCAAAGACACAGAAAGCCTTTACTTCTAAGGAATAGCAATGGCAAGCAAAAAGTACTTAGCACCTTGTTTCAGCTCCTTGAGTATTTAGCACCTTGTTTGATTTCAAGTGTCTTTGAGCCTTGTCTTGATTATATTAAGTCTTTGTTAAGAAACAGAACTTGTGACCTCCACAGTGGGAGGAATTTGCTGATGCAACAGAGAGGAGCTAATGACTATATATAAGGAGAAGCCCAAGCTAAGAAAGAGCAGAACTGAGAAGGAAACTCTTGTGGTAGCAGAGTTGAGGAGAAAACTTGTGGTATCCTAGCACTTGGTTTGTCTGTTCTGCCTGTGTTGATTTCTATTTGTAATACTTTGTACAGAAGCCCTGGGACCCTACTGGAAGCCCTGAAAGAAGATTTTCTGATTGTCTGTTTACAGAAGTGCTGGGGAAGGGTTTCAGAGGTCTTGGGACTTTACTGATGATCTGTGGTGACCTCTCAGACCTAATTTGTGGATCTGTGTTGATTTCTATGTTGATGATTTGTGTTGATGTCTTGAACCTTGTTTGTGGGCCTCTGTTGATTTCACAGGCAGAGAGTGAATTGATGATGGTGCTATCAATGTATATGAATGCTGTTTTGACTCTATCAAGCTGTCTTCCAAGAAACAGAAACTATGAAGGACTTGAGGCAGACTGGACACTGAGCTTCAATATGGAACTGGAAAAGGAGCTGAGAGCTGCCTACATAGGAATCCAGGTAACATTTGGGTAGATTCAGACAGGAGCTGGACCCGTGGAAGAATAACCATGGAATGTGAGAGCTAACCTACAGTAAAGATAAAAAGATCTCTCTTTGGGCACATATCGCTGACTGAGAAGATCATGATTTACTGTAGCCTAGGGGTGGGAGAACTCTGTACTCTGTACTCTGTACTCTGTACCTTGTACCTCTTAAGGATGATTGAGTTAAGGATGATTGCAAACTAATTTCCAATCAAGAAGAAAAAAAGACTTTTTGATTCAGAGATTAAGATAATATGACCTGGGGGGAGAGAGCTTTGACCTTTGTACTTTTGGTCCCTTAAGGAGGCTTGCTTCTTAAGGACAACAGTTAAGGACTTACTGAATGATATCTTTTGCTTAAAACTATATGGCCACTTTGGTGAAAACTACATGGTCACTTTATTGATAACTTCTTATGTTATAACATTGTGAATGCTGTACTTTGGTTTCTGTGAATGTTTTGCTTTAATTTAATGCTGCACAGAGTTCACTATACTATGTGATCAGAACCTTAAAGCTATTCATAGAAGCAGACCTCTGGAAAGCTGCTCAGCTCGCCTTCACAGAAGTCAGGGAGAGGAGAATCTCAAGTCGGGAATCACAGGATCCTTTTCATAAGCAAGCCCCCAAATCAAAATACCAACTCAGGGTATATAGACACTTCTCAGAGCCAGAAGGCATCACAACCCTCATGACTCAGTGCCTTCTTAGAAATTAGCAAAAGGTGTGAAAGCCTTCCTACAAGCAAGTATCCCCTAAGTAAGCTTTACTTAATGGGTTCCATGTGAGGCCTATTAATGGGTGGGGAAGATCTTACATTACACCCAGTCACACACATTAATATAAAAAAGCAACAATTAAGGCATTTGTTCTGACTGTGCTCATAAACAAACAGAAAAAAATCTTTGTAATCCATAAGGAGGAAATTATCAAACTGAAATTCATTCAGAAATAGTGCTATGGTTTCAGTGACCCAAATCTGTCCATTGTCACAAAAGCCAAGCTTTTCTTTATTTTTAAGCCAATCTGTCTTTACCTACACTCTCCTAGTGATGTTATGATCACAAATGATAGAATATCAGAAATTCAGAAAAAGACAATATTGTAGATGACCCGAACTGCAATGGAGAGATACTGGTCTTAAGTAGGTCATAAGAAGTTGCAAACACTGACATTGCACTGAAAAGGTGATAGAATGGGACATGGCTCAAAAGAGATAAGCCAGTAAAATAGTGTGGCAAACATCTTTGACAAGCGTCTCTTTCTGTGATATTTTTCTTTATTTTTATATCAGAAGATTTTTGGATAAACTTATTTCAGTGCTTGTATTGCTCAAATATTTGTTTTTTAAGTATCTTCATTTAACCTCTGGAAACTCTCGAAGATCATGAGTATCAGAGAAGCTGCCAACCTGAATTAATAAAGGGAACTTTCTCATCCAACGGGTTCCCTCATCAACGAATCACATGTTTAGCTTGTATCTTTTTCTCAGTCAACAGAAGAAATCTTGTTGGAGGACACCTTTTTGTAAGTGTTAATTTACTACTTTTTTGTTAGAAAAAAAGTTACACAACGCTATTTTATATTCTTGTACCTCTCAGTCAATAGTGTGACTATGAAGATGCAATCTGATATAGAGAATCAAATGTGAAATCCAGCCTAATATTTTATTAATATTTTAAGTCTTCAATCTGTAAATAGACCATTTTCATTAAGTTAATTATTAAGTCGACTATTAATTTTAACTTACCAAATATGATAATTTTATGAGCCAATGAAGTAATAAAATATATATGTACATAAATATATGTATGTTTTTGTGCTTCTAAAGTAATAAAATAATTTTAGATTAGTAAAGGAAACCCAATATATAGATAACTACATTTATGTGAAACACACACATATATATAGACATACATACACATATACCTATATATACATACGTATACACATATATGTACCTATACACACATATATATGTATATGTATATATCCACACATACACCTACGACATATCTATATCTCTCTCTAGTCATATATTTAATATTCCATACTATTTCTAGTTTTATTCTGTTAAACACAGTAAACTAATTTTTTTTCTCTTACAGTTCCAGAATTTCTGGAAATTTTACATTTTGACCACTGCTTCTATAAATTTAGACCAAGAACTTGATCTATTAGTCTTAATGTCTTTGTCTCAAGACTTTCTGCAATGGTGCTCAAGGTACTTCTCCTCAGGTACATAGAGGGAAAAGTAGAAGTTGAGGAGATGTAGCTTCCTAGCTTACCAAGCTTCTGGAATCTTATCTCAATCTTATTAATTAAATAGCTTCTTCTGAAAAAAAAACACAATACCTTCATAAGGTCTTTCCTAAAATATAAATGCTAATTAAGTGAAGCATTTGTTCCTTTTGCACTCCATTCAGTCCAAATGCTCACAGCTTATGATCAGAAATCTCCCAGTTTGCCTTTGATTTGTCATGATGTAATATTAGCTTGACTCATTGCTGGAATTAAATACAACCATACAATTATCAAAGATCTTTGGTCTCAATGACTTTCTACTGGTTGGTCTTTGGCAATATGATTTCCTGTAGAATTGATTCTAATCTCCTACAGGGAAGGTATTTGCTATTTAACTTGGTATCTACCTTTGCACTTCTCATTCTAGGGCCCCTTTAATTTTTAGATTTTTTTTCCTGGGGAAAAAAATGACAAAGCTAAAATTTAGTTCTTCTAGCAACTGCCCTGATGCATTGCTATATGAAATTCTGAGCAATGCTTCTCAAGATCCATACTGAACAAAGAAAAGAACTACAAAGCAGCTTTTTATAAAATTGTGTGGAGTATGTTCAAGACATCAAGAAATCAAGGGCTCTCTGATTTGACAAACCTTGATGTCACTTTCAATCCTTATAGGAGAAACAGAAAACCTTCAGTGAGCAAGTTTTGAATTTAATAATCTTTTATAACAGTATAGTGTATCAATGTTGGTATTTATGTGGACCCATGTATATAGAGGGGTGTCTGTGTGTGTATGCATATGTATGTATATATGTGTATGTGTGTCTGTGTGTGTTTGTGAATAGAAATAGTTTATGACAAAATATTTAACATCTACTAATTAAGACATTCCATAACTATAATGTGAGTAATGATGGTAGTGTCCCTTCTGGTATAGTCTTGATTTCCTACAGGCCTAGTATGTAGTCTGTATCCATGGAGATCTATGACATTGTGAAGAAGCCTCTTCAAACTCAAGGTCTGCATAGAGATATTTTAGTTTCAAACCCCATAGATTCCTTGTTAGAAGTCGGTAGGTATCTGAAACACTGGTTATTTCACATGATGTCCTTATTGATGTTGGGCTATTTCTCTATAAGTGAGTGGTGATCTATATCAACCTATCTCCCAAGTCCAAGCTAAAAGATTTTCAGCCTCAGATTACTGATATTAATGTTAAAATCACTAACTTCATTAATCCATGTTTTATTAATGGTTCTGTTTTGGAGGCTAACAATTTAAGTGAGACTCTACTGTGATTATAGCTATGAGACCACAAAAGTACTTAACTAGCCTCTATTCCTGCTGTGAATTTCAAGACCCATGAAATATAAACTGATTCTATGTCCCTGCTGTGAATCTGAAAACATATTCAGGGAAATTAAACTTATTTTCACTTACTCTTCAGCATTAATGATTTCAGTAAAGTCAATATCTTTCTTAAAACAAATGATTAGCCTTGATAGGATAAGATACGCCCTTACCAATGAATCAATGCATTTATCAAGAGAGATTTTAAGAACCTACTATGCTGAATGCATAGAATATTAAATGTCCAGATGTTTCATAGACTTGGCCAGATATATTGCAGTTATGTGCATAGGCACAGAAGCATTCATCTGTTTCCTAAAAAGAAAGAAAGAAAAAAAAAAAAACTTAAGGCTATTTCTCCACTCCAAGTAAGTTACTGAGAACCATCTTTTTATTGAGACTGACTATAGATCTTTTCTTCTATTTTAATAAATCAAGAGAATTATGAAAGTCACCAGTCCTGATGAAGAGTACCATTACGGTATCATATTTTCACAATACCCCTTCCACGGAAGCCTTAGAAGATTAGACAGTTTTTTTGTCAAAGGAGTTGTTCCCTTGTGTAATTTGTCCAGGAGTTCCAGAAAGCACTTAATTGCATTGTTTCCTCTTGATCCATCCTCTAGCCTATCCTTTCAGTCCTTAAGTGATTTTGTGACACAGTGATGTTTTTATTTTATTCCTCTGTTCAATCCTCCAATGTATTACATTGTTTTAACCATCCCTGCATCATACATCTTCTGAGTTTATATGCCTTCTCTTGGAAGGTACTTTTGTACTCAGTGCCTATCAATCCTTCACCTGCTAGTGTATGATAAAAGCTATCTTTGAAGAGTAATTCTCATCATTTCTTAATCAAAAGTGTCAGGATCTTACGTAACTATCCCTTTACTTAATTGCATTCTCACATAAAGGAAGTGATCCCTTACTGTTCTAGGTTTATATTTTTTGGATTTTTATCCTAAACACAAACCATGAGACAGGTGGTTGAGGTTCAAACAAACTTTTATTAGTCAAGTATACAATATGAACCTAGCAAATGGGAGGGGTCAGTACAATCTCAGTCTGGAATTCATAGGAGGATGGTCTTCAGTGGTAGCAGTCACAGTAGGAACTGAAAATTCTTATCTAGATTTTGTTTCTCAACCCTGCTAAAAATGTTACAGAATCAGGCAAAGAAGTGTTATTTGAGCTGCCAGTCCGTTTATGTCAGGAGCAATTTCTTATACGGTTTTCTTTCTATGTTCCATCATAATTCCATTCCATCCGGTTTGGGACAATAGTAATAGTTTCGTTTTTAAATTTTTATTCTGAACCTAAGAAATAAAACAAACATTTTCATAATGTAGTGAATGTAGGAGGGGGGGAGATGACTGTATATAAAACTTTAACTCTAGCATGTACAACTTGTTATTACTCTTAAATATATAATAAAGTTAGCATGTAACTATATTTTCTTTTTTTCTTCCTTCCTGCCCCTACCATAGAAATGGCTATCATTAGACACACAAAGGGGTATCTATGTGTGTATGTGTGTATAAACGATTACATGTATGTATATATGTATGTATGTATTAGTTCTTTCATATTTTGGGTATTTATAGTAGTCAAAATGAATTAGTCACTCAAAATCATTCTTAAATCAGTGTTGCTATTACCATATAAAATGTTCTCCTGGTTCTGTTCATTTCACTTTTTATTATTTTTGTGCAAGTCTACCCATTTTTTCAGTCATCAAGCTCATCATTTCTTATAGTTCAGTAGTATTCCATCACGATTTTATTCCCCAACTTGTTCAGCCATTCCCTAACTGATGAGTGTCCCCACAGTTTCCAATTCTTTGTCAACACAAAGAGAACTGCTATAAATAATCATCTTGCGAAACAAACCTTGTAGTGGTATTGCTGGGTCAAAGGATATAGGTAGTTTAATAACTCTTTGGGCCCATTCTTGGAGGAGACATTCCCCTAATTCACTGAAGGGTTTGAGGCCTTTCAATGTGGCTTTACCAGGATAAGGTCACTTCGTATGCTACAGCTTCTTGGAATTATAAGTGAAGGTTGCATAGCAAGTAGCCACCGAAGATGGATGAGTAGCCCTGAAAAGGGCTCAGCAGGCCCTCACCCTGAGGTGCTAGTTGAGTGGACAAGGGAATGTTCCGTAAAATGTAAGATTCCCCTGAAAACTGGGAAAATTTTGTATTTTTAACTCTTATCACCTAGCATGCCTGGCACATAGTAGATGCTAAATAAAGGTTTCTTCAGTGATGGGAGAAAAAACAAAAAGCGAAAGGAAGGTGCTGTGTTTTCAGTGTTTCATTGTCTGCCAGCTCCTATCTTCTCATCCTTGTCTGTGCCAAAAGGGCCATTGTTACCCAGCTTTGAACACAGGATCTTGTTTACTATTCTCACTGTCTCTACTATATTTTAATCTCCTTGAAGGAAGAGGCTGTATCTTATTTACCTCAGAGCTTTATTCATTGTATGGGCTTTATAAATGTTTATTGAAGAGGTATATGTTGAATTGCAGATACTACCTCAAGTTAAGTGACTGGCATTTATTAAGCACCTACTTTATGCCAAGCATGGTGCTAAGGACCAGGGATACAAAGAAAGAGAAAAAAAGCAGTCCCTTTTCTCAGGGAGCTCACATTCTAATAGAGGAGATCACATGAAAATAATTTTGTACAAACAAAAATATGTGGGTATATATGTCTCTGTGTGCAGAATAGATTAGAAATAATTATAATGGTAAGACATTAGTATTACAGTGGGGGTAGAAAAGGCTTCTGATGGAAAGTAGGATATTAGATGGGCTATGAAGGAGGCCAGAGAAGTTAAGAAACAGAGCTGAGTAGGCAGAAAAAACTATAGAGAGATAAAAAGAAGGCTAGAAAGTTACAGATATTGATATATGATATCTTCTTTAAGGTTTAAAAAGCAATTTCTTAACAACCATCCTTAGAAGTAGATAGTGAAAATAATATCACCCCCATTTTACCAATAAAAAACTGGTGTTCCAATAAGTTAAGGGACTCATTTGAATTAGTTTATCACGTACCTTATCAAGTTTACCAATCCCATATATCCCATTTCCTCAAAGCTGTATTAGGTGATTGTTTTAGTCTAAAGAGGAAGGAAATAGTCATTATAGGATCAAGTGGTTGTGGGATTTAAGGGGAGTGTGGGAAGGGTGGTGAGGACTAGACAGAGAGAGGGTAGGGTGGTATAGTGAAAAGAATGATGGATTTGAAGTCTGAGGACCAGGGATAAACACTAGCTGTACTATTTAGTATGGTGTAACCTTGAACAAGTCATTTAACTTTTATCAGTCTGTTTCCTTTTCTGTAAAATGAGGTGATTATATTTGATCTTCTCTAAGGCTTGTTTTATCTCTAAATCTATGGCTCTATGGGAGTAGAAGGAAAGTAGCAAAACTGGGAAGAGATAATTGTCAAAAGGGAGAAAAGGAGTGAAGAATGGATGTTGATGGGGCAATGAAGGTAAATTCTGCCCATTTCACTATTATATATAGGTTTAATCTTAAACCTGCCCCCACAAAACCCCACAAAACCTACACATTGTAGCACTGCTCAGATCTCTATAACAGAAAATAAATGTTTCTTTCCCTTTCTCTTCCTTTCTTCTTTCTTTTCTTCCTTCCTTCCTTCCTTCTTTCCTCCTTTTCTTCCTTCCTTTCATTCAGCTATTGGTGGCACAGTGAAAAGAGAGCTGGGCCTGGAATGAGGAAGATCTAGGTTCAAACATGATCTCAGACCTTCTCTCACTATCATTCTGGGTAAATCACTTAACCTCTGTCTGTTTCAGTTTCCTCAACCTTTACACAGGAATAATAACAGCACTTACATCCCAGGATTGTTGTAAGGATCGAATGAGATACTTTGCAAAGTGACTGGCATACAGTAAGTGCTTAATAAATGCTTGTTCCCTCCTTCCTACCTTCCTTTCTTCCAGTCTATCTTTTAAAAAAAATACCAGCTGTTGAATGTTTTGCACAAGGTAGCAATGTAACTGAAGAAGTGAATGAACATAATTATTTTGATTACATAAGCATGCAACCAGTAGGACAGCCTTGGTTTCTCCTAAATGGTCCTCTTCTTCAACTCCTGGGCATTCTTGTGCCACTCTTTTGTCAGGCCTAGGAAGGTTCTTTCATTTATTTATTGTCAATAGTCATTTTTCCTCCTCTTCAAATCCTTCGATTTCTTTTTAATGTTCTTCATTAAAATTAACAAACATTTATTAAGAACCTTGCTTTGCTAGGTTGTGAAACAAAGACAAAAAAAAATAAATGTACCCTGGCCTCAAGGAGCTTAAATTTCCCTGGGGGAAACACCATGTACACAAATAAGTAAATATTAAATATATCAAGTAATTACAAGAGAGAGAATATTAAAAATGGGTGTTCATTCTCTCTATGGCCTACATTCTCTTCTCACTTCATCTTAAGATAGACTTCCCCCCATTAAACACTATAAGACCTCATTTTAAGCTCATACTCATTTCCCCCTCCCTCCTCAAAAGAAACACTGCCCTTACCTGGGTATCATTCTAAAACCAAAGGTCATTAAGAAGTAGAGGGAATAAAGTGAAAAAAAAGACTTGAAGTTGCTAGTCTAAAAGGACCACCAATATCATTTAAAGCATTTTGGAAACTGCTATTGTGGGGCTTGAAGGTAGCTTGCTCCTCCTGCTCCAGGGTACAGCTGTTCACTTACCAATAGCATAAACTATATTCCCTCTGACCAGCTGCCACCTGTAGCTTTTCCAGAAAAAGCCCACCCACTGCTTCCTGCTCCCTGATTTTTAAAATTTCTCCCCCTATTTCTTGCTAACAATCCCCAGATGTGCCAGTTTGGTAGATACCTCCTCTCCACCTCCAAAGTTCAGTGAAAAACTGTTTTTCAGTAAAAGTCCATTAAAGTAATACTTTGCCAACTGGCAGCCTCATCCCACCTCATACCCTTGGGCTTCAGGTGTGATGGTTTACCTTACCACAGGTGCCAAGAAAAGCACTGACCACTCTTGATATTCCCTCCAGCAGAATACCTGGCAGCCTCACTTGAAAAAAGAGCCTGTGCGGATATGAACTATTTGGGAGGACCTACTGTCATGTCTGCTCCAGTTTATAGCTGCGAGCAGTAAACAAAGTTTACACATCTGGAGTGAAGCTTGTAAAAATAATGAGTACAACGGACTGTATAAACATTTCCAAATGGTTTGAATACCTTAGGAAAACTGCAGTCTTAATGAGGTTCATTTTTCAGTATGCAGTGCAGCTCTCACTGGTGTTCTGAATTAGGTTTCCCAGTGAAAAGTCAAGGTGGTTTGAATATGTACTATGGAGCTGTACTGGACAGGAACACTTAGGTCTAAATGTCCTACTCTCATTTCAGAGAGAAAGGTCTAGCCTGTGGTAGACAGATGCCCAGCCAATATTATTGGTAATGCTGAAATTGGATATTGCTTATGAATCAACATCTTTAAAACAGACAGTTAAGAAACAATCTAAGTGAACAGTCAGAAACAAGTAATCTTGACCAATAGATACTGTCCAAAAATGTATCACAAGAAGGATAAAATAGAGTTTATATGTGTATGTGTAAACAAGATGGCTAGTTTACTCTAAGGATGTTACTGGATAGTTTTACAGGCATGCTTTCTCTCTGCAAGCCCACACAGAGCCTTATTTCCCTTTACCACTGCCTCTGAGGGTTTTGGTTAATTCAAAGTTGGTTTATAGGGAGTTACACCATTTCCTGATTGCTGCCTCCCAGTCTGTGTAAGCGAGGCCATAGGAAATGGGGAAAGGATCCTTTCTGTCGATGCTGTTTTGTAATGAATCTTATTTCAGACCCAGTCATTCACAGTGAGGAAAGAACAAGGAATAGTAAATGTCATATAGGGGTTGCTCATGCATTTGTTTTCTTTATTCATATATGTACTCTCTTTATTCTGTTTTCTTCTTTCTCATTTTGTTCTGTGGTTCTCCACACATGTTAGAGTAATCTTGTCTGTTTTAAAAATAACAATATATGTTACTCTTTATACTTCTCCAAGTGCTTTCCAAAGCTTTAATTCATTTTACCCTCACAAGTGTAATACAAGTGAGGTAATTATTATTCCTATTAAAGAGATTGAAAAACTGAGACAGGAAAGTTATACAACTTCCTTCACACTCCATAGTCATACCAATCCCATCATGAGAAGGCAGATTTCCTGGCTTAGTAATATTTTTTTTCTTTTTCTTTAAAATAGAAAATTTCTCAGAGATAAATAAAAATAATGGTAATAGTAGTGATGGTGATGGTGGTGGTGGTGATGGTGGTTGATTTTGGTGATTGGCAGTGGTAGTAACAATTCCTTCAAATTCTAAACCTTCACCATGTTAGACGTGCTGAAATGTGCCTCTAACACTGATGCCATTTTGGTCCTTTTTCAGAACAAAGGAGAACAATCAGCCAACCAACCGTGTAATGGCCAGGGGAGAGACTCAATGGCAAGTGAGGGCATGCCACCCCATGTGATGTATCCCAGGGATTTTGTTTGCCCTGAGATTTCTACAATAATCAGGAAAGCTCAGCAAGAACCTAATAAGGTCAGCTAAGTGGGCTCTGACAATACCACAAATAAACTAGTTCCCTGGATAGTGTGATATGACTACCTTTATGACTCCAAATTTATGAAATTAATGGATTAGGCCAGTTTTGTAGACTAGAAACAGTTTAATGTAGAATATAGCAGCACTCCTTCAAGAAGGCCAGTTATGTTAGTACAAATCAGAAATACCAAAACTCACCTGTCAGAAATTCTTCATGTAGATGATGCTGACCAATAAAAGGGACAAAAAGTGATAATGCATGAAATGAATTCAATATATAAATGCCGGGTATCACATCATATCAAAATAGAAATAAATTTGATCAGGTAAGTGCAGGGACTTTAAACTGCTTTTTGTCATCAATATCCTCAGCTCCAAGTTATACCACAATATATTATTTCAGGACAATCCTAAGAAATAACTCTATTCCTCTACCATGATTAGAACAAGAGTAGAAATAGATTTCTTTCAGTTGAAAGAGGTAAGCACTAAAGAACCTGAAGACTCTGAAAAGATACACTTAATGCAACATAAATCAAGAAATATATCACTTAAAGATTAAGAAGCAAAGAAATTGGAGGGTTGAGAGAACCCCCAGAGGAGGATATAGAAGTCCAACACAACAAAAAGACAAGTTGGAATACATATGAAATGAAAAACTTGCATACCATTAACATAATGAAGAACAGAACACTTACTTCAAGGGAGGTGATTGAAACTCCAGCTTCTCTGCAAAACTGGAAAATGGCAGGAGCAGAGAGGATGCAGTATTATTAGTTCCAACAATTCAGAGTGCTTCATAAGTCATTAGCAAAGCACTTTACTAGCTTGCACTGATGCCACCCTAATCCCATCTTTCAACAAAATACATCACCTACCTTGATAACCAAATATAAGAACTCCAGTGACTGCTTTAAATACAGGGTAATTACACGTGTATCTACCCTGTTCTAAAAATCCATAGCTGGTATCACTCAAAACAAATGTATAAACAGTTGCAACAAAATTACATATTGGCTGTGAATAGTGAAATATGTGAGTAATCCCTACTTCTTTCAAGATTGAGGTTGGTGAAGTGCTTAATTTAGGAATTCTGAGCTATAGGGGCACTAAAGTTGATTAAGCATCTACGCAGTCAGACACCAATATGGGGTCAGCGCCTGGGAAACAATGAGACGACCAGCATGCCTAAGGTTGGGAGAATTGGCCCAACTCAAAAGAGAACAGGTCAAATCTTTCATGAAAGTCAGCAGTTTGGGATCAGAACAGTATATGGCCATACTACTTCTAGCTGGGTTAGAGAGGAAGAGCTGGTATCTAAAACCCCAACAAACAAAGATATGTAGCATAACAAAAATGAATTGACTAAAAGACACTACTCATTATCAATTTAATATTTACTGAACAAATTGCTTGAAGTACCATAACATTTCTCCTGCTTGTGTTGATTATCACAAAGCCTTTCAGTCTCATACTGATGGTGTGGACATGTTTTACAAATATATAAACGACATTTAAGCATAGTCATAATACGAGATTATTTGATATACACATGAAACCTATCCTCCATTTAAAAGAGGATGCCAATAAAAATGGCAAAAGCAATGTCAAGCATCTTTTAGGGAAATTTTAAGTCTTTTAGGATTCTGCATTAAATCCATTACCATTACTCCTGAAGAGAACTGAGTAAATCTTTCAAGTCAAAGAGAAATTTGATACTGTATTTTAAGAGACTGACAGGCATACTGAAGTCAAAGTTTTATAGGAGGAACACATTTAGAGCAAATAATTCCTAAACAATAACAGTCTCAACACACGTTTTTGGCATAGTAAAATGAAAATCAGTGGATCACAAATATTTCCAGACAAAAACATAGATGGCATTAATGAGACACAGGACTCCTCACCCCATGGAAGTTGTATAGGAAGCTTAACATTTCATCATCAAAACCAAAAAAAAAGAATGATAGCTAGAGTATCAGATAAGGAGATTGAAAAAAAAATTGGAATACCCCTTACTTCACAAATCAATAGTAAATTCTGACAACATGAATACATCACTGGATGTGTCAAATGTGCTTAAAACTTGGACAGAGCTTATGAAGGGGCTTGGATGCAAGAATAGAATCAAAAGGCACTATGGGAACGCTGTTGAATCTATATGAATCGAGCAATATGAGAACTTGAAAGTGTTAAACAAAATGAATAACGCAATTTTCATAGAAATTCACATATTTAAGATAAGTCAGACTCAGGTTATTGCAACCAAAATTTAAAGAAAGGCTATTCTTAAGGAGCCTAGACTTTTGATAAGTGCAGATTCTGCAGTGAAGCAGTGGAAAATGAATAACATACCATGTACGGCAGCTGATCATTTTATCTTAAAGTGCTTATAATGGACATAAGGAAAAAAGGATCACCAGGAAGGCAGTAGCAATTTATGTATCAAAACATCCTGCAGAAGTTGAAGAAATAGAGACATTCTATTAAAACCCTTTTAAAATTCTCCAATTCAGTTATGATTAACTACCATACTAAGTAGATTTAATGAGGAAAAAGATGAGGGATGATTTTTTTCATGACATATAACTATATGCATATATGTATCTAGAGATAGTAATAGAAACAAAGACAGAATTAGATATTTAAAGACGATATAGACAGACATAGATGTACAATTAATTAAAATTTGGCTCTGACTTGAGAATTTAAATGATTTACCCAAAGTCAATCTAATAAGTGTCAAAAACAAGATATTAGGGAGGGTCCTTGCCATTCCAAAACCAGGCCCTTTCCAATTAATCAACCAAAATACATTTATTGTGTACTTCCTATATGCCAACCACTGTGTTAAGCACTAGACATAAAAGAAAGGTGAGATCACTTTCTTTCTTTTTTTAAAATATACTTGTCTTTCTTTCAGGAAATATTTCCAAATTACATTTTTAAAGCTTTAACATTCATTTTTTTAAAAATTTGAGCTTCAAATGATTTTCTTTCCACCCTTTCCCCACCCCTTGAGAAGGTAAGCAATATGATATTCATCATACATGTGAAGTCATGAAAAGTTTATTTCCATATTATCAAAAAGAAAACAACAAAAACTAACAAGAAAAAAGTAGATTTCAATTTGAGTTCTCTTTGTCTCTCTCTGTCTCTCTCTCTGGAGATGAATAGCATCTTTCATCGTGGGTCCTTTGGAATTGTCTTGAATCATTATCTTGATCAAAATAGCTAAGTCATTCATAGTAGATCATCCCTACAATATTGTTATTGTGTACAATGTTTTCTTGGCTGTTCTCACTTTACTTTGTGTCAACTCATATAAGACTTTCCAGGTTTTTCTGAAACCATCTTGCTCTTCATTTCTTATAACACAACAGTATCCCATCACAATCATACACCACAACTTATTGAATCCTTTCCTAACTGATGCCTCTTGATTTCCAATTCTTTGCTATCACGCAATTAGCTAACAATATTTTTGTATAAATAGGTTCATTTCCCTTTTCTTTAATCTCTTTGGGATACAGAACTAATACTGGTATTACTAGGTCAAAGTGTAGGAATAGTTTAACAGCCCTTTGGGAATAGTTCCAAACTGTTCTCCAGAATGGTTGGACCAGTTCAGAACTTCACCAAGAGTACATGTGTCCCTATTTTTCCACATCTCTTCCAGCACTAGTGGTTCTCCTTTTCTGGTATGCCAGTAAATCTGAAAGGTATAAGATGGTACCTCAAAGTTGTTTTAACTTGTGTTTCTCTAAGTAATCATGATTTAAGGTATTTGTATGTGAACACTTTGTTTCTGCTTCTGAAAGTTGCCCATTCGTATCCTTTGACCATTTGTCAATTAGGGGATGGTTCTGATTTTTATAAACATTTCTTGGTTTCCTATATATTTGAAAAATGAGACCTTTTTCAGAGAAAATTGTTGTAAATGTTTTCCCCCAATGTCCTTCTTTTCTTCTAATTTTTACTGTATTAGTTCTTTTTTGTGAAAAAAAAATGCAAACACCTTTCTTTTATGCCTTGCTTCCTCCTGATGGAGCAACAAATCATTTAAAATACCCTGTTTTCCCAAGTCACTAAATATTATGTACACTCCCACAAAACAGTCTTGTATTGAAATGGTTTGTTTGTAATTATATGTACCAAGGTTTTGGAACAAAAACTCCTGGGAAAAATTGAAAATAGTATGGCAGAAACTAGGTATAGAACATCATTTTGACCAAGATAAGGTCAAAATGAGTACATGATTTGCACATAAAGGGTGATAGCATAATCAAATTTTAAAAGCATGGAATAGCTTATTTATCAGATTTGTGGATAAAGGAAGAATTTAGGACCAAAGAAGACATAGAGAGTATTACTAAATATAAAATAGGTAATTCTCATTATGTACAATTTAAAAAGATTTTTGCACAAACAAAACCAATGCAACCAAAATTACAAGGAAAACAGAAATTTGAGGGAAAGTGTTGTAACAAATATCTCTGATAAAGGACTAATTTTCAATATATATATATATATATATATATATATATATAGAGAGAGAGAGAGAGAGAGAGAGAGAGAGAGAGAGTGAGAGAGAAGTAAGTCAAACCTGTAAGAATACAAGTCATTCTCCAACTGAGAAACGGTCAAAAGACATGAAGAGTCAATTTTCAGATGAAATCAAACCTGTCTAATGGCACATGAAGTTCTCTAAATCACTCTTAATTGGAAAAATGCAAATTAAAATAACTCTGAAGTACCACCTCACACCTATCAGAGAGGCTAATATGACAAAAAAGGAAAACGTTCGATATTGGAGGAGATGTGTGAAAGCTGGAACACCAATACATTGCCGGTAGTGTTGTGAACAAATCTAACCATTCTGAAGAACAATTTGCAACTACGTACAAAGGACTGCAAAACTATGTATAGCCTTTGATACAGCAATACTACTGCTAGATCTACAACCAAAAGATCAAAAAGAAGGATAAAGACCTATTTGTACAAAAAATATTTATAGCATCTCCTTAGTGATAGCTAAGAATTAGAAATCAGAGATGTCTATCAATTGGGGAATGGCTAAACAAGCTGTAGTATACAATTGTAATAAAATATTGTTGTACTTCAAGAAATGGCAAACAGAATGATTTCAGAAAAACTTGGAAGACTTGTGTGAACTGATGCATAATGAAGTGAACACAACTGGGAGAATATCATACACAGTAACAGCAATATTATTAAATGAAGAACTGTGAATGGCATAGCTACTCTCTGCAATACAAAGATCCAAGAAAATCCCAGAAAAACTAATGATGAAACAAACTATACAGAGAAAGAACTGTTATTGATTGAATACAGACTGAAGCATACTATTTTTCACTTTCTTTTTTCTTTTATTCAAGTCTTTTACAAAATGACTAATACGAAAATGTTTTATGTAATTGTACTTGTATAACCTGTATCTGATTTCTTTCCCTCTCAGGGAGGGCGAGGGGAGAAAGTGAATGAGTGAGTGATAGAATTTGGAACTGAAAACTTTTTTTTTAAAGTGTTTATAAAATTGGGAAAAAATAATTATATGTATGCACAAATTTCTAATATATATGTATATATTCACACAAGTTTCATATATTAAAGAGCAACAATTTGCTGTGGGAATATAAACAATGTTTTATAAATGCAGCAGTACCTTGACTGTGGTCTACATTGACATAAATTACAATTTCACATTTTAGTCAAGGTTTTTCATGAGTCAGTAAACATTTGTGCCAGATCCAGTGGCAATATGGATGTAGCTAAACACGTGATATCTCTTTTTCACTTTTACATGTATCCATCATGGTACATGTTGTCCCATAGACTTTCTTTTTCCTTTAAAGAATACCCTTAAATGGTATGGCAGGAAGGATACTAAGTTTAATGTAAGAAGAGATGGATTTGAGTCCTAGGTCTCTACTCACTAATTCTTGTGACCTTGCTCAACTCCACCATCCTCTCTGAAACCATTTCTTCATGTATAAAAAATTCATATTAGCATTTGTGCTCCCTCATGACAACCCTGTGTTACATAAATATGAATTAGTATTATTATGTGTTTCATTTAAAAATAGTCAGGCCTGGATATGATATTTAGAATGGATATTGATAAATGGAGAATATACACTTGATAATCAGGGTAGCAAAGGGTCTGATTATTATGAAATATGAACATTATCTCCGTGCCTTTGAACTGGTTGCCACCTATGATTGAAATATACTCCCTCCTGAGCCTCATACCTCAGAGAATACCTCTCTTCTTTTAAGGAAGTCTTTTCTTGATCCCTTCAACTGCTATTGCCCTATCTCTTAAACTACCTTGTATTTAACTTTTGCACTTATTTATGTATGCATATGTGCATGCATGTGTATATGTACATATGTATATACATATGTGCATCTTGATACACATACATGCAAATATGTGTACACATATGGATAAATACATATGTGAGTATGTGTGTATATATATATATATATGTATGTATATGTATACACACAATATGTACTCTATTTTGACTTATATATACCTGTGTCTCCTCCATTAATGTTTATGCTTCTTGTGATTAGGGACTATTTCATTCTATGTACTTGAATTCCCAGTGCCTGATATACAGTAGGTACTTAATGAATACTTCATGATTGACTGAATGATTGCTTGATTAAGGGATTTGGCTATATTGTCTTGAAAGTAATTCTTTTGAAAAGGGAATTCTTAAAGAGAGAATCCAGTATTGGAAGAGTTGTCTGATAGAAGTAGGATTGATGGGTGGCAGTAACAAAAATGCAGATTTTGGCTTGCTATCAAAGGGAAGAAGAAAAACAAACAATTCTATAAATATTGGAAGTATCCAAAAAAGTAGAATGAGCTGCATTGAGAGGCAATGGACTTCCTATAATTCTAGGGCTTTCAGCAAAGACAAATGATAACTTGTTAGAGAAGTTGTATATGGGATCTTAGATCAATCACAAATTGACCTAGGTGACCACTGGGGCTCAGATCCAACTCTGAAGTTCAGGGGTTCTGTAAATGGCTCTGCACTGATTTGTTGCATGCAAATTGAAAAAAAAATGTTAGTTTGAGTAAGAGAAATGAGGAAGGAAAATGTGCGGTGTACCTTGTGGCATATACTGGGGTCACTGTTGGTTGAGCAGTTTTGTGATAAATCCTCTTCTGGGACTTGTCACGATTATTGACCTTCATACTGGTCAATGCATGCATGACTAGGAAAGAATTAATATACCAAAGGGACTCCAATTAGGACACCAGTCTTATCATGTCATACTTGGACATATTTTCCCCATCTTTAGGTTTTTTTTCTACTATTTACTTTTTTAAAAAGCTTTAATATTTAAGAAAAAAATATCCAGCACTGATAGTAATTTAATCCACTGATTGTTAGGATAATTGGAGATATGATTTCTGTTTACATGCCAACCTTTGCATAGCAATAAACAACTTACTAATTCCTGCAAGGTTGAAAAGAATGTAGGTGTATATCCAGAAGTGATTTATTTCTAGAAGCCTAATTTTCAATGCTGTATTTTCTTCTGATTGTCCAATACGGTAACTTGCTTTTTTCCAAAAAGACTGATTACTTCTTATACAGAATCTGAACATTGCTTCAAGAAAGTGACTCCCTCCCAAAGCCTCCTGACCTTGCACTTTATTCCCTATGCTCATAACTCAAGTAAACAGCAGGGCAGCAGGACCGTACATTTTTGCTTGGCTTTCCTGTTGAGGTGGTCACTTGACATTTATTTATAGATGTGAGTGAATTGGGCTAGGGAGAAAAATCAAGCTCTGACATAATTTCCAAAAAGTATTTCCTCCATGGCCTTTAACTTTTGTGATGTTAGTGGACTTCTATTCATTCATTTATCCAAGAAACAGTAAGAGCATAAAATGCACAAAGCCCTCTATGATGCCCCTTACCCCATGCCTATAATGATGAAGAAATGTCTGGTTTCATAAAACAAATCTGTACCAACAGAATGAAATACTTCCCACGTCCTACCAAGTTGGAAATGTTTTGAGCACAAATAAAGAAAGTATAATCTTACCTATAGTTGAGCTTGATGAGGGTCATCACTACATGGTTGGCCAACAAGTTACTTAGTTTATTGGCTCCTTGTTTGAATATATTTTACCATATATATTTAAAAATGCATAGAAACTACATGTATTGGTAGTAAGAGTATGGGCATTGCTGAATATATCTCTGACATAAAATAAATATGTAGAAGGTATCAGGTGTTGGGTGTTTGCTATAAGGGAAATGAAGTATACAATCCCAATCATCAAAAAATGTTCAATCCAGAGGGGAGAAATATATAAACAAACAAGTAGAATAAAAATGAGAACATTATGAGTGGCATAATGGAAGAATAAGTTAAATGCAATGGGAAAAAAAGGAAAATCTCTTCTGGTTGGGGAGATCAGGAAAGACTTCATGGAACATAGTGCATTTGACCTTTACAAAGGAGAATATTTCTTGAAGGACAATACGATTTCAAAAGGAAAAAAAAATGAACACGTGAAGCACTGCAAGTATGCAGAACAGTAGAATGTATTAGTGGGTATTGATTTTGTACAGTAGTGAGGGGTGGGGATGTGTTGAAAAGTGTGAGGAAGAGATAAGATTCCAAGCTATTTCCTAGGTTATAAGAATGGGTTACTGAAAAAAGTGTGGCCTCATGTATGAAATTTTGGGAATTAGGAAAAGAAGAATATTTTGTGAAGAAAGTTACAGTTGTTGGTTGGGTTTTTTTTTGTTTTGTTTTGTTTTGTTTAACCTCTTAAGATTTCTGATGCCACTGAGACATGTAGGTGGAGATTACCAGGGGAGAATTGGAAATGGGGAAAAAGGTCAGGACTTGTAAGAAAAATATAGGAGCCCCATATGTGGAGGTGAGGTGTAGTCATCTGCTATTAGCAAAGGTGGAAGGGCAGTTGTTTGGAGAAAGAGAACAAAGTCAGAAAAAAATACTTGGGAATAAAACATTAAGAGGAAGTTAAATATCTCCCTTAATGTATACTTACCATGTTTCATTTGTTATAGTTTTTTGTACATATGGCATATTCCCAGACTAAACTATAAACTCAGTGGTGAAGAGATCTTGTTTAACATAGAAGCATAGAGTTACAGATTTAGGGCTAGAAGGGACTTTAGAAAGTATCTAATCATTTTGTAGAAAGAAAAACTTAGCTTCAGAAATGTTAAACTATTCAGGAAAGGTCATACTAGTAATAAGGAGCTGAGTTGAGATTCAGGTTCTCTGATTACAAATCCAATGCCTGTTCTATTACAGGATGTTATTCCTCTCCCCTGTCTCAATGTCAGCACAACCACAGCATTCTACAAATAGCAAAAATTAAAGAAAATGGTCATTTGTGAATTATCAATGGTGAGGTTTTGGCAAAACACACACACAAGCGTTTGTGTGTGTGTTTTGCCAAAACCTCACCAGTGATAATTCACGTGTGAGTATATGTGTCTAAAACTCCTGGATGGCAGAACCTTGTTAATATTTCTTCTTCCGTGTCTTTTAATTCAAAAGAAACAGAGATCCCAAATCAAGGAAGGAATATTTGAGGTCATCTAGTTCAGTTCCCTTATTTTACAGACAAGGACAATGAGTCTTGATATGCTTAAGCAACTAGTCTGGAACATGTTAAGCACTTTAGAAATATTTGTTGAGTGATTATCCACAGTTATACCAACAGGTAAGAAGCATTACATACACCATTTGATCCTGTATCCTGTGGAAGCCAGAGTCAATGGTGATTTTTTTCTCTTGAACTATGCAGCCTCCACACAATAATAGGCAATTAATAAACAGTTGCTAATTGCTTGCTCAAGGGCCTTATGCTTTCAAGACCACTTTGCTCACAACATACTTGTTGGTAGTGCAAGTAATATTTGCCTCATTTTTCAGATGAGAAAACTGAGGGTAGGAGACTTTCCCATGGCCACATAATTCTTAAGTGTCTGTAGCAAGTCTTTCATCCAGATCTATTGATTCTAAGCCTCGCGCTTTTCCCACTGTAGCACATTACAATTAACATGACCTGTGAAAACATTTAGAAATTATAAAATAAGTCCTTATTTATATAAAGTAAATGAGGAAACTGAGTTCAGAGAAACAAAGTAATGAGCTAGTCAACAATTGTTTAAATGCTTCCAATGTCAAATACTGTGCTACTTGATGGATATACAAGTAAAGGTAAAATAGCCCCTGTCTCCAAGAAATAAATAAATACACAAAACTACCCACATTACACATGAAATATATACAAAGTAAATGAGAAGCTGAAAGAAGAAATTGCCAGCACCTGGAAAAGACCACCTGCAGAAAGTGGGAATTTGTTGACCAGAGAAGCTAAGATGTGAGGAGCAGCCTTCCAGGCTGGGGACTCAGTCAGTGCAAAGATTCAGATATAGTAGATGCAGTAACCTCTTCAAGGAATATCAATAGGCCAATATAACTATATCATAGCATATGTGGATGGGAGAAATGTGAAAAGTGTGAAAATGGAAAGGACAAGGCCATAGGATGACAAGTTTTAAGCACCAAAAAGTATTTATATTTGACCCTGAAAGTAACAGGAATCTAGTAGTATTTAGTCAGCAGGAAGATAGGAAGGTTTGAGTTATATAATCACCACAGCAACTGAATGGAGGAAGGATTTAAGTGGAGAAAGACTAGACTCAGACTGACCCCTTAAAAGGCTATTGCAGTAGTCCAAGGAGAAGGTGGTGAGAGCCTGTACTAGGCTAGCAGTTATATGATTGGACAGAAAGCAAAGTATACAATATATGTTATGACGGTAGAAACTGAGATTTGGCAACATATTCTCCATGTGTGGGGCTGTTCAACACTAAGAAGTCAAGAATTTTTGTACACCCCTCAACAGCAATATGGAAATTCAGAAGACTGAAGGATTTGGGAGAAAGACAATGAGTTTGAGATGCCTATAGGACATGTAGTGTGAATTATCCATAATACAATTGGTAATGCACAACAGGAAAGACCAGGAATGTATTGATATATCTGAGAATCATTTACATGAAGGTTATATGTGAACAATGGGAGCTAAAGAGATCACTTTGTGAGAAAGTATAGAGAGAAAAAGGAAGCAGGACTAGGGCAAAGATTTGGAAGAAATCCCTGGTTAGTGGGTGGGGGTGAGGAGGGGAAATACTATCAGGTAGACCTGAGAGTGATCTGGAGAAAACAATGTTATGAAAACCTAAAGAGAAGGGAGCATATGAGTGTGTCAAATGCTCTAAAAAGGTCCAGCAGTAAAAGGACTAAGAAAAAGTCATTTGAATAGGCAAATGAGGGATCATTGGCAACTTTGGAGAGGTGGATTTTAGTTGAGTGATAAAATTAGTTCATGGACACAACTCATTTGTAGCAGAGCCAGGATTATTACTCAGATCCTGACTCTTGTTATAATTACTTGTTAATTAATAGACATCAACTACCTAACCAAACAGAAGTCCCTCCCCCTCCATTGGCCTGCGGTAGTGTTCAAAATATAATTTCCTTTGTACAGACGCTCTAAAGTCTCATGTTAAAATGAAAATATGTTGCCTGGGAAAGGTGACATATTAATCTAATAACATATGAACACATTAATTTACAGTTTACTTAGAGATTCTGTGTTCTACTGGGAAAAGCCCAGAACTGGGACTCATAAAACCTTTATATCTGAGCCTATCCCTTTATATCTATGTGACCTTATACATTTAACTTCCTTAAGTCTTTTCCTTTGTCAGGCAGGGGTAATACTAACATTCCTACTTAGCTCAGCAGGGAAGCGTGAATACATTATGGATTTGAAAGCACAACCCTATGTGAAGATTAGTCATTGTCAGTACTATCTGTTCCCTGATGGTGCAAGGAGAGAAAAAGAATGGGTTAGATAGGTGTTAAAAGAGAGGATAGGAATGACTGGAAAGGGAAAAAGTGAAAATGAAGCCTGAGGCTTGGTCTGTAGAGTCACAGTTTGGGAGGAGGGGCTGGCTACCGACAGAAGACTCTGTAAAGGAACTAGATATTTTGGGAGAGACCGAAAGAGGAGGAAAGGGGATCAAAGACCAACATCAACTTTGCTACCTTGAGGAGGGTTAGAGAAAGTTTTAAGAAGGACTTATTTAACCTCAGAATATTCAGGGAAATTACTAGGCAAGAAAAAAACCACAGAAATCCTTAAAAATTACTTCTATAAATTGAGGATAGGTTACTTAATAATAAGCCCTAAAATATAGTTGGAGCAAAGATTGTTTTAAAAGTATAGGGTTATGTATTCTGTGTCCTTTCTTATGTTAGACCGAAATGGGATAGAGATACGAGTTCACCCTGTCTCCCAAATGGAGAGAAAAGTAGATACCAAAGGTAAATCTCAGTTTTCACAAGGACAACAGAAAAGAGGCACAGAAGAGTTTCTTTCAGTAGAGCCTACGAAAAAGACCAGCAGATCACTGTATTGAGTTGCTACTTTAGCTACCCAAAGAAATATGCCTGGTAGAACAAAAGCTTCTTGAGGGCAGGAAGTGTTTCAGGTTTTTTTGACACTTAACAGATACTTATTAGATGTTTGTTAATTTGTACTAAACCTAATTAAGTTAATTAAAGTGAATTAAATTGTCTTGTAAGGAGATGTCTGGTGTCTTCTCTTATGTCCCTTACACTGCTTCCAATCTAGTTTCCTTTTACTACTCTCTGTGGCTTTACCATCAATTCTACTTTATATCTCTATGTAAAAGCATACCTTCTACATTACAATCTCTATGTCAGATTTGGAGTAGAAAAGGTTTGGAGTACTACCCTCCTTTAAGGAGAGTCCAGCTCTGTTCATGAGAGCTACCACCTCAGTTCAATTATGTGATCAATTACTATGAAAAGAGTGCTGAACCTAGAGTCAGAAATATATGAGTTCCAGTCCACTTGTAGACACTTACTAGCTGGGTCACTTTAGACAAGTCACAACTTCTCTCAGCCTCAGTTTCCTCATTTGTACAATAGGGATAATAAGAGCCCTTATTTCTCAGGGTTGTTTAGAGGGTAAAATGAAATATTTGTAAAATTCTTTCTCTGTCTTTCCGTCTCTGTGTCTCTACCTCTGTGTCTCTGTCTCTGTCTCTCTGTCTCTGTATCTCTCTGTCTCTCTCTGTCTCTCTCTGTCTCTCTCTCAACAGGCAAACAAATATTCTAAATAGAAGAAAAACAAAGAAACCCTACACAATGGTGATGGATTAAATTGATGGAAGAAGAGGAAAAGGGCAAATCTTCTAAATAGAAGCAAAAGAAAGAAACTGTGAAAAGGGAAAAGAGAATACAATGATTGGAAGGATAGAACAGAGTGCAGCTCTTGAGGAAGGAATAAAACATGCCAGCACAGAGCCAGATTGTAGGCTTCTGATTGTATTTCATTTATAACTGTTCTTGCATCTTATTATATTTCCCTGGCAGGCATCCCACATCTCTTTATGTATGAAGGAAGGGGGTGGCAGAAAAATGTTGCTCTGGGGATTTGAGATTTATTACTTTGTACACTTACTATTGGACAGATATTTTCCAAAAAGGGAAAAAAAATACACACCACTGTCATGTTCAAAACAAAAGCCTAAGATGGACCGAAAGCAATGGATCAGAGTTACAATTGCTTTTGTTAGGAATAAGAGCTCAGTGGAAATGGAAAAACAGCTTAATTCAAAGTCTACATAGAAATAAGGTGAAACACCCATCCACACAGGCACTACCTCGGGTTTTTTCCCTGCTTTGCCACAGGAAATATTTACAGCACGTTTTCTGGGTGCTCAGAGAGTCGATTGCCTACTAGATATACATATAAAGTTTAAAGGAAATGTAGGTAATATGTGCGTTTTCCTGAAGGCAATAGCCTGAGAGTCCCAAGATCTGCATTTTAGTCTCAGTTCTTCTAGGAACTCACTATGTACCTTTAATCAAGTCATTTAAATAATCTGTGCCACAGTTTCAACATATGTAAAAATCATCTAAGTGGATAAAATCCCTTCTAACTCTAATATTATCTGTTTTTTCCTTCTGAAATGGTAGGAATTAGATAGATGATTTTGCTTCTTCATTATTTACCTAAATCCTATATATCCACCAGTGACTAACACAGTTATTTAGCAAGTAGTAGAATGCAAAGAGGGACTGAACCTGTGATCTCATTAAGTTCCCAGAGGAGTAAACTCTGTCTAGCAATAAAATTGGGCACCTTCTCAGAAATTTAAAGTCTTAGAGAGTTGCCTGGACCTCTAAGGGATTAAGTGACTTGCATAGCATTCTGCTATCCCAGTATATATGTCAGAGGCAGCACTAGAAACTAGTCTTTCTGCCTCTCTGTACACTACAATTTAAACAAATGCTTGTTGAATGAATGTGTATATGTATATTAACATGTATATAAACATATTAGGTATATATGTATATGCATATATATAATATCCATATCACAATTGATAAAAAATTCACTATATCCATAAAAGTGATATATAAATATATATATATATATATATATTTACTATTTGTCACAATAAATTGGAAGATAGTTGCTTATATAAAGATAGATATAGAGACAGAGATACACAGGTTTAGGTACTATTATAGGAAGTAGATATGTAGATATGAACATAACTATATATCTATACCTAGATGGCTATAGATATAACTATAGATAGATGGATTGTACGTAATTAAGAAGCCACATGATAGATGGAAGAGTAGGTCTCATAATAAGAAAGACTTGGGTACTGCTTCTGAGATATAGTAACTGTGTAACCTTGGGTAATTGACTCACCCTTTCATTGCCCCAGGATGAGTCTCTAAGACTATTAGTGGCAGAACAGTTACTGATTATCATTGGTACAATTTCCTAAAACTCAAGAGTTTCTTACACTAATAAAATCACAGCAACTGGAATTTCCCTTTCTCCCTCTTTCCACTTCCCCTCTCCCATCTCTATATTTATGTATATATACATATGGGTTCCATTCTCATATAAATAAATAAATAATCTATCTAACTAGCTATTAGGAAAGAAAAAGAGACAGACAGGCACAAAGAGACAGATACACAAAGAGATAAACATAGTTTAGCATACTCATACATGCAGGTATACACACACACATACAGAATGTATGTTAACCAGGTCCTCTGGGGTATCAAATCAAGTCAAGAAATAGAGTTCATTTCTTTCATTCCAAGTCAATTCTTAGAATGCTTCTAAAGAAATTCTAACACTTTAAATCACCATTACTTCTTAACCAGTCTTCAGCAGTCAAATTCAGGATTATAAAGCTTGGGAGAGGTAAAGAGGGTGAAGCGGATGTTAGGGAGACACACAAAAAGCCATTCATTCCCTGAAGTGCTTGTGTTCCCATTGATGACTCCACATGTTAAGATGATAATGTTAGTTCTTTTCTGTGGATATTGTGGTTAAATAATTAATGTTTTGGTCACCATTTCTATTTTTTTAAATTCTTTTCATTTTCTACCCTTTATCCCCAGGGAAATTTTGGTATGAACCAAACTTGTGGTTGGGGTCATTTGGTGTCAGTTCATCAGATTTCTACTCTAGAGAAAGCTTTCTCTCCCAACCTGTACTATAGAAAGACTTCCATAGATTTAGGGAGACCTCACGTTTCAGAGGTTCTGCCCAACTAGCTAACCCAGAAAACCTATCCCCCAGCTCAGATAACACCATTACCCAAATGTGGTAAGATATTTGTTGTGCTTTTGGGAATAAAGTCTAAAAGGTCAAAGTTAGTTCCCTTAGCTTCAAGTTGACATGGCTTCCTCTCTGTTTTTCTTATGCTGAGAAGCATTCATTTCTAAAATGCAATGTTAAAGAATCTTACCCTAACTCAATTTCAGTTAACAAGCATATATTAAGTTTCTACTGTGCTCAAGGCTCTGTACTAGCTTCTGGGGATATGAGAACAAAATTAAAAAATATTACTACTCTTAAGAAGTTTACATCTTAATAGAGCATCCTAGAGCATTTTAATGTTTACAAAGTGTTTTCTTCACAACAAATCTTTGAGACAACTACTAGTAACACCTTCATTTTATGGATGAGATGATAATATCTATGCTTAGGAAGAAGGGTCAGTAACTTTGCCAGAATCAATCCGCCAAAATATGTCAGAGCCAAGTAGTTTCCCTACTTGAAGCTCAGAGCTGGATCCACTGAACCGCGTTGCCTTTCTTGGTAAAATGCCCTACGATTTCCCTCTATAAAACTCTTCCTTTATCTCTAGACAGAAGCACTAGAGAAACTTTTTGTTCAGTCATTCTAAGCATGTTCAACTCTTTGTGACATGAGGTTTTCTTTGCAAAGCTAATGAACTGTTTTTTGTCATTACTTCCCATTTTACAGATGAGGAACTGAGGCAAACAAGATTAATAGATTTGCTCAGTCTCACACAGTTTATAAGTGTCTGAGGCCAGATTTGAACTCAGGAAGATGAGTCTCATCCACTGAGCTACCTAGCTGCCTGAGCACAGCAACCTTATGACAACCCATATGCTATCCGCAGGACAGGTCCTTCCCTTTCCTTGGCTTTGACTTTGTACTCAAAATGGTTGTGAAAAGTCCCTTCCATTGTTACCAAGTTGTCTGTAATTCAAGTAACCAAAAACAGGATTATTAGTGAAAAGATGAATAACCTTTGCTCCCCCTCCTCAGACTCAAAACTTCATCCAACTTTAGTATTTATCATCTTCTATGTGTACCACACTTACCTTATCATGAAAAGGTCTTTACACCACTCTCTACTTCTGGAATCCCTCTCCCCTTCCAGCTATTAAAATTCTATCCATCATTTGAGGCTCAGCTGAAATACGAATTCCTCCAGAAACTCAGTTCACTCTGAAAAATATTTATTAAAATACATACTATATACAAGAAACTCTTCCAGGTAATAGGGATTTTTGAAAACACAAATATAACTTTCAACTGTTATCAAGGAACTTACATTTTACTATGTGGGGACAGTGGAAGAGAGGAGAAAAATACATGTGCCCAAATAAGAACAAGGAGAATTAAGGAAGAATGTAGGGCCAACGAGAAGTAGATGACTATTCTGACAAGTTGGAGGTAACAGAGGAGAGCACTACAATCACAGAGGATAGTTTATATCTACAAATGCATGAAGGCCAGAGACGGGATATGAATGATAGAGAGAATTATTTACTTCACAGAATGTCAAAATAGGTAGGAACTTCATAGGACATTTCATCTAAAACATGCCTGAAAAGAATCTCCCCTAGAACATCCGAGTCATAATCATCTGGCCTGTGCTTGAAGACTGCCCACTACCCACTTTCTCAGGATGACCATTCCCCTTCTCACAATTTATAATTATTAGGAAACTTAACTTTTCACGGACCCAAAATCTGTCTTATTGTAAACTCTATGCATTACTTTCCTATTCTGCCCTCTAAAGTACAGAACAATTCTAAATTCTCTTGCAAGTGAGATTTTCAAATACTTGTACAAAAGTAAATATGCCTCCCTCTTCCTCTGCCATGCCTTCTCTTTTCCTTTCTAAATATCCCTAGTTTCCTTAACCAGTCTTCATATGAAAGTAGCAGGGTGATTTAATTTTTTTAAAAAAGGTAGATTCCTTGTCAGGACGACCTGAGTTCAAATCTTGCCTTTAAGGTTGCTCTTTCTTGGGGGGCAGAGCCAAGATGGTGGCGTAAAAACAGCAAAGCACCACAGCTCCCACACAAACACGCTAAAAACTCATTAAATAGGACTCTAAAGCAGATTTTCAAGCTCCAAAACTCTCCAAAAGACAGAAAACACATAGGTTGCTACAGGCAACTCAACAGGTGGGGCTCTTCACAGCAGTCTGGGAGCCATGACCAAAATCCCAACCCGGCCAGGCCCCAGGGCATCAGGTGGAGCCCAGTCTATAGGAGAGCAGATTGCTTACACTGGAGGCACAGTTGCCACATTTATCAGGCCAGAAGAAAAAAAAGCTAAGAAAAAGGTTGGTGGATTTTGTGAAATTTGGGGAAGAGTGGGGCTGGCCAAACTGCTCGCAGAGCAAGAAAGCAGCAGGAGGTGGCTATAGCAGCAGGAATGGCTGAGAGCAACAGCGGCCTCCACTGGGCTGTTTTAGAGCCCCCACCCTGCACATAGCAGGGGGGCTGAGGTGATTGATCAGGGCCAACAGCTCTTGTGTTGAGCAGCCTGGATCTGGATCGTGGTCTTGAGTGGTGGTCCTGGGGTGTGCTTTCAGTGACCCAAACCTAGGGGGGGCACTTCAGCACCCCACTAACACCTCCGGCAGCTGTGAAGGCCCCAGTGATTTGGGACAGAGATTTACCCCTCCAGGAAGCAGTGTTCCACAGAGCTAAAAAAAAAACCAAGCAATTAATAGACTGGCCAACATGAGGAAAAGGAAGCAAGGTAGGAACAGCAGTAAAACTCTAGAATCCTTTTTTGTGGACAAAAGAGATCAAAGCATGGAGCAGGAGGAAGACAACTCAGTCAGAATTCCCTCGCCAAATGCTTCCAAGACACTGGAAGAAT
>CM053596.1:127195286-127210128 GCA_028646575.1 Pseudocheirus occidentalis | reverse complement strand
AACTGCATGAATCTAGAATTTAAAGTTCTACAATTAAATGTTAAATACATACATACATATATATAATAATAATTAGTAGTAGTATTAACTACATGCAGCTGGGAATTAAGATATACAGGCACTGGGGTAGGGAGACCCATCCTGCCCTACCAGAAATTTAGAGGGGTGATGGAGGAGGACATAGGAGAGAGCAGATTGGGAGAGGGGCTTTACAAGGGGATCACTTTTTTGGTTTTGTGGGTAGGGGAAAGATGGGGAGAAAATTTGTATCTCAAAATCTTGTGGAAATGGATGATGTAAACAAGAAAATAAATAAAATAATTTTTAAAATGTTTCCTAAAGCACAAAGAGGTTAAATAACTTATCCAGTGTCATTCAGGTAGTATAAGTCAGGATTTGAACCAGGTCACCTTGTACTGACTTTATTTTTACTCTTACAGATATTAAAAGATTTTGACAAAAGCCTAATGTCTCACTGTTATATATATATATATATAGTTAATTTAAATTCTCAGTGGCCAAGCCCCTGGATCATATACTCCTGTATGCCCTACTGACTTGAAAAGGTTTCAAGTACATATATGGTAAAAGATTATGGTTGTTTTCCAAGGATTGTTCTGCTTTAGTTCAAAAAGTTTAATCAAACAATTGACCACAGTGAGGTGATATTTTTTTCTGCCCTAGACTATCTGCTAAGCTACAACAGGACTGCAATCTGCCTTGGTAGAGGGAGTACATAGTAAACAGATTTCTGAAGTATGTTAATTTCATTAAAGACCTATTTTTCATAATCTTTACTTTTTTCAAGCTGACATTGTGAATTTGATTATTTATTTATTTATTTATTTATTTATAATAAACTGAATCCTGTCTTTCTACCAGGAAATATATGCTTAAGGCCAGTGATTTCCAAAGGTTATTCAGCAATGTGCATCCTCATTCCAACACACATGCACACACACACACACGCACACACACACAAACACACACACAGAATGAATGTAAATTTTTTTTAAATCAAAGATGTTATTACTATATAACATGGGAGATCAAGGAGACAGTACCTCTCTCTCTCTCTCTTTCTCTCTCTTTCTCTCTCTCTCTCTCTGTGTATATATATATTCTTACTCTTTATAAACAGTTTTTATGAGCATAATTCACACATGTATCAAAATTATCTTTGAAGAGTTTATGAGAAGTTACATAGCCAGGCTCTAACAGAAGATATTTTAAAACAGATTATACTTTTTTTTTGTTTTGTTTTGTTTTGCTTTTTGGAGCGGAAAGGTAGGGCAGTTGGGGTTAAGTGACTTGTCTAAGATCATACAGTTAGTTTTGTGTTAAGTGTCTGAGGCCAGATTTGAATTCAGGTTCTGACTCCAGGGTCAGCACTCTATTCACTGCACCACCCAGCCACCCTGAGCAGATTACATTTTTATAATCACACAATGGACTGAAAGGTATAGAGAATCCAAGATCCCAGGTGGTTATTTTTTATTTATTGTAAAATATTTGATTAGAAAAAAGTAATTTTAAAGGCACCAGTTCAGTATCTCTTGTGTATATGTTAAGATCATAAATATTCCTTAATAAATATGAGCCAAAGATACCTTTCTGTGATAATCTTGTGTTTATATTAATATCAAATGGAGTCCAGATGAATAAGAACTCCCTAGGTTCTCCAGATGTTCCTTTAACCAAATGACATTCAGCTAACTATGTCACATTCTGAAACATTGATGAGCCTCCCAAATATTATCCAGAACCCCTCAACAGACTGAGCAACTATTGACCCAGGGAAATAAAAAATGGTTGAAGAATACTTATTGACTTTTGTTCTTGTAGTTTCATCACATTTTTAGTGAATTTAAAAAATTTTAATTCTGCAGTGTTCTCCCCCACCCCCCAGAAGTCTAATGCTAAGGTACTATTTTCTACTTTCCATTCTATTTATTTTCTTTCCAAGTTTTCCTCAAAAATTCCAATTTAATTCTTTATAATTTTATTCAAATCTTTTTTCTTCTTCCACTTCCTCTTGAAGTCCTTTTGGTCAGTGCATTCTTTTACTTGTAATTATTGTAACTATTTTTCATTCTGGAATTTTACCTCTTTTACCTGAATGAAAACTTTGTTCCATTTTGATAGACATTGCTCATGTCTTCAACCTCTCTTTCAAACTTCTCTTGACTCTGCATTTGCTGGATTTGGTCCCTTGATGTAGGATGCAGGTTGGTAGTTAAAGACTGGTAGGCTTACTGAACTCTTGGTGCTTGAACTAGAGTAGGACAGCCAGCATGACCTTATACTGAGACTGTCAGCTAGCATTTATTAAGTGCCTACTGTCTACCAGAAAAATATGCTTAGCTGTGGATACATAGAAATGCAAAAACATACAAACAAATGAACAAACAAACATTTCCTGCTCTTAAGGGGCTCATAGTCTATTGAGAGAAACAATATGAAAACAATTACATCCATACAAAATATGTAAGACAAATTAAGGTGAGTCTCTTAGGGATGGCATTAAAATGAATAACTATTGCAAAAGATACTTTGTAGAAGGTGAAAAGTTAGCTGAAACTTAGAAGAAGTCATTGAAGCCAGGAGGCAGAGATAAGAAAGGAAGACATTCTGGTCATGGAAGATCATCAGTGAAAACACCTGGAGATGGATGATTGCGTGTCCTGTGGTAGGAGTATCAAAGACTGGATAACAGAGTAGGTTGAGGGGAGTAAGGTTTAAGATTGTAAACATAGGGAAGGCACATTTTATGGAAGTTTTAAAAGCCAGAGGATTTTATATTTAAATCCTGGGTATAATAGGAAGCTCTTGTAGTTTATTGAATTTTGGATATTATTGTCAGACCTATTATTTTTCAAGGAAGATTAGTCTGATATCTAATTAGAGTATGAAGGAACATCAGACAGCATGACAGAGATGCAGAGATGAAGTGCCAGCACACACACACACAGAAAGACAGAAATAATTGATCCCAGTGGTTCTCAACCTTCCTAATGCCGTGACCCTTTAATATGGGACTATCTGCATGGGGGCGGACTTGCCTGGAGATGGATAAAGGAGCTGTGTCTCAGTTCCTATGACCATCAGAAATATGTGTTTTCCAATGGTCTTAGGAGACCCCTGTGAAATGTTTGTTTGACCCCCAAAGGGGTCGTGACCCACAGGTTGAGAGCCACTGTCCTAGATGGAAAATCAGAGTCTGAAATACTTGACTATTGAATTTACTCAGTTTTCTTGACCTTTTTGGGTATAATTGGTCTACGATTTTAATGGATTTGGGGTTCTAACAGATGCAGCAGTCCTAAATTAGGATGCTGACCCAAGTCAAGATGTGTTTCATTTGGCATTACAGGATGCGACTTCCTGCCCATGTCCTGACTCATGTACTCTATTGAAGTTATGAATTTTGATGCTGTTCTAGGGCTAGGTTTTGCTTCCTGTTGGGCTCTACATGGGGAGCCCAATTCAGATCCTTCTCCCTGCCATAACCTTATAGGTGCTGGTAGAGATTTAGATCTCCATTGTAACCCTGAGACAGAGATCCAGCTTCGTAGAGCCTTCCCATTCCCACCAGACTGGATGGTATGCTGTCAGTATTGCCTAAACATCTAGATTATAGCATAATTCTTTCTTTCAGTGATCTTTTCTTCTTGCTGTCTTGTTTCTTCAATTCTTGGCTTCCTTTTTTCCCTTTCCCTTTAATTATTGCTTTTTAAATGTTTAATACTTTTAATCTAAACGTAATAGCCATCAATGAAAATACTGAAATGCAATTAACTAAATGAATTTTAAAGATTGTATAAGAAATCAAGAATGTGACTATTTGAAATTTAATTATAAACTAAGAAAATGAAGAAACTAAAACAGTGCTGCTCATCTTTAATGTTCTAAGTTCTTCTAAATTTGTTGTTATTAATATCATTTCCCATAATTCTAGGCAATCTTATAGTGTTCTGATCTGCTTTGTTCACTATTCTTAGCTTCAACTAGGTGTTGCTGTATTTTTTTAATCCTTTTATGCTACTTTAAACAGTTGGCATAATAATCTCCCATTCTTATTTCATGAAATTTTATTTGATTTTTTATCTGTGAATTTGTGTTTGTTTCTTTGGTTAATCATTAATCATTTGGATATATGAATTGTTTTAGAAAGATAGCAGAATTAGAGGTTGTAAGGCAACCTATCCCCTGAATCTCTCAAGTCTAACAATAAATACAACATATATCTTAAAGAAAACAAACTTCTAAGAAATTTAAAAAAAGGGAAATTTTAAAAGTTCTCTCAAATTTAAAGGCAAAAACCTAGAAAAAACATAAAAATATATATTAAGAGGAGACAAAAACACTTTAAAAGAGTAAACATTCAGAAAATATTAACAAATAAATGCAATTAATAAAAGAAATCAAGAGATAAAAAATTAATGAATTAAACTAATCTCAGGACAATTTTTTATAAAATATAATCAAACAGTTCTAAGAAATAAATAGATTTAAAAAAAACAAAAAACAAAAAAACAAGGGGCGGCTAGGTGGCGCAGTGAATAGAGCGCCGGCCCTGGAGTCAGGAGTACCTGAGTTCAAATCCGGCCTCAGACACTTAACACAAAAAACTAGCCGTGTGACCTTGGGCAAGTCACTTAACTCCAACTGCCCTCCAAAAAGCAAAAAAAAAAAAAACCCAGAAATAAATAGATTTGAGGGAAAAAAACCCGGATTTCCCTCTGAAGCAGAATATTGGAGTAATAGAAGAAGGAAAATAAAGGCATAAAATCAATAACTGGAAACTAAATGGAAGAAGTTTTTTTTTATTACAATTGATCTGGAGGATAGGCAAAGCAGAAAAATAATGAAGAGATTTCCAAAATACAATGTCCAATAGAATAGGGACATCATTTTTCATGAAATTATGCAAAATTTTCTACAAACATAGAAAATGAAGAATAGATGGCAAATCAGCACAATTCTTACAGTGATAATAGAGAAATATCCCAAATTTTACTGCTCCAGAAACATCACCCCAATTTGTAAGATATAAATTACAAGGAATTGTTATAACAGTCAAGAAGACAACACTTTTTTTTTTAAAACACAAGATTTTTTTTGGCAAAAAATATGTGTAAAAGCTAAAATAAGATACTTAGGATACTATAAGTATCAGGAATACATTCCCAAATCTGATTCCTAGGAAAGCTAATTCTTTTTTCCCTATTTTGAGAATTATTTTCAAAGACAACAAAAGAGCATTTAAAATCACGAATTTGAGAAATCTATAGGAAACATTCCAAATTAGAACAGTTTTTATCTCCTCAAACCAGTAAAGACTGAAGAAAAGACCTGGGTCAACATGATATGTAATTCAGTTAAAAAAAAAAGATAACTTCACATCTGTAATTAACTATTCAAGGTAATACCAATCATTATAATAGGATTAAACACAATTGAAAACTTGTTTGGTTTAATCACCAAATTAAAAAGTAGGCTACAAAGGAGAAAGGGGGAATAGAATGCAACAGATGATTATTTATGGCAAAGATAAAGGATGAAAAGAATAATATTTTAAAGTGGAAAATAAGATGGGAAGGTGACTGTAGATAATCAAAATGTCAAAATTTGTTGGCGAAGTCAAGATTGTTTTTGTTTTTGTTTTTTCTTAATGGAGCTGAAAATATTTATAGGCAGCTAGTTGTACTACCAAGCTTGCATTGAGTTTTCTCAAAATGTAATCCCCAGTCCCTTCTTTCTGTGCCTTGGGTTTTTCCACCTTCTTCTTCCTTCAGGGCATTGCTTTCCTTTTCAAATTCCCATTGAATGGTGGGTCTGAGTTTTGAAACTGAAAAGGTGCTTACCTAAATTGTTCTCCCCTTAAAATCTCTGGGTTGTAATTATTTCTTGGAGGAATCTAGCCCTGAAAATTACTTTTTCCCCTCCAATGCATTGTACCCTCAATTAAATATAAGGCTTGGACACCTCACAAATATACAATGGCAAATTCAGATTTGGGTTTATATAACTTCAATAACTTTAACTCTGCCTCCTTCTTAGATTTTGTCTCTGTTTTCATCTTGTTCTCCCTCCCTGCTTTCCCCTCTGCACCTCCTATTTCTAATCTCATTGCTATCATTCAAGTAAGCAGAACTGGAACAAATTTGAATGACCATCTGGATTTTAATATATTATCACACACATGCTGAGGAATACTTAAAATAAAACCGATTACGGAAGTGGCAATTTTAAAAGTGACCAGAGGATGCTGTCCTAGAAAGAGAGAGAAAAATTAGAGTCTGTTCCATTGTCTTCCTTTCTTTCTATTTCTTCCTCCATTAGGTAATGGGGTAGGCTAGGTTGTGTAGTGGATGGAATAGCAGCTCTGGAATCAGGAGGAACTGAATTAAAATCTGAGCTAGCTACTAGCTGTGTGACTCTGGGTAGTTTAACCCTATTTGTTTCAGTTCCTCATCAGTAAAATGAACTGGAGAAGGAAATGACAAACCATTCCAGTATCCTTACCAAGAAAACCCCAAATGGGGTCATGAAGAGTCAGACAAGGCTGAACAACAACAGCAACAATAGTTTGTAGGGTGGGGAGTGGGGATGACAGGAGAGCAGATCTCAACTTCAGGGAAGGAACCAGGAAATCTCCATTCTCACAAATGGTCCTGTTCTTGCATCTCCTATGGTCAGTGGGAAGCTCTGAAATTCAGTCCCTTAATTCTTAGAACATACCCTTCTCATTGGTAAGTTGTGATGCCTTATGATGCTTATCACAACCCCATATGACAGAGTTCAATATATAAAATCTAGCTATGATTCTTTTTAGCCTTCAACCTCTGTTATTCTGCACAAATGTCAAAATCTGTCCTTTTTCCATTTTACTTTTCTTATTCCCAAGTATAGTATATTTTCTTACTTTTAAGCATAGTAGTTTGTCTTAAGGTAAAATCTGAATTGAATTTAGAGATTACTGAAGAAGGGATTGATAACCAGAAAGCAAAACTAATACCAGCTCTCCTTTTTCCATGCCCAAAGCTTCTTTTTGGTAAGCTCCAAAAGGTGAGCTACCTATAAAATTCAGGAATTTTAGAGTTCTCTTTAATGAGAATATATTTTAAAACTTACTATTAAAGGATTTGTATTAGAGAAATAAGAAAGATATGCTTTGTTATGAACTGGTCCTATGATTTCATCAGTGTTGGGGAAATTCTTGGGAATATCTATCCATCAATGCAAATCAGAGAGATTATATAATTTACCAGTCACAGTCATTGCAACTAGAATGTATCAGAGACAAGACTTGAATCCAAGTTTTGCTGATTTGAAAGACTTCTTTCCATTTTCTGTAGCATACTACTTCTCATCCACAACCCCAAATCAGCAACAATAGTAACACTGATGATGATGACGAAGAAGAACAAAGAATGGAAGAGGATAGGTTACATTTAACAAATTCTAACTTTAAATTTGACCATGAATGGATTGAATTCTTCCATGAATTTGAGAAGCACTTTGGACTTTCTAATAAGCTAGAGAGAATGGCTGCCATCCAAACCGTTCATTAGATAGATAGATAGATAGATAGATAGATAGATAGATAGATAGATAGATAGATAGATAGACAGACAGATGAAACATTGATTAGGTACTTACTCTTAGCTATAGGCACTTTGATAAGTGATAGGGATACAGATACAACCTAGCAAGATAGTCCCTAACCTCAAAGAGTGTATATTTTGATGAAAGAAAGCAATGTATTGTAGAGATATTAGAAAGAATAAAGGAGGAAGGGGCATTGTGACAGGTAAAGAGTAGATTAATTCTTCAGAAAAATCTAGATGAAAATGGGGAAAATAAGCTTGAGATTTTTTCTAGAAAGGTGGTCATGTGGAGTCACTAAAGAGGAGAGGAGGTCCCCAGGGCAGAGGTCTCCCAGGGAAGGTACGTGGCAGGTCAGGAAAGGAGGTGGAATTAGAGTCTAAGTGGTAGTGATAGGAAAAGCAAACTTCACTGATGCTCAAGTAATTCTTGGCAGATGAAATAGAAGTATAGATCAATCTCTGCAGTCTATTGGCATATTCTCCTCTCCTATTAGCCTTGCTAAACTGAGATATTTGGTTGTCTGATGTACTTTTTCCTAATGCTTAGTGCTAAAATACCAAGCTGCTACAACTGTTAGCTATCTGGGGGCAAGAAATGGAGGATGTTAGTTGGCCAAGCAAGATTTTATTTCTGGGAAATCCTATCCTAATACTTTTTTTTAATCTGCTTTTTCTCTACTCATATAGGAATACTTCTCAGTTGTGGTTGATATTGAGTTAGTAGATTCCTGCCAGTACACTTGTGGAAAAAAAAGCTGCCCTCACCTGTTAATCTGGAAAGTTTTTCATAAAAATCTAAATTCCAACTATTCTTTTTTCTTTTCCTTTCTCTTCACTTCTCTCATTGCCAATAAGAAATAAGATGCTAACTCTATTCATTCTATCCCTTTTTCTCTCCCATAGTCACAGGTCTCATAGAAGATGGTGTCCAGAATTCACACTGATTATGGCAGCATGCCTTTGGGGTCTTGTTGCAAATTTGAGCTAACTGGCAATGACACATTTCTCATCTGTTCTACTTAGTGTCCTTCTTTTGGGGTTCCCTGTTAAAGTTGCACAGAATGAAACATTGCACAATGCATATGGAACCTATTGTTCTGTTTAGTCTAAATCAGTGCTATCTGGGCAACCAGGCTTCATATAAATGAAAGGACATAGAATAATTATATGGTGTTGGCCACATGTTAGCTTTCCAGAGCAAAAGAAGACATACATAGCTATTCTCTTACACACACCTCTCACAGATTATACTGCTTAACAAAAATAAAAAAATAAACAACTTCTGTCATATGTATCTAATAAGCTATCCTTTGCTTAACTTTCATTAAAACTATTCCGTAAAATCCATAAATAGAGAGAAGTGGGAAGCCTTCACTCATCACCCAATTCTCAACAGGAATAGGGACATTAAAGCATCCCATATTAATTACTCAGATGACTTGATATTATTTGAGCAAATCATTTGAAATTTCAAAATATCCTGAAAGAAATATGTACTTTAAATAATCAGCTTTAAAAATGCCTTCCTAAGTGACAATTAAATTTAGGACCAATTTGGGTGAATGACACACAAAGAAGACATTGGGATGCATTAGAATGGTTTCACCTAATTTCATTTGTTCCTACTATCCCATGAGGTAGCACAATGGGTAATGTTGGGATATTCTCTCAGGTAAAAGGCCCAGAGCTATTCAAATCACATATTTACATAAGGTTTTAAGATAAAAAAGTCTGCCAAGGCAGCTAATCATGTTGCTGGTTGCAGATGGGGTCTGGAAACATAAACTAGCAATAAAAGATTTCTAAAATTCAACCAGGAGGGTCTACTCAAGATGAGGAATGTAGTCTTATAACTATGCCGCATTAGTAAGCTTGCTGGAGATTTTAAGCAGTTAGCTATAATTATAACAGGGTGTGGTTTAAGCCTTCAGCATACCAAATTTGTATAACAAGAGAAAATCATAGGAGAATGGAAACACATTCAAACCTGGCAATTCCTTTACTTTCAAAATAAAATCATGTGTAATAAAAATAATCTCCTTTGTCTATTCTCAATCAACAAGTTAATAAACAATCATTACTTTCCTCATAACTTATTATAAATGTTCTCATATATTAAAACTTTATGCATATGAACTATTTTCATTAGCTCATTTTTCAATTTTGATAACTCAAGTTTTTAAAAAAATGTTTTAATATACAGAACAAATCCTCATTTAATCAGATCTTCAAGATGCCCATTAGCAATTTGTAAATTTTTATTGTCCACATGTCCATATAAATTGCACTATCATTGTATGCAATTTCTATAAAATAAAAATTTTGGGAATTCTTTGGTAATTTTGTTGACCTATATGAACACTTCCCCTACCAGTAGAGATGAAAACATTTCACTCCTCATTCAGTATGATTCTTGCCCATATTTTTCCATAAATCTTTCATCAGACATTTTTAATGTAGACTAGAGATATTCTTATAATTATTTTAGTATCTCAGGGATGAAATCACAAATGAACCATATCAAATTTATATATCTTCAAACTTTCACATATCTTGTGATGTCAGTGCACCATTAAGAATGATCATTAATAGACTCACATTTATTTGTGACAGGTCCATGACTTTTTTCAGTCATATGTGTCCACTATGACACATTTATGCCACTCCATATGTTATCATTTACAATATGCCATGCCCAAATCATAACACCTAGCATGCAATGTATCTTTTCAAAGCACTCTGAGTTACTTATAATTTCTTTAGTGAGAATTTTTGGTATTTCAAAACCAATAACCATATAGATCATGGCAAGAAAACTGGTATTAAAGAAACTTTTTTGCAATAGTGAGTAACTTAAAATCATTAAAAAAACACTTTATACTTCCCAAATTTAATACTACCCAGTGCTTTCCTCCTACTTAATTTCAGAATTGGTCACATTCCTTTTTCAGCACACATCTAAGACATTCATGTCAATAGACCCTTTAGATACATTTCTTATAGTTGATTCTTATGTTACAGTCAATAATGTACAATTAATCTCCTTTGTGTTTCCCTTCTCTGTGTCTAATTTAAACCCCAATTATAGAATTATGAATTGCTGGGTAAGAAAGTGAAGACTTTAAGGTACAGCTGATATTTTCAGGACTGATATCAATAAGGGCTTCAGAGGGAAAGGAATATTGGGGAGAGGGGTGTTAAAAGCATTGTTAAGGTGATGGCATTTGAGAATAGGATTTAATTTTCAGGATATTACTTAAAATGCAAAAATAATGATGGATTGTTTAAAGATAGAATACTTTTAACAAGAGAAATATATGTATATATGTAGGTATACATAATATATGTGAATATATATAAAGACATAATACATGTGTATATAAATGTGTAATATATACATATATGTGTATATATAGGTATACATAATATATGTGACTATATCAAGACATAATACATGTGTATATAAATATTTAACATATATATGTGTGCATATATAGGTATACATAATACATGTGAATATATATATAAAGACATAATACTTGTGCGTATAAATATGTAATATATACATATATGTGTGCAATTTATACTCTTAGGAATCTTATTTGAGTGCTTTAAATTGAATTTGGAGAAAGCCACTACATATGGCTACAAAGTCAAATGCCACAGAGCATATTAAGCAACACATAAGTAAATATCTCTATATAACATCAGTAATTCACAGGAAACAATGTTCAAAAAGAGAACAAGGAATAATCCATGCCCTCAGATGTCTATGCATAAACATACATGTTGTCCAATATGCACTATGAATTAGAGATTTACATGCAAAAACATTAATGCGTTCTCATAGAAGAGGTTGGATATCATGCAATAAAATTATTTAGAGGAAATCACTACATGAGCAATGAGAAGCTCTTAAGAAAAAAAAAATAATTCCAATGAAAATAAGGTAAAGTTACTAAACATAAACTGCTCTGGATACATAAGGAACTGTTTAAAGAACTTGGTTGTCATCAAGTAAAAATTTAGACCCTTTAGAGAAAAGAATCATTTTTGTTTTGTCTTTGTGTGCCAAGTGCCTAACACACTGTCTTGAGATGGTCATATTTAATGCTTATTGAAACAAATTGAATAGAAATTTCAAAGACATATACAGAAGACTGAAACAAAGTCATATAAAAATGAGGAATATAAAACTATGATGTGACCCTGAAAGAAAAGCTTCAAATGTGAAAATTAAGAATGAGCTAAGGTTGATGGCAAGTATGGGCTAAGTTCCACTAATCTTGTTTTTGCTTATTTTATTAAGGAGGCTTACTTAGTTTTGGATTAGAAAAAACAGAAATCCAATAGTAAAAAAAAAATGGCTATCTGCCCTCTACAATAAGAAGATAGCAAGAGATCATTCAACTGCTACTTATCAATAAACAAACATTTATTAAGCACCTCCTCTTTGCCAACCACTGTCTTGGACACTGGGGTTGCAAAGAAAACAAAAGTCCTGCCTTCCAGCAATATAATTTTTATTGGAGGAGAGAACATGTATATAAATTGCCTCCTTGTTTTACAGTTGGTTTCACTTATTTGGGATTTCACTGACTTCTCCACCATGCCCCCAGTAAACTCATTATTGGGAATATCATTATCTTGCAAGATCTAACCAGCATTGCCACTCTTAGTTTATCAATATCCTTTGCCTCTCTGATTAGAGTGTACGACTATGAACTCTTCAATATCCATTTAAGATATATGTCTACATATATACTTTTGTAGACATATCCATATATACATATACATGTATATATATGTTTGTATTGTTACCTTACTCTCCTATTACTAGTTTGTTCTTCCAAGATAAGTTTGTGATTACCATAGAAGTGAATGAGTGTAACTTTTTTACCACAGTCTCACAAGTATAATTTCATTGCTTTTCTCTTTTCTTGCCTATTTTATGGGTGTGTGTAGGTCTTTCTATATGAAGATGAACATATTAAAAGGATTGTAAAAGAACCGTTTAAAAGAAATGTTTGATAGGCAGCTTATAATGTGGAATTGGAGCTCAGATGATTCCATAAGGTTGAATATATATTTCTACGAGTCATATGAATAGAAATGATTGTAAACCATGGGATCTGATGAAATCATTTTAATCAAGGCCCCAAGATTTAGCATTTGCTGTTTTGGGATGAAAATGTGGAAGATGATGATCTATAAAATAAAATTAGGATAGATTTAATAGAGAAAAAGAGGATCAAGAAAGATAAATGATAGTAGAGTTTAAAATGAACAAACTTGTCCCCAAAGAAAAGATATGAAAATTTACTTCCTTCTCTCTGTGCAGAGATGGGGGACTATGGTATAGAGTACTACAGAAATGTCAGAATTTTTCAGTAGACTCTAGTTGGTTGAATTTTTCCATCCTCTATGTTTTGATTCTCTGTGCTAAACTATAGCTTTCTCAGAAGGGGAGGTGAGTGGGACAATTTGGGACATTTAAGTAATATCAAAAAATAAAATTAACTTTTTTGAAGAACATTGAGAACTTTGGAAAGGAGAGTTTTAGGTAAATGCTCAAGTCAAAAGGCAGATGTCAGTGGCCCAAGAAATGAATAAAAAGAAAAAAAGTAGAAGTGAGGTAGAATAGTCAGATTTTTGCAGTTTTCTAGTATGAGTATATCATTATATCTCCCTCTGAGAAGCTAGAGTTAAGTGATAAGCACCTTGACACACCTCACCCAAGGTATAAAGAGGAGGAAGCATAGGCAGTGACATTGAGAGTAATGCTTAGTTGAGGATGGTTTGCCTCTTTTCAAATAGTGAATTTGTGATATCTCCTTATCTTTATTTTATCATTTAGTGAATATTTAGGAAAAAAATATAAATGACACATTGAACTTATATGTTTAAAGCATGTACCACTGTTGCGAAAATGGCGGATCATTACACATCACTCACATGTCTCCAGATTTTTTATAAAAGAAAAGAATCTTTAAGAAAAGTTCAATTGGGGGGTGGAGCCGATATGGTGGCGTAGAAGCAGCAAAGCACCGCGGCTCCCACACAAACATGCTAAAAACTCATAAAATGGGACTCTAAAACAGATTTTCAAGCTCCAAAACTCTCCAAAAGACAGAAAATGCATCTGTTGCTACAGGCAGCTCAGCAGGTGGGGCTCTTTGCAGCAGTCTAGGAGTGGCAGCCAAAACCCCAGCCCCAGCCAGGCCCCAGGACATCAGACGCAGCCCAGTCTATAGGAGAGCAGATCACCTGCGCTGGAGGCACAGTAACCACATTTATCAGGCCAAAAGAAAAAAAGGCTAAGAGAAAGGTCAGTGGTCAGTGGATTCTGCTAAATTTGGGGAAGAGTGGGTCCGGACAAACTACTCCCAGGGCAAGGAAGCAGTGGGAGGCGGCTGTAGCAGCAGGAATGGCTGAGAGCAGCAGCGGCCATCACTGGGCTGCTTCAGAGCCCTCGGCCTGCAGATAGCAGGGGGGCTGAGGCGATTGATCAGGGCCAAGGGCTCTTGTGTTGAGTGGCCTGGATCTGGATCGGAGTCTTGAGTGGTGGTACTGGGGTGCGCTCTCAGTGAGCCAAAGCTGGGGGTTGGGGAGGCTGCAGCATCCCACTAATAGCTCCGGCATCTGTGAGGGCCCCAGTGATTGGGGATAGAGCGTTCCCCCTCCAGGAAGCAGAGTTCCACAGAGCTAAAAAACCAAGCAATTAATAGACTGGCCAACATGAGAAAAAGGAAGCAAGATAGGAGCAGCAGTAAAACTCTAGAATCCTTTTTTATGGACAAAAAAGATCAAAGCATGGAGCAGGAGGAAGACAACTCAGTCAAAACTCCCTCACCAAATGCTTCCAAGACACTAGAAGAATGTCTACTAGCTATGGATAGACTTAGAAAGGACTTTGAAAACAAAATAAGAGAAGTGGAGGAAAAATTGGAAAGAAAAATGAGAATGATGCGAGAAAGTCATGAAAAGAGAGTCAACAACCTGACTGAAGAAAACAATACCTTAAAGAGCAAATTAACACAGATGTCAAAGGAGGCCCAGAAAGCCAATTAGGAGAAGAATGCCTTAAAAAGTCGAATTTGCCAGATGGAGAAAGAGTCTCAAAAGCATTCCGAAGAGAATAATTCCTTCAGAATTAGAGTGGAGCAAGTGGAAGCTAATGACTTTATGAGAAACCAAGATACTATTAAACTGTTACAAAAAATGAAAAA
>CM053596.1:127158357-127194786 GCA_028646575.1 Pseudocheirus occidentalis | reverse complement strand
GAGACCCTCCCTGCCCTACTAGAAAGTTAGAGGGTTGTTGGAGGAGGACATAAAAGGGATCAGATTGTGCGAGGGGCTTTATAGTGGGATCACTGTTTTGGGCCTGGGGGTAGGGGAAAGAAGGGGAGAAAATTTGTAACTTAAAACTGGAAATGAATGATGTAATCAAGAAAATAAATTAAAATTTAAAAAAAAATTTCTCTTTACTAATTGTGGGACCTTAGACATGTCACTGAAATCCTCTGTTTCTGTTGTAAAACAAGCATAGTAGCAGCAACTATCTCACAGAGTTGGTGAAAGGATCAAAAGAAGTAAACACCACCTTCTACATGAAGCCTTTGCTTGTCAGCTCAAATGCTAGTGTCCTCTTCAGAGACTTCCTTATGCTTAAGGTCCTTATCTTTATTTGGACTTCTTCATTTTACATATATTTTTATATAATTATGTCTTTTTCCTCCCTCATTAGATATCAGCTTTTTGAGTGTAAGGATTACTAGGACAGTGACTGGCATACAATATCAGGTACTTAATAAGTGTTTGCAGTTTGGCCAACAGTTGACAATGTCTGAATAGTGATGATAAGAATTTACATAGTGCTACAAGGCTTATCAAACTCTTTGTGTATATATATTTCTCTCACACACACATATATTATGTAAACACACACATCCATATATATATGTATTTGTTCTCATTTTGTGAATTGGAATATGTTTACAGATAGATGGATAGATAGATAGATGATAGATAAATAGAGAGAGAAATAGAGAGAGAGATAGAATTTAAATTTTTTGTGCTTCATAAGAAAACCAATGATCTTGAGTAGAGTTCTTCTTTTTCTGACTATTCTAGATAAATTAAATATTTTTGTATGATCATAATTATTAATTTAAATCCATAAATATCAAAGAAGAACAATAAATATGGAGATAAATATTTTAAATTGTTCTATTGGGTAGAAGTACTTTTTGAAAATGTTATTGTGCATTTTTTTAAAAAGTCTTCCTTATCTGTTTTAGTAATAAGCAACTAAAAAGCAAGATATAGGCCATCATTTAATTGCTAACTTCCCACAGCACTTACTCTGGGGCTGAGTTTACAGTAGGTGTTCAAAAAGCATTTAATTGGACCAGGAGTCTGAATATTATTTTTGCCTTATTTGGCTATGTTCTTTTGACAGTATAATCCTGAGGAAGTTCCTTTTTAGCTATATTCTAAATTTCCTCATCTGTTAAATGGTTATTATGGGCATTACTAAGCATTCAGGAAGAGATGTCTAGTGAGGTTCCTTCTCAACTGTTTAGTCCAAGTAAAGGAATTTAACTGGGAAAAGTGTAATTCTACTTGGCTATGGTTCTTAGACTGGGAATTCTTAACCAGTGGTCCATGAACTTGTTATGGACCATATAGATAGAATTTCAATACATTTAGATAGATAGATATACATACACGTAAATGCATATGTGTATTAGGTTTGTCTTGATAGCTATATTTTAATGTAATTTATTTTTTTGTGATTCTGTAAATTTTATGTATTTTAATACCATGATTTTGAGAGGGGCTGATAGACCTCACCAGAATGCCAAAGTGGTTCAAGACATAAATAAAGGTTAGGAAACTGTAAAGGGAATGGTATTTTGAAGATCTTCCTTGCCCCTTAATAGACCTAGGGGAATTTGAAGACCTCTCCTGCTTTGAATATAAACTCTGCCCCATAATAGGCTGAATGTAGTCACATGGAGCCTTTGGTGGGAGGAATTTGCTGAAGGGAAGCAGAGTCACCAAAAACCTGGTAGCTAGAGCTAGCTAGATGGTGGGAGAGAGAGGTGCTCAGGCAAGGAGAGAGAAAGGTTTGTAAGTAAATATTGGTCTTGTATTGGTTTGTGGGAAGGTTGAAGGATGGTATGGCCCTCTGTTATTATGGCTTCATAATATCTTTGGTATTATGACAGAAACAGTTTACTGGTTTGGGGATTCAGTTTTCTGGTGTCTAAAATTCTTCAGTTATGTCCTCTTTCTCGAGAATCTGATATATTTTGTGATCAAACATCATGTGATATTTATAGTCACGATCTGGATTGTGATCATGGGCATTGTAAATATTGCATCAGTGCTGCATAAATCTCATAGTCCTTTGTCTGGCCTTACCTCAAATAATGGAGCAGGAAACAATAGGAATGCCAAGTTGTTAGGTTTCATGTATCTTACTGGCTCCTTGACTTGGCCTTGAAAAGAACAGCACCCTTTTCTTTTTCTCTGTGTCTCTGCCTCTGTTGCTCTGCCTCTGCCTCTCCTTCTCTATCTCTCTCTCTGTCTCTCTGTCTCTCTCTCTCTCAAACACACAACAACACATAAAGAAAACAGAGAAAAGTTGAGTTTTATGCAGACCTAGAGAAAGGATTATATATCCATACAACATTAGTAGGGAATGATGCATGTATGGGGATGGTGCCAGATGAGACTGAGACTCAAAGAAAGAAGGTGAAGATGAAGATTCACAGTCTCACTCAGGTCTATACAATAGCCTTCAGCCTACTGTGTCAGCAAATCCCTAAAGGAATGACACAGCTGTGACCTATTTTCACTAAGTCTGTATTCCTGCTTTGGTACTCTGAGTCATGTGGACTGCATAGGTACTGAGAGAAATTGGAGCCAATAGAACAGAAGGTTGTTTGATATCTTCAGAGAAGAAAAAAGAATTTTTGTGACTGTTGAAGAGCTCAGATAAAAAAAGCCCACCCTATGTGCAATGTTGCATTAATTAGTCTATGAACTTACAAAAGAGCAGAGAGCCCTTTCAGGAAGAGCTAATCAACTTAAATTCTGATTTTCCTAGGAGAAATCCTTGATGGGGATGGATGGACAAGGCATTTTGTGAGAGATGCACAAAGATTGTATTCAGTCCCAGCATTCAAGCTCCTCTTTGCTATACTAATAACATTAATTAACATAACATATGCATACTAAATTGCTCTTTTACTCATGACAAAGTAAAGTTTTGATACCTTTAGATGAGTTAAAATATGTTTGTTGGGTCAAATTAATAATAGCTAATATTCTTATAACACCTTAGTGTTCACAAAATTTACCTCATAACCAGAGGAGATAAATAATCAGTCAATGGGTCAAAAAGCACTTCTTAAGATCTTTCTATGTACCAGGCTTTGTGCTAAGTGCAGGGAATACAAATCAAGCAGAAAGAAAAACAATCCCTGGAATCAAGCTTAACTTTCAGTGGAAGACAACACATACAAGGCAGCTGAAAAGAGGGAAGGAAGATAAAGTACCCGACTTGGGGTCATGGTAGAGGAAGTTCAGTGGAGATCAGTCAACAGTTCAGTCTGAATAGAAATAATCAAAAGAAAAATAGAAAAATCAAAAGATGAAGCCTCAGGGTTGGAGAGTAACTTCCACTATTGAAGTGGACCAAACAGAGTGTGTTTGCAGGGTGAAGAGGTTTCTATGGCATGATGGAGAAGTCCTGTGGAGTGGTCAACAAAGCACTCTGTGGCTGACTGAATATGCCATCTCCCTTATATGCATAAGGAAATAGAGGTTCAGGTACATGGCAGCAGAGAGAGGCAGTGGTAGCGAATCAAGAAGTTCCTAGGCCAAGAAGGGAGCTGGCAGGAACAGGAGAGCAATGGAAGAATTTCTATGCAAGGAATCCTAGAGAAGCAAAGCTATCTCTGAACTTCTCAAGGAAGAGAGATTCTGACTAACACCTATTTCCTGGAATGAAGATAGCATATAATTAAGGAGCAAAAAGAAAGAAAGCCACGGTGAGAACATCATACCTCCTGTCCTTCACTAGTCCTGTGAGTTAGGTAGATCATGAAGAGCTGAGGAAAAACTCTCTCACAATACTGCTTTTCCCTTGCAGGGATCCTTGACCCTAGTATAGTACTCCCAAACTGGAAGATTATATAGCTTCCTGGAAGACAGGAGAAAGAAAGAAAAATATCTTAGGATTTTGGGGCTTAAGAGCCATCCCTTTAATGGTGGTACCCTACATGGTACTTAAAAACCTTTCACTAACCTGTGTGTTTATATAAAAGCTGAGAAGTCTTTCCCCTCCCCCTAACTCTTTTTTTTAAACCAAGACACCAAGTATTATGTTCCTTGGGAAATATTGGGTGGGAACATGAGTCAAAAATAGAGATTTGGCTGAAACATGCCCAAGGTTCAATTGAACAATAAATATTTATTCACTATATACTAGTTCTGAGCACTGGGCTAAGTACTGGGAATAAAAAAGAGGTAAAAGTCAGTCATTGCCCTCAAGGAACTTACAATTTAATGAATTGGAATCCATTCTATATAAAGCAAGAATTTCACTCCAGATACTGGTGACATTTGACCCTGGGACATGAAGCCATAAAAAGAGGTCTAAAATCCTGCTCCTCAAAATCACAATCCACTATTCATTTTAGTGCATGGTGAACTTGAATTAGAATATAAGGTCATTCAAAACATACTAAAGTCAATGTCATAACAATGCTAATTATCTTTTCTGTAGCAAATTTAATTTTCATGTGTTTGTTTTTGCTTTCTGTATTCATATGTCTTGCCTCTCTTTTTATTGGTACAGAGATATGGATAAAGGCAGATGCTGGACCAGAAAGTGTGAGGAAATAATGCTTTTTTTCTTACTATAGTAAATAAATTAATAAATGAAAAAATAGATGGATAGACAAATGGAAAAATCTAAAGGTCTTTCCTCCATCCTCATCCTTCTTTGTTTCTCTTTTGCTTTTGACATTGTCCATTACCTTCTCCTTCTTGACACACTTCTTTTTGGGCTTTTATGACACTATTCTACCCTGGTTCTCCTCCTAGCTAATTTATGACTCTTACTCAGTATCATTTGCTGAATCATCATTCAGGTTGCACCCAATAACACCAGGGGTTCCATGATCCCTTGGCTCTCTGTCACCAAAACTCTTCTCTTTGACCTCTATATTATTTATATTCATGATTTCATTGATTCTTATGCATTAACATATCTCAGTGCTAATGCTTCTCAAATACATATATCCATCTCCAAATACATATTGGACATCTTGAACAGGATTGGCCAAAGATATCCTAAACTCAGCCTGTCCAAAACTGAACTCAATTATCTTTTGTCCCCTGGGGGGTGGAGTCAAGATGGCAGCATAGAAGCAGGAGAATTCTGGGGCTCCCACCATAACCACCTCAAATACTGATAAACTATGACTCTAAACAAATTTTAGAGCTACAAATGTCATAAAATGACAGAGAAACAAGGCTCCTGTTAAAGGTGGCCCAGCAGATGGATGGAAAGGATTCATCACAGTACGCTGGGAGCAGAGCCCAGCCACATGTGGTTTTAGCAACACACTGTCTAGGAGAAGCCCCGGCTGGAGTTTTGAAGTTTTCAGGAGAGTGGATTACCGTCAGTTGTGGTGGTTTTCAGAATTACCAACTCATGAGAGCCAAAGACAAAGTAAAAAGTTCATGGGAACTGGGCTAAATTTGGGGGAGAGGGTCTGCCCAAACTGCCTCCAGAGCTAAAAATAGTCTGAAGCAAAGGCCTTGTAGCTGCCTCCACGTGGCTGCTTCAGAGCTCCTGGCCTACAGATTGAACGGTGGGGGGCAAGCGCTCATTCAGAGGCTAAGTGCTCTTGTCTTGAGCTACCTGCATCAGGATTGTGGTCTTGGGTAGTAATCCTGAAGTGCATTTTCAGTGAGACAAAGCTGGTGGAGTCAGAAGAGACCACAGCCTCTTAATAGCTCTGGGAGCTACAAAACCCCAGCAATTTGGGACAGAGCTCTCCCCTCTGAAAGCAGAGTTCTACTGACCCCAAAAGTCAAGGAATTGACTGGCAACATGAGCAGGCAAAGGAAGCAAAGAAAGCTCAGCAATCCAACTTTAGATTCCTTTTTGGGGGACAAAAAGGATCAAAGCATGGAATGGGAGGAAAACAACACAGTCAGAACTCCTACACCAAAAGCTTCCAAGAAAAATGTAGACTGGTTACAAGCCATAGAGGAGCTTAAGAAAGATTTTGAAAACCAAATAAGAGAAAGGGAGGAAAAACTGGGGAGAGAAATGAGAATAATGCAAGAAAATCATGATAAGAGAGTCAACAACCTGACTGAAGAAAATAACACTTTAAAAATAGACTAACTCAAATGGCAAAAGAGTCCCAAAAAGCCAATGAAGGGAATGCCTTAAAAAGTTGAATTTACCAGATGGAAAAAGAATCTCAAAACCTTGCTGAAGAGAATAATTCCTTCAGGATCAGAATGGAGCAAATGGAAGCAAATGACTGTATGAGAAATAAAGATACTATTAAGCAGATCCAAACAAATGAAAAAATAGAAGGCAATGTGAAATATCTCACTGAAAAAACCAATGACCTGGAAAATATATCCAGGAGAGACAATTTAAACATTATTGGACTACCTGAAAGTTATGATAAAGAAACCTTACAAATCATCGTTCAAGAAATTCTCAAAGAAAATTGCCCTGATATTTTAGAACCAGAGGACAAAATAGAACTTGAAAGAATTCACCAATCACTTCTTGAAAAAGATCCCCAAAACGAAACTCCTAGGAATGTTATAGCTGGGTTCTGGAGTCCCCAGATCAAGGAGAAAATATTACAGGCTGCTAAGAGGAAGCAATTTGAATACTGTGGAAACACAAACAGGATAACACCGGATCTAGCTGTTTCTACATTCAGAGACTGAAGGCCCTGGAATATGATATTCTGGAGATCAAGGGAGCTAGGATTAAAACCAAGAATCACCTACCCAGCAAAACTGGGTATAATGTTTCAGGGGAAAATATGATCATTCAATGAGGAGGAGGACTTTCAAGCATTCTTGAGGAAAAAACCAGAACTGAATAGAAAATCTGACATTCAAACAAAAGAAGCATGAGAAGGTAAACATGGAAAAGAAATGATAAGGAACTTATCAAAGTTGAACTATTTACATGCCAACATGGAAAAATGAGAATTGTAACTTATGAAACTTTTCTCAGTATGAGGATAGGTCAAGGGAATATAAATGTATGCATACACATATGTCTATATATGAGGGTATATATGTATATCAGTTCATATAGGAGTGTGTGTGTGTATATATATATATATATATATGTATATAGATTGACAGAGGGCACAGGATCAATTGAATAGGAAGAGATGATATTTTAAAAGGTGAAATTAAGAGGTGGGAGAGGAATAGAATGAGAGGAGACAGGGAGAGACAGAATGGGATCAATCATTTTATAAAGAAGAGACAAGGGATAACTGTTACAATGGAGGAGAAAAACAGGAAGGCAAAAAGGTAATGGGTCAACCTTACTCTCATTTAATTTGGCTTAGGGAGGGAATGGCATACACTCTAAACTGGGCATCTTGTCCTGCAGGATACTAGGAGGGAAGGGGATGAGAGGGGTGATGATGGGGGGGGGGAGAGCAGGTTTGTGGGGGGAGGGTTGTTAGAAGCACACACTTCTGTAAAGGGACAGGGACAAAGTAGAGAATAGAACAAGGGGAGGATGGGATAGAAAGGAGGGAAATGTAAGTCTTTCACAATATGTCCATTGTGGAGACGTTTTGCATAACTACATATGTACAGCCTGTATTGAATTGCTTATCTTTCCAGTGGGGTTAGGTGACAAGGCAGGAAGGGAAAAAAATCTAGAATTCAAAGTTTTAAAATCATTCATATATATACACACACACGGGCACTGGGATAGGGAGATCCATCTTGCTCTACCAGAAAGTCAGAGGGGTGATGGGGGAGCATATAGGACAGAGCAGATTGGGAAAGGGCATATTCAGTGGGATTGCTGTTGTTTTGGGGGGTAGGGGAAAGATGGGAAGAAAATTTGTAACTCAAAATCTTGTAGAAATCAATGGTGTAAACTAAAAATAAACAAAAGTTAATTTAAAATAAAAAAAAAGAATTATTTTTTGCCTCCAAACCATTCCCCTCCTTAATACTCTCTTCCTGTTGACGGTACTACTGTCTTCCAAGTCACTCAGGCTCACAACTTGGTGTGACCCTCAATTCTTTACTCTTTCTCACCTTCCATATCCAATCTGTTTCCAGGACCTGTTGATTTCACTTTGATGAAATTTCTCACTAAATCCTCTTTTCTTTGGCCACCATTCATCACCTCATGCCTAGGCTATTACAATAACCTACTAGATTGTATTCTTACTATAAATCTCTATACTTTATTCCATCTTCTGTTCAGCTCTTAAAATGATTCCCCAATTCAAGAAACTTGAGTAGTTCCTGTCACCTTCAATATCAAACTTTAAAATGCAGTTTGGCTTTCAAAATCCTTCAAAACTCCCCATACCTTTCTGGTCTTTTTACACATTATACCCCTTTTCTCATCCCCATGCATTCTGTGATCCAGTAACAGAAACCTCCTTGCTGTTCCTAGAACAAGACACTCTATTTCTCACCTCCAAGCATGTTCACTGGACTTCTCATGCCCCTTCCATGCAGGGGCAACTATGTCACACAGTGTTTAGAGCACTGGGCTTGGAATCAGGAAGACTCATCCTCTTGAGTTCAAAACCAGTCTCAGACACTTAATCATGTTTGTCTTAGTTCCTCATCTATATAGTGAGCTGAAAAACGAAATGGCAAGCCACTCTAGTATCTTTAACAAGAAGACCCCAAATGGGGTCACAAAGAGTCAGACATGACTGAAGTGACTAGACAACTGGAATTTTTTCTCTCTCTTTGTCTCTATCTTTTAACATTTTTGACTTCCAGCTAAAATTAAGTACTCTAAAAGAAGTCTTTCCTGATCCCTTTTTAATTCTAGTGCCTTTCTACTGTTCATTATCTTCAATTTATTCTACATATAGCTTGTTGTATATAGTTGTTTGTTGGCTGTCTCTCCCATTAGATTCTGAGCTCCTTGAGAATGAGGATGATATTTTAACTTTCTTTATATCCCTAGAATTTAGTACAGTTCCAGGCACATAAAAGACACATAATTAATATTACTGATTGAATATTTTTTGGTTAATATACCATGACCAATGGGAGGGAACATCTTTGTCTCTAATGATCTAGAAAGTTGAGATAACCTTTGGCATTCATTAATCCTAGTTGTAATGATTCCCTGGGTGATGAAGCTAACAGAAGGCCAGGCCTGGAGTCAGGAAGATTTGAGTTCAAATCTGTCCTCAAACACTAGCTACATGACATTGGTTAAGTAACTTAATCCTGCTTGCCTCAGTTTCCTCATCTATAAAATTATCTGAAAAAGGAAATGGCAAATCATTCCAGTATTTTTGCCAAGAAATCTCAAAGGGTCACAAAGAATCAGACACAACTGAAAAGAGTGAACAAAAACAAAAATAATTTCCATGATTTCATGTCCCAAATCAGTGTTCATGAGGGGAAAATATGTAGTACAATGGCACAAAGGATCTTTCCAGGGCAGACACTCAAACAGTAACTACACTTTTACAATAATTATCTGCTATGTCAACCAGCCACCCAATATATTGTTACAGAATCCCAGAACCTCAGATCTGGAAAAAGCCTCAAAGATCACTTGATCCAACCCTGTACCTGAATAGGAATCTCCTCAACAACAATCCCAACAAGTAAGTGTCCACCAAGCCTGTCCTTGAAGATCTCCTCTTCCAAGGAAATGCAGTCTGTTTTTTTCAGGAAGTTCTTTGTTATATGGAGCCCCAAATTTGCCTTTTTTGCAACTTCCTCTCATGGCCTCTAGTTTTGTCCTCTGTTATCGATAAGAACAAAGCTAACAACACCTCTTGCATATAAAAACTGGTTTTAAATAACTAAAGCCAACTGCTATATCGAATTTAAGTCTTCTCTTCCCCAGTCTACCTCTTTATTCCCTTTAACTCATATGTCATATTGTGCAGTCCCTTCAACACCCTGGTTTTGGACTCTAGTTTGTCAATATGTAATTTGTCAATATCCTGCCTAAAATGTAGTACCCAGAAGTGAACATAAGCCTGATTTTTTTGGTACTAATTCTTTTCAGGAGTCATGGAAGCTACAGTTATACAATGCAACAGAAATACAGATTCGCTGGTGGCTTGTTTGAATTGCTTATGCAATAAAATCTTACCATTCAAGTATTAGAGAATCTAGCTTGTTTGATGATTTTCATGGATTGAAGCACCCTAGTAGCATCCCTTTCCAAGGCAAGTTTGGAGGCATTACTGTATTGAGTGGTAATATCTTTTTCATGTTGTACCCCTTCCCTAAATCCCTAAATTCCCTAAATCTCACCAAAGAACACTCCTTTAAAATTTCCAAATAAGGGTAAGAATTGGACTATGTATAATTCATCAATATTCATAACTACTGGCTAAGAAAACTCCCTCTACCAATGCAGATTGGAACCCTCTCTGAAACTTTTATTTTTAGAGAGTTACTTGGGGTGGTGGTCTTTTTCAGCCATTCCCAACTCTTTGTGACCCCATGGACCATAGTGTTCCAATACCCTCCTTCGGGTTTTCTTGGGAAAGATACTGGAGTGGTTTGCCATTCTTTCTCCAGTGTATTAAGACAAAAAAGAAATTAAGTGACTTGGTCAGGTTCAATATCTACTTGAACTCCAGGCCCAGCTTTCTATCCACTGAACCACCTACTCAGGGGTTGGGAACCTGTGGCCTAGAGACCACATGTAACCTTATAGGTCCCTGAGTGTGGCCTTTTGATTGAGTCTAAATTTTGCAGAACAAATCTTTTTATTAAGGGGATTTGTTCTGTGAAGATTGGATTCAGTCAAAAGGCTGCACATGAGAACCTAGAGTGCAGCATGTGACCTTGAGGCTACAGGTTCCCCACACCTGAAGATTCATCTACTGAGTTCTCTAACTGCCTGGAGTGCTTTAAAGTCAACAATCCTGACTTGCTCATGGTTAGTTAGTATATTTTATGAATTTTCATCCTGCCTTTTTACTTCACAGTATTTTCATAAGGATGAAATGTTTCTGAAAGTACCTTAAAAATTATTGAATGTATAGAAATATAAATCATTATAATTACTTAATATTTAGAGGGCTATGGAATCACATCAGTAAGCATTGTCTCTACCAAAGCAAATCAACAATTTCTTTATTCCTTCTCATTTTGGACTATTCTCATCCATGTCACATAATAATACTTCCATAAAGTATCATCCAGAAGGCAATCCTTTGGTTCTTTTGACATTTCATGAATGTCAGTGTAGTATTCATGCTGTCCTTTTCTTTACTGTTTCTCAATTTGGCCATGTGATCAGTCTACCTCCTTCTTTTGCTCATAATATAATGAGGCATTAAACTCAATCAATCAGTCAGTCAATAAGCAATTGATAAATATTTTCTACGTGCTACTGCTGAACACAGTGCCAGGCATAGAGCAGATGTTTAATAAATGCTTATATGGAAGAAATCAGGGATGCTAAGACACAGAGGAGAAAGGACCCAGCATTCCAGTTATGAGCAACAGCAGCACAAGTACAGAGTCAGGACATGGGCTGTTGTTGTTAAGGAGCAGCAAGCAGAACAGAGTAGCTGAACTGTGGGCTGTGTGGAAGAAGGTAAATTCTAAAAGGACTAGAAACTTTTAGTTTCTAGTGCAAAACTAAGATTCTATATTTGAACCTCTGAATAAAAGGGAATCACTGGGATTAAAAGGGAAACATGAGCAGACCTATGCTTTAGGAAAATCATTCTAGCAGGTGAATGAAAAGTAGATTAAACTAGGTAGAGATTAGAGGCAGGAAGAGACGTTAGGCTATTGCAATAGTCTAGATAAGAAGTGATGAGGGTCTAACAATTTCAATGCACCTGGAACCCTATCCAATGGTAGTTTAATATTTTTAACACAAGTGACTCTATCACTCACCAAATAAAACATTCCTCTGTTCTCTGGGCTTGGCTTGCCTCCCAAATTTCTTTTTACACTATCATGTCTAAGTTCCTTGAGGAGATCATCACAACCAAAATACATTCAAACTTTCTCAGGGTCTTAAGGGTAACCCTGTTTGGAGGTGATGCACTTCTCCCACTCACCACTTTAGCTCCTGAGTCCCCATCCAATATACATTCTATCTATGCAACCAGCTACAATAATGGCACCTTTTTGGTACAATAAAGGCATTTTTGAGATTGGAAATATAACCATTGAAATAACAATTAATAAACGCTAATATATTAAATCAAATGTATAAATAATAAAATGCATCATGATATACATATAAAATGAGATTTTCTACCAATGTACTCAGCAATTATGGTACATAATTGCATTCTCTTATCAGGAACAGTCATGGAAATTCACGAGGAAGGAAAACCATGCTTGGGGTAATTTTCAACTCAAAATCGCATGCTGTAATGTTATTGGTCTGTTGAGGAATATCTACTCCAAAAGAGACTGCTTCACTGACCACTACTTGGTCATTGATCCTTATGATCCTTTAGCTGGATAATTTTCTTCTCTACTCAAATACAACCTTTACAAGCTCTTTCATTTAAGTCATTATTTTCAGTTATGTCCAATTTTTGTGACTCCATTTAGGGTGTTCTTGGCAAAAATACTGGAGTAGTTTGCCATTTCCTTCTCCAGCTCATTCTACAGATGAGGAAACTGAGGCAAACAGGGATACGTGAGTTACCCAGAGACACAAAGCTAGTAAGTGCCTAAGGCCACATTTGAACTAAGGAAGAGGAGTCTTTCTTACTCCCATCCTAGCACTCTGTCCATTGTGCCACCTTGATGCCCCCTTTCATTTAAACACCACACTTGAAAGGATATGCATTAAATGTTAGATTTTAATGTACATAACTATATATGATAGACCAATCAATTATTCACTCATGTGTATACTGCACCATCCAATCAGAATAGAATTCATAGCCACAATTCAGTACACATTCATTTTTAAACCAGTTCAGATAGATACAAGAGGTTTTGCAAACACACACACACACACACATACACACACGTACACAAAACAAACAAAAACCTCCGCTTTTCTTTCTTTAACCATAGGTGTCAGAAAAGAGCAGATAATTTTTTTTTAATAAGCTATACCTTTTTTCAATAAGCTACACCTTTCTTCAGCTCTATCCAGCACTGAAGGATCACAGCTATTAATAGAACTCGCCACCAGTAAATTCATTCAGTTTACTCTAACCACTCAGAAATCACTCAGAAGCCTTCTCAGACAAATGTTTCTAAGTGCCATAATTCCATTGGAAGAACTTTTCAATCTTGTTGTGTCTTCATTTCTCTTAAGGTTCCTCTTCTCCTGCTATTGCAGCTGTTGTGAAATTTTCTCTTCCTTTCTACCTTCCTGCTTCTTTCCTTTTTTTCATTGTTTCTTCTTTTCTTTTTTCTTCTTTCATCTTTCTCTTTTCTTCTTTCTTTTTTTACTTCTGTCCTTACTTTTCTTCGTTTATTTCTTTATGTTCTCTTTCTCTTCTTTGTCAGTCTTATGTTCCTCTTCCTTCCCTCCCTCCCTTCCTCTTTATTTCTTTCTTTTTGTTTCCTTTCCTCTCATTCTTTCTCTCTCCTTTCCTCCTTCCATTCCTTTCATTCATTCTTTATTTATTTTATTCTTTCTTTCATTCCTCCTTCCTTTTTTCAACTGAGATAAACCATCTGACTTTTATTTTAAAAAGTCACAACTCCCCAAATTTCTCCTATCAAACCAAAACTCTTTTTTTTAAAAATAATACTTCTATCTCCAAAAGTTCACATGACTTTTCTTTTCTTACTTTTATACTTAATTCATAGAACATATATGGAAATTAGCCAAACTACCATTATACTTCTCTGTTCTCTAACACTCTCTATATAGTAATGTTTCTCTTTTGTGCCCTTGAAACTATATTTCTTTACACTTAGATTTCTTTTGCAGCACTTTTTTTTAAAAAAATGAAAGATATTTCTCTACCTCTTTATAACCTTCAACTGTTCCCACATAAATAAGGTGTCACTCCATAATGTTGGAAACAATGTCTAAATCCTTATTTCTACCCTACGGATCATTTTCTCTCCATAAATGTCAAAATCCCATCTGAAAGCTATTTTTCTTCATACACATAGTGTATATTAAAACAAAGTTCTTTTTCTACTTACTTTAGTTATCAAAATGTTCATCCTTAACAGTGACAATATCCCATATCATTTGACAATCAATATAAATCTCTTTCTTTGCACAAAACACTTTTTTCTGCCTTTCATCAATTGTTCCTTGTAAAGAGGACCTTGAAGAGATAGTGTCCCTTATAATAGCCTATATTAGGGCTGGGGATATGCAAATGGAGAGAACAGACATAGCCAAGAAATGTTGTAGAGACAGAAGCACATAATTTAATAGGAGTTTGGATATTTAGAAATTACTAAAAGTGAGGATCATAATCAGGTTTTAGGCCGGATGAATAGAAACATGATGGTATCTTAGATAATAATTGGAAATCTGGAAATCAGTGAGATTTTGTGGAAAAGATGGGTTCTTTTCTGGACATATAGGATTTGAGGTCCTCTACATAAAAATGGTGATTAAACCCAATGGAGATGATAAAAACACCAAACAATATTAAATACAGCAGAAGCTCTTAACTTGTTTTGTGTCACAAATCCTTTTCGTTCTCATAAAAACTATCCCTTCTCAAAATAATGTTTTCAAAAACATCAAGAAAAATACATAGGATTACTAAGGAAATCAAATATAATGTAAAGATGTATTTTTTCCATTCAAGTTTATAGATGCTTTGAAATTTATCTGTAGATATCTTGGAGGGGGTTGTAAGCCTCTGGTTATGAACCCTTAGTACAGAAGGAGAAGAGAAGGCTCAGGAAAAAAAAATCTCTGAATTAAGTCCATAGTAACTGGGAGTTAATGAGTGAGGATCTGGCAAGCTCAACTAACAAGGAAAAAAGTTTTATTCTGTTCTAGTAGTCTTTAAAAAGCTGGCCTTCCAGTGGTCGTGGAAGCAGCTAGTTCTAAGTCTAAGCAGAGTATCTGAGGAGATGGAAATGACTATTTGAGCACCCCAGAATTAAGGGATCATTGTCCTCAGATACTGAGAGTTACTCTAAAGGGACATTTGTTTGAGTATTTTTGTTGTATTGAAAAAATATCAAGGGTTACTCCATGCTACAGTGGATTCTGTCAAGAATCTGTTGGGAGAAGCCAGGTCTTTGATTATTTTCTTTTCAGTCTAATCACATGACAAGAACACTGAACACCCACAAACTCAGGCCATTTTTAACTGCCTACAAATAATATGCCAACAGCGTAATGAGTTTAAAAAATATATTTCTATTCCTCCAGACGGTTTCATAGAAACTTAGATCTTATATAATTATCACTATGGTAACCCCATAACTCTCTGGAGAAAAAATTGGCATGTAAACCCCTGAAAGCCACTCATCTTTTACAGAAAGATAAAGTGCCAGTCAGCCACATCTCAATTCTATAGCATGTTACCATCCTCTCTATCCTGTGTGGCTACCTAATCCACATATATTGACTCATATCAAACTGCAAACACTGTGGGTTCCATACCCATGACTTCATGTAAAAAGGCTATTAGTTAAGTATGTTTATTTCAAAAAAGGAATCAGTTATTTATTCGGCAGTCTCCACTGATATTATTATAATCAGTTGGGAGTTGATTTTAGGGACAGTTAAATGAATATTTAAGTGTGTATAACAGAGTTGAGTTTCTAGGAAATGACTGTGGGTCTATGAAGGAAATTCCAGAACAAGTTTTACGTTGTTACAGGCCAATGTGGTACCAATATCTGATTAAATCTAAAAGACCTAACAATGGAAAGCAAGAATGGGATAGGGAGTGACTGAGGAAGGGGAAGCAGTTATCATGGGATGCCAAAATAATAATCCTTATAGACAAAGGGACCTCAATAATCCAATATCCACTTTATAAATGAGGGAACTGAGGCTCAGAGAAGAAAAGTCACTTTCCCCTTGAAGCAAAGCTCAAAGAAGAAAAGTCAGGAAGGAAATTTTGGAACTTCCTGTGATCAATGCATAGGGTATTTGAATAGTAACAGACAATATATTTCCCTCTCACATTTTAATTTTATTTTTTTGATATGAACTCTTCCTATTTAACTGATCTTGTGGCCTCTGTCTATATATACATGTGACACATATACTCACACTCACACATGTATTTAGAGTCACATACTCTTCTATACCTACATACATATATATGTATGTATGCATATATATTGCCTTCAACTATCCTCATATTGAGAAATGTCTTATGAGTTACAATTATAATTTTTCTATGTAAGAATGCCAATAGTTCAACTTTAATAAGTAATCCAGCTGTTGATGACAAAGCAGGCCAGCTCATATGCCGTATGTACACACACATACACACACACACATACACACATACATACACACAGAGAGAAAAGTAGGCCAGTAGCTAGGTTCTGTGGACTTGGCCCACCAGTCCAGAATAGAGGCTTCATGTACCTTGGTGCAGCAGGCAGACAGCAAGCCCATGGACATCAAATGCAGCAGAACAGCAACAAATCACCATTTCTGGGGCAAGAAACTTAGGAGAGTGATGTCTCCACCAGCAGAGCAGAGTTAGAATTTTAAAATAAAAAATTAAAAGTCGCACAATAGAAAGTTACTATGGTGAAAGAGATCAAAATGCAAACAAAAAGAGTATAACATTGTCAAAATGTCTACATGTAAAGTTTCAAAGGGAAATATGAACTGGTCATGCTCAACAAGAACTCTAGGAAGAGCTCAAAAAAGTATTTTAAAAATCAGATAAGAGAGGTAGAAGAAAAATTGGGAAAAGAAATGAGAGTTATGAAAGAAGCTTGAAAAAAAGAGTCAAGAGCTTGGTAAAGGAAGCACAAAAATAGAAAAAGATATACAAAAATTAACTGAAGAAAACTACTTAAAATGTAGAATTGCTCAAAATGAAAAGGAAGGAAAAAGCTAACTGAAGAGAATCTTTAAAACTTAGAATTAAGTGAAAGCTAATGATTGCATGAGACATAAGGACTCAATCAAATAAAATTTTAAACAGCTAAAAAAATAGAAGAAAATATCAAATACATCATTGTAAAAACAACTAACCTGGAAAATAGATACAGGAGAGAAAATATCAGAGTCATTGGACTACCTGTAAACCATGATTTAAAAAAAGCCTAAATATCATATTTCAATAAATTATCAAGGAAAACTGCCCTGGTATCCTAGAAGGAGAGGGTAAAACAGAAATGGAAAACTTTTATCAATCACCTCTCGAAAGACATTTAAAAATGAAAACTTCCAGGAATGTTATAGTCAAATTCCAAAACTTCCAGGTCAAGGAGAAAATACTGTAAGTAGCCATAAAAGAATAATTCAAATATCATGGAGCCACCGTAAGGATCACAGAGGATTTAGATCTTATGCATTAAAGGTTTGGGAGGCTTGGAATATGAAATTGCAGAAAGCAAAGGAGCTAGGATTTTGAGCAAGAATCACAGAGAAACAGAGTATAATCCTTCAGGGGGGAAATGGATATTCAAGGAAATAGAGGACTTTAAGGTATTCCTGATGAAAAGATGAGAGCTAAACAAAAATTTTAAGTTAAATTCTAATACAAGAAGAAAAGCATAAAATGGTCAACAGGAAAGAGACAACAAGGGATTCAATAACGTCAAACTCTTCATATCCCCACATAGGAAGATGACACTTGTGACTCTTAAGAACTGCATCATTATCATGGCAATTAGAAAGAGTATACATAGAGAGAAGGTAAGGGTAAAAGATGAATTGATGTAATGATATGCATAAAGGAAAGTTAAGGGGTAACAAAGAGGATTTCACCAGGAGAAAAGGTAAGGAAAATGTAAGATAAAGCATGTGAAGGCATGCTAAGACAGTGGGAGAAACATGGGTGGAGGTGGGCATCTCTTTTTTTTTAATTTATTGGCTTGTTTATTTAATTTTAGTTTACAAGATTCAGTTACAGAATCACTTGAGTTTCAGATTTTCTCCCTTCCCTTCTTCCCCCTCCCCCATTGTGGCATACAATCATGTATGGGATCTGCAAACACTTTCACATTGTACAATAGTCTGGTTGTATAGAAACACTGTAACCAATGGAGCGAATAATGAGAAAAAAAAGAAAAAAGAAAAGAAACAAAACCAAATGTGGAAAAGAACAATAGCATGCGTTGTTTCAGTCTCCATTTGAACTCTGGTCTTTCTAGATATTTCCCTGAGTGTAGATATCTCTCTTCCATTCTGAGACTTGTAGAGCTGTCTTTTAACTGTGCGTTGCTGAGAAGAGTCCAGTTTATCAAGGTTGGTCATCACACATATGATGTATCTGTGACTGTGTACAATTTTTTCCTGGTTCTGCTCTTCTTACTTAGCATCAATTCATATAATCCTCTCTTTCCTTGATAAGGTAATTATGAAGTCCATCTCCTTCATATTTCTTATAGCACAATAGTATTCCATTACATTCATATACCATAACTTGTTCAGCCATTCCCCAATTGATGGGCATCCCCTAAGCTTCCAGGTTTTTGCCATGACAAACAGAGCGGCAATAAATATTTGTTTTTGTACATATGGGTCCTTCTCCCACTTCTATGATCTCTTTGGGATACAAACCCAAAAGTGGTATTACTGGGTCAAAAGTATGCAAATATTTATAGCCCCTTGGGCATAGTTCCAGGTTGCCCTCCAGAATATCAGTTCACAGCTCCACCAACAATGCATTAGAGTTCCAATTTTTCCACATCCTCCCCAGCATTTGTCATTTTCCTGTTTTGTCATCTTAGCCAATCTAACTGGTTAGATGTGGTACCTAAAAGTTGTTTTGATTTGTATTTCTTGAATCAATAGTGATTTAGAGCATTTTTCCATATGCTTAAAGATATCTTTAATTTCTACCTCTGAAAATTGCCTTTGCCCATTTATCAATTGGGGAATGACTTGTATTTTTATAAATTTTACTTAATTCCCTGTATATTTTAGAAATGAGGACTTTATTAGGGACACTGGTTGTAAATATTCTTTCCCAATTTTCCACTTCCCTCTTAGTCTTGGTTACATTGGCTTTGTTTGTACAGAAAATTTTCAATTTAATGTAATCAAGATAATCCACTTTACATTTTATAATGTTCTCCAACTCTTCTTTGGTCATAAAGTCTTCCCTACCCCATAAATCTGACAGGTAAACTATCCCTTGCTTCCCCAGATTATTTACAGTATCAGCCTTTATACCTAGATCATGCAGACTTGACTTTAGTGTATGGTGTTAGATGATCGTCTATGCCCAGTTTCTGCCATACTACATTGCAATTTTCCTGGCATTTTTTGTCAAATAATGAATTCTTAACCAAGAAACTGGGATCTTTGGGCTTATCAAATAGTATGCTACTATAGTTGTTGACTACTGAGTCTTTTGTACCCAATCTATACCATTGATCCACTCCTCTATTCCTTAGTCAGTACCTGGCAGTTTTGAGGACTGCTGCTTTATAATAGAGATTAAAATCTGGTATAGCTAGGAGGTGGGCATCTCTTATAACTTACTCTCATGGTAATTGACTCAAAGAGGGAATGGCACACTCAGTTGGGTATAGAAATTTCATTTACCCAATTGAGAAGTAGAAGTGGAGGGAGATAAAAGAAGGGGATGGGGAACTGATCGAATGGAGGGTTGATTGGGTCAGTGGGGAGGAGGGACAAAGTTAAAGGTGGAAGAAGAGAAGGATAGACAAGGAAAAAATAGAAGGAAACAAATACACAATAATCATAAGCAAGAATGTAAATGGGATAAATCAGTTAGAAAACAGAAGCAGATAGCAGGGCAGATTAAAAGCCAGAAATCTATAATATGTTGTTTATAAGCAATACATAAAGTGTAAAGAGACATAAAGAAAAGGTAAAAGGTTGGAACAGAACCTATTATGCTTTGGCCAAAGTAAAAAAATAATTAAAAGCAGGGGTAGCAATTATGATCTCAGAGCAAAAGACAAAATAAATCTAATTAAAAGAGATAAGGAAGGAAACCACCTCAGGCAAAGAGGTACAATAGGACAATGAAGCAATATTGACATTAAACATATGCAACAAATGTTTTCACATTCAAAATGTAAAGGGAGAAGTTGAATGTGTTACACGACAAAATGCTAAAACTATACTAGTATGGGACCTCAGATTTCCCTTTTAAGAAGTAGATATATCTAATGACAAAATAAGCAAGAAGAAAGTTGAAGAGGTGACTAGAAATTTAGAAAAGTTAGATATGTTAGATCTCTGGGGAAATTCAAAGGGGACAGAAAGGAATATGCTTATTTATTTCTCAGCAGTACCAAGGCACCAAATAAAAAATTGACCATTTATTGGGGCATAAAAACCTCTTAATTAAATGCAGAAAGGCGAAATATGAATCAATAAAAATTACATTTAATAAGGAGCCAGGGAAAGCTAAATTTAAAAATAAATGGAAACTAAATAATCTCATCCTAAACAATGAGTGGGTCAATGAAAAACATCATAGAAATAATAAATAATTTCATTAAATAGAAAGAAAACAATGAGACGATGTAACAAAATTTACGGGATGCAGCAAAAGCTGTACTTAGGGAAAATCTTATATCTTTAAACACTTACTGAAATGAATCTACACAGCAAACTAACAAAAATTATCTTATAAAGCTAGAAAACCTAATAGCAAAATACATCAATAAAGTAATGAGTAAAAGGAAAAGGCAGACTATAAGAATCTTACCCTGATGATGAAGAAGATCAAAATATAGAACCAGAGGAAGACAACAAAGCCAAAGCTCCTATATTAAAAGCCTCCAAGAAACATATGAACTGGTTGCAGGCCATTGAACAGCTCAAAAAGAATTTTGAGAATCAAGTAAGAGTAGTAAAGGAAAAATTGGGAAGAAAAATGAGAGTGATGCAAGAAAATCATGAAAAAAGGCTCAAAAGCTTGCTAAAGGAGACCCAAAATATACTGGAGAAAATAACAACTTAAAAAATACACAAAGCCAAATGACAAAAGAGGTTCAAAAACACAATGAGGACAAGAATGCTTGAAAAAGTAGAATTAGCCAAATGGAAAAGGAGATCCAAAAGCTCACTGAAGGAAATAATTCCTTAAAAATTAACACAGAGCAAACAGAAGCTAATGACTTTATGAGAAATCAAGAAATTATAAAATAAAACCAAAAGAATGAAAACATAGAAGACAATATGAAATATCTCATTGGAAAAACAACTGACCTGGAAAACAGATCCAAGAAAGAGCTTTTAAAATAACTGAACTACCTGAAAGTCACCATCAAAAAAAGAGCCAAGATTTCATCTTTCAAGAAAGTATCAAGAAAAACTGCCCTGATTTTCTAGAACTAGAGGGCAAAATACAAATAGAAAGAATCCACTGATTGCCTCTTGAAGGAGATCTCAAAAGCAAAACTCCTAGGAATGTTGTGGCCAAATTCCAGAGTTACCAGGTCAAGGAGAAAATATTGCAAAAGCAGCCAGAAAGAAACAATTTGAGTATTGCAGAAATACAGTCAGCATAACACAAGATCTAGCAGCTTCTACGTTAAGGGATTGAAGGACCTGGAATATGATATTCTTTTTTTGTGTCTTTTTTTGAGGGGAGAAGGCAGGGAAATTTGGGGTTAAATTGACCAAGGTCACACAACTAGTAAGTGCTAAGTGTCTGAGGCCGGATTTGAACTCAGGTCCTCCTGACTCCAGGGCTAGTGCTCTATTTACTGCTCCACCTAGCTTCCCTGAAATATGGTATTCTGAAGATAAAAGGGGGCTAGGATTAAAACCAAGAATTAGCTACCCAGAAAAACTGAGTATAATACCTTAGGGAAGAAATGGACATTCAATAAAATAAAGGAATTTCAAGCATTCCATGAAAAGACCAGAGCTGAATAGAAAAATTGACTTTCAGATATGTCTCAAGAGAAATAGGAAAAAGTAAACAGGAAAGATAACTTATAAGGGACTTATTAAAGTTGAACTGTTTACATTCTTAAATGGAAAGATTATATTTGCAAATCATGAGACTTTTCTTAGTATTAGGGTAGTTGAAGGGAATGTGTGAGAGAGGGTGAGAAAGGGGTGAGAGAGGAATCTACTGGAGAAGGGGAGAGGTAGAATGGAGTAATTCATCTCACATAGAAGAGATGAAAAAAAGAAGCTTTTACAAAGTCATGCAAAGGGGAATGAGTGAACCTTACTTTCAGTGAATTTAGCTTAAGGAGTGAATAATATACACACTCAATTGGGTATGAAATTCTATCTTACACTTCATGAAAGTAGGAAAGGGGGAGGATGGTAATAGAAGGGAGGGCAGATTGGGAAGTAATCAGAAGCAAACACTTTTGAAGAGGGACAGAGTCAAAGGAGAGAAGAGAATAAATGGAAGGCAAGATAGAACGGAGGGAAATATAGTTAGTCTTTCACAACATGAGTGTCATGGAAGTGTTTTGCTTGACTACACATGTCTAACCTATATCTAATTGTTTGCATTCTCAATAAGAATGGGTGGAGAGGGAAGAAGGAAAAGAATGTGGAACTCAAAAGTTTGAAAACAAATGCTTAAACTTCTTTTTCATGCGACTGGGAAATAAGATACGCAGGCAATGGATTATAGAAATCTATCTTACTCAACAGGAAAGTAAAAGGGAAGGGTATGAGGGCAGCAGTGATAGAAGGGAAGGCAGATTGGGGAAAGATTAATCAGAATGCACACTGTCTTGGAGTGGTGGGAGGAGTAAAGAGACAGGGAAAAATTTGGAATTCAAAATCTTGTGGAAGTGAATGTTGAAAACTAAAAATAAATCAATTAACAAAGTTTAAAAAAACTTTTAAAAGTTAGAAATTGTCTTAACATGTAATTGAGGCCCTCCCTGCCCTACCAGAAAGTAAGAGAGCAGATCAGGGGAGGGGATTTACAGTGGGATTGCTGTTTTGGGGTTGGGGTGGGGGAAAGACAGGGAGAAAATTTGTAATTCAAAAATCTCATGAAAATGAATGATGTAAACAAGAAAACAAAAAATAAAAAAAACATGTAATTGAGGATAAGATAAAATATCATTAAAAATAAAAAAGAAAATGATGGAAAAAAAGAATGCAAGTTCCTTAAAACAAGAAACACTCTTGTTTTCCCAACTGTGTCTTCAGTGCTTAGCACAGTGAATTGTACACAGGAAATGCTTGATAATTACCTTTTCATTTATTCATTCCCTCAAGTAGCAATAATTAGTTGAAACAAATGGGCAACCTGGATTTTACCATAGTATTCACAGACTAGTAAGAGAAACAAAGGAAAGACTCCAGCATATTGGGTAAATTTTTTAATGGAGATTTATGTGGTGGCATTGGTAAGTCCCACATAAGGTAAAATGGTATGACAGGGTTACAATCTACACGTGAGGAAATAGCCCCCATACATATTAGAGTATGAATCTATAAAAGAATTTTAACATTTCACCATTCATTGATAGGAATCACTCTCTAAAGAATGACGTGGCCTAAGATGAACATTCCTTAATTTTGAAACTTCAGGCTCCATAAAATAAAAGTGTCCTTCCTACTTTGATCATTCTCTAAATATAAAACTCTTTTCATTAAACAAAAGTTACCTGTATTTATTAGATAACCAGTCACACAGGAAATCCGTGTTATACCTGCTTTATTCATCTCAGATAACTTCTCACATCACTGATGTATGCTTAACCAAGTGTTTTATTGTAAATAAGGACCAGATTGAATTATATAATGCTCCAGTTAACCATTCCTTCTATCGTACATGTTTTGCTCATTTTGCAGGGGGGAAAGAGATGATGGGTTGTTTTGCACCAATTCATATTAGAGAAAGGGTGATTTTATGCATATAATATGGTTTAACTGACAACATTTTTATGATTAATATAATCTACTTATATTGAGCCACTCAAAGTGATCTTCCTTAAACAGAGGTAGATAGGTAAAAAGCATCTATTGAACACTTACTATGTATGAAATGCTGTGTAAAGCACTAGGCATGCACATATAAGCAACAAAGAAAGACAGCCCTTGCCATGGAAGAGTTCAGGTTCTAATGAAAGAAGACAGCACATCAAAGGGAGTTGGAAAACATATTGGGGTATGAGGATAGAGGGTAAGGGAAAATATAAAGGGGCTGTGGTAAAGTCCTTAGAATCAGCAGAATAAGCATGGCTACACTGGGCTCATCCTCAGAAATGAGACCTTAAAAAATATTCACCAGTGGGATAATGGACCCAGGATGTCAGAGGGATATTTTCATATTCTCTCTCTCTCTCTCTCTCTCTCTCTCTCTCTCTCTCTCTCTCTCTCTCTCTCATACACACACACACACACCCCATTCATTCATTTCCAATGAATTCTTATCACCTCAAGGGTAAAATATAAACTATTTGGCTGTTAAAAACCTTCCCAAACTGGACTCTTCTAGCCCCCAAAGGAGACTTTAATTCATTCAAGGGAAACAGGAAGTGGAGTGCATGGGCTAATCATTCAGTTTTCTTTAGAGTGAGAGGGTAATAGGGCAGAATTACACCTGTGTGTTCTCTTATATATTATTAGTCTAGGGGATGAGGTTTTCAAATTCAATTGAACTTCCAATCACAGCTTCATTGTTGAAGGCAGTAGAAGCTCAAACTTTATATCCAAGGACTCACTCCTTTCCCACCAAATACCAGTTATGGAATGAACACACATAAGCCTTATCAAAGAAATTATCTATATCCAATTCGATAGCAAAATGGGAATCATAGAGAGTATATTTAGGAGAATATATACTAGATAGTATGGTATGAAGGAACTTTTCCACCAGAGCTGAGGTAACTCAGTTCAAGAGAGACAGAAAGTCCTAAATTTTACTCCAGGGAAAGTTCTCGAAAGTATTTAGCATAGCAAAATGGGAATACAGTTATAATGGAGATTGCCACCTCCTCTTGTGTTGACTTCTTCCCAAAGTTGGTGAGACTTTCTAGATGGCAAGTTCCATTTTCTCTCTCTAAGCTAGAAGACAAAAGTGACCCAAGTCCAAAGATACACAGTGAATTGACAAAAAAGTGAAGGAGACTTGAGCTCTCCCACTCTTACAATGTCTTCCCTGACCCTGACATACAGCCAGGCATTGAACTCCACCAATGGGGGGAGAGTCTCAGACTAATTGGTTTTAAAACCAAGATTACTCTGCCTTTCCTGCTTTCTTACAGCTTACTCTTCCCTGAAAACTTTTTGATCCAGCAACTCTGGTCTCCTTGCTGTTCCTCATCTAACCATTCCATGAGTTTTTAATCCCTAGCTTTAAGTCAATTTCCTGGTAGAGCAGGCACTTATTAAATGCTTGTTGATTGTCTAACTCATGTAGCAAGAATGAAAAAGATGGACAATGCAAACAATTCATTGTTAAACATGAAATATACAAAGGACCAAAAGGATGGATTCCACCCCATGAGGTAGAAGTTTTTGAAGAGAGGTGACAAGAATTATAGAGATTCAGAAGGTGTGGGGGGATTAACTCAAAATGTTTCCATGAATGAGATTAGAGTTCCATGTAAAATCTAAAATAATTTATTTCTTGTGTATGGCTAACTTTTGTATGGCTCAGTTATTAGTTCCTCTTGGTTCTCACATGCTGCTCATTCCTCTGTGGCCTGAAGAACAAGAAAAAAGTGGTCTCTATTTAGAGATATGCCTATCCAATAAAGAAAAAAATAACTAAGTAGTGAAAAAGTAGGAAATATATCTTGATCTGGTCAAATTAGAAATTCTCAAAAAACTTTGAAAATGATAAAAATAAAATATTTGAACAATAGAAACTACTGATAGTGTTAGCTTAGAAAATAAGACTGATGGTTCTATATAACCACAGTTCAATTCAATTTAACAAACATTTATTAAGTGCCTACTATGGAACAGTGGCTGTTTGTATTTAATCAACCTCTTCTGGGGGTAGGAGGAGCAATAAAGCACTCCAAAAGTAAGTTAAGACCCATGATGATAAGATAATGATTCTAATGACATCCATTAGAGTATCAAAGTAACTATTAACATCATTAAAATAATGTCATCACAGTCCTTTTTCAATAATGATGCTTCAGATTCTGATTAATAATTTTGCTGAGTGTAGCTGTGGACAAAGTTGGATATAGGATCATCAAGAGGTCTTTGTCATGCTATGCAAGAAGAAAGGCTGAAGTTTGCAGGTGTGTGCCATTTGAATCTCCTATTGTTCTTGTTTCAAAAGAACAAACTCACATCTGATTACTGCAAGGTAGGTCAGTTATGCTCGTTTCTTGGCAGTTCATTTAGAGCAGCGGTCCTCAACCTTCCTAATGCTAAGACCCTTTAATACTAATATGTGGGCATATCTGCATATGGGTGGATCCACCTAGAGACGGATAGAGGAGCCATGTCTCAGTTCCTAAGACCATCAGAAATATGTGCTTTCCAATGGTCTTAGGTGACTCCTGTGAAAGGGTCGTTCAACCCCCAAAGGGGTCATGACCCACAGGTTAAGAATCTCTGATTTAGAGAATCATTGATCATTAGAACCTGAAGGAACTCTAAAAATAATTTAATCCAACACCTTCATGTTACATATGAGGAAACTATGACCCAAGAGAAAAAGAATTGTCCAAGGCCACAAGGCTAATTAGTGACTAAGAAGGTACTTAAAGAGTTCTTCTGACACCTGGTCCTAGGCTCTTTAAATTACAGAACAGGGTGGAAAGTTCTGCTAATCTCATCTTCTCAACCACTTTTTCAAGCTGATATTCTAAGTGGTAAAAAAAACTATATGCTACATACATAGATATCTACATACAGATATCTACATATATATATATATATATGTACCTACAAATATGTATGTATAAAAGAATCCACATACTATATATAGCATTCTTCCATCTTAATTTAGAACATGGTCTTGCTGTGTGATTTCATTGGTATAGGGAATTCTTTGGTGAGGAAACACTCTCTAAAAATGTATGACACAATGCAGCCATGATTAGAAGGGAAACAGAAAACTAGGAAACAAATTTTACAACCAAGACTTCTGATAAAGGCCTCATTTCTAAAAACACATAGAGAACTGAGTCAAATTTGTAAGAATACAAGTCATTCTCTAATTGATAAAAGGTCAAAGGATATGCACAGGCAATTTTCAGAAGAAATTAAAGCTATCCACAGTTATATTAAAAATATGAAAAATGAAATATAGTCATGCAAAAAATACAAATTAACTATTGATTAGATAAATGCAAATCAAAACAACTCTGAGATACTACATCATACCTACCAGATTGGCTAATATGACAAAACAGGAAAATGATAAATGTTGGAGAAGATGTGTGAAAATTAGAACACTAATGTATTGTGGGTGGAGTTGTGAACTGATCCAACCATTCTGAGAGCAATTTGGAACTATGCCTAAAGGTCTATAAAACGCTGCATACCTTTTGACCCAGCAATATTCTTTCCATGGTTGAATCCCAAAGACATCCCAAAAAAATGAAAAAGTACCACATGTACAAAAAATATTTATAGAAGCTCTTTTTGTTGTGGCAAAGAAACAGAAACTGATAGATTCCCACAAATTGGGGAATGGCTGAACAATATATGAATGCAATGGAATGCTATCGTTCCATAAGAAATGATGAGCAGGTGGGTTTCAGAAAAACCTGGAAAGACATGAACTGATTCTGAGTGAAATGAGCAGAACCAAAACATTTTAGACAGTAACAGCAATATTGTGTGGTGACTAACTTTGATAGACTTATCCCTGTTTAGCAATGCAAGGATATAAAACAACTCCAAATAACTCATGATGAAAAATGCTATCCATATCCAGAAAAGGAACTATGGAGTCTAAATGCAGATCAAAGCATACTATTTGCTCTCTCTGTACTTTTTTTTTGTTTCTTCTTCCTCGTGGATTCTCCCATTTGTTCCAATTCCTTTTTACAACATGACTAATGTGAAAATATGTTTAATATGAATATATAAGTAGAGCCTGTATCAGATTGTACACTATCTTGGGGTGAGGAGAGGGGAGTGATGGGGAGAAAATTTGGAACTCAAAATCTTACGGAAGTTAATGGTGAAAACTAAAAAAAAAAATAATTAATTAAAACGCAGGGCAGCATCTTCTACAAAACTTATCATCTTTCAGAGTCGTCTAGAGCCTTAAGAGGCTAAGTTCCTTGCCCTGGGTTTGGGGTTTGCTGGTACCAGCTTGAAGCAACTTACAAGTGTCAATTGCTAAATTTTCAGTGTGATCACTTACATCTTGGAAATCAGAAAATACTACAAATTATAGTCTGATTTAGTGTTTTACTGATTTATAGGCTTAAGAAAGTGTTGGTAAAATGGTAATAATACAGAATGAAATTTAAAATGTGTTGCACAGACTTTTTTGTTCTGGAAAGCTAGTTATTCGTTTACCATCACGTTACAACTATGCTCACACATGTAGTATGTGCCAGAGGCACTATGTGAAACTAGGTCCTCCTAGTTTCAAGACAGTCTCATTTGGCACTAAACTATTCTGCCTTCTTTCTTAACTACAGGGTAAAGAAATATGTCTCCCTCCTGGATCAACTGCCTTGCTGTTGCAGAGGGGCTTACTTAACTCCATGAAACTATGAGCTATGTGATCAAGGTTATCTAAGATGGACAGGTCATAGTGGAGAGTTCTGACAAAAAACAATTGACTAGAGAAGAAAATGGCAAACCATTCCAGTAGCTTTGCCAAGAAACCCTCATGAATACTATTAAAATGCTAAAAGATATGACATCATCAAATGAGCCCCTAAGGTTAAAAAGACCTGAGATCATGAAGAAAACTCAACAACCACAAAAACCAAATATCTTGAATGCAGCTTTCCTTTTATGATAGTCATTTTCTTACGAACAATTTGCTTCAGAACTTTCTTAACATCAGTTTTCTTTTAGAATGTTTTTAGAATTAGTTTTCTTTTAATAATGTAAATCAAGTCTTATAATGCATCAATCCACAGAGTTTAAAGGAACCCATACACTTTTGCACTTCAAAGCTCTTTTAACAACCTAGTCTAATCCTTTCATTTAAAAGGGAGGAAATGGAGGCCCATAGAGGATGGGATTTGTATGACCAACATTTGAACCCAGGTCTTTTAATTACAAGACTCTTAGCTTGTTTGTTTGTTTGTTTATTTGGTTGTTGTCCTTTGTTCTAAAGCAGTGGTTCTCAACCTTCCTAATGCTGTGACCCTTTAAAACTCATATGTGGGCATATTTGCATGCGGGTGGCCCGCCTGGGGTCTCCACTATGATCTGTCCATCTTAGATAATCCTAATCACATAGCTTATAGTTTCATGGAGTTATGTAAGCCTCTCTGCCACAGCAAGGCAGTGATCCAGGAGGGGATATATTTCTTTACTCTGTAGTTAATATGTGTTTTCTGATGGTCTTAGGCGAGCCTTGTGACCCATGTGAAAGGGTCGTTCGAACTCCAAAGGGGTCACAACCCACAGTTTTAGAACTGCTGTTCTAAAGGGAAATCAAAATGTTATCAGTATGTTGGGATCAAGGTACAATGCATCCAGTTGTGGGTGATCAGACCAATATGAGTTTGGAAGGCTCTACCACAGGTCAGGCACAAATAATCTATATGAATATTTGGAGTGGAGATGTCTCTACATTTTTTGCATCTCACATTTCTTTTAAGTTACTACAGTTCTGTTTTGCCAATAGAACACAATACCTTCTTTTGGCCATGCTTGGTGATCCTGTGCCAGTGTCTCTCATGTCTCACAATCAGTTCCAAAACTTCTTCAGAGAGACCTTGAGAGTGTCATTGTATTGCTTCTTCTGACTTCTGTGTGAGTTCTCCTTCAAATATTCTTTTAGGCAAACATATATCTGGCATTCAAATAATATGTCCAGTCAATCAAAGTTGTTTCCTTCTACAGTCAAGTTTGAAAACTTAGCAGTTCAACTCAAGAAAAGAACACATTATCTGGTACCTTATCTTGCCAGGTGACCTTCAAAATCATCCTAAGATTTCAAATGAAGGTGATTCAGGATCCTGGCATGGTGCTAGTATAATATTGAGGTTTCACAGGTCTACAACAACATGATCAGCACAACAACTCTGTAGACATTACTTTGGCAGGCAATCTAATACCTCTTCTCTTCCACACTTTCCTTTGGAACCTGCCCAAAACTGACTATCTCTGGCAAAATATACCTCAACCTCATCATTTATGTGTACATTCCTGCAAGATATACTGCCAAAGTAAGTGAACATAGCCACAGCATTAAAAAAAAATTCCCCATTTGCTGTAATCAGTGATTCTGTGAGTGGATAGTATGGTGCTGAATAGTGGAAAACCTGTATTTTCTTGGTATTAATTATTAGGTCAAGATTAGCATAATAGTAGAAAATGCATCTATACTTTGTTGCATCTCAGCTTCAGAGGTTGTGCTGAGTTCACAGTCATCTGTGAACAAAAATAAATAAATCAATAAATCATGCTCCAGTTCTCCCTCTACTTTAGTCTTGGCAGACAACTGCTCCTTCCATAAAGTACTTCCTCCAAATCCAAATCAGTAGGTGATTCCTCTTTCCTTTTTCAACAAAGGATACTTAATTGACTTCATTTTGATATACATCATTAAGTACTATAATAAGAACAAAAATGGATTACTTGCTTCAATGAGACAGAATGTTTAGATTGGAGCTTGAACACTGGCAATATGTTTAGCATTGACCTACCAATTAAGAGACCTAAGCTCTGGTCCTGATAGTTGTACCAAATTCTCAAGTTAGCTTGACTTCTCAGAATCTCATATTCCTCTTCTCTGAAATGAAGGTTTGGGACCACATCTCAAAGGAGTCTTCCAGAGCACACACCCTATGAGTCTTTGAGGGAAGTAGAGACAGAGACAGAGACAGAAACAGAGACAGAGAGAGACAGACAGACAGAGACAGAGACAGAGACAGAGAGACAGACAGAGACGGAGAGACAGACAGAGACAGAGACAGACAGAGACAGAGACAGAGAGACAGAGAGAGACAGAGAGAGAGAGAGAGAGAGAGCAGCATTAGCAAATTGAAAAAGAAATCACTCAGTTGCAAAAATGGAATAGCTTCAAAAGATGTTTATTTCCCATAGGTATTTGGCCTTTAGATAACTGTATTTATGACACCATTTTGAAACCAGGAAAAGTATTGTACCCTGTTCAGGGGATTAGGAAAATAATTTTTTTTTTCAACTTTGAGGTTAGCACACTAAAATGCACCAATAAATTGATTGAGGATTAGGGAACAGGCTGTTTTCTGAGAAGAAGTTCACTCAGGATCACATACCCCAAGGTCCCCACTTATTTCCAATATCAAACAACCTCTTGTGTGGTCACTTAGTAAAGAGCATGGGAACAGTGAAATGTTTTTATTTAGACTTTTTAAGAAATATAGCAAACATTTAGCAAGCATGACATCCACTTCCACAGTCTCTCCCTGACCAATTTTGAATGATTTTCCTTAATTTCTTAAATCGAGGAAATGGCAAGTTATAAGTGCTACCCTCCAAAGTTATGTCCACACAAATATATCACTGTGGAACTGAAGAAACATTGTAAAAAAACAAAAACAAACACAAAAATCCCCCCTCCCTTAGCTCCTTCCTTCCCTGGCCACAATCCTTTCTTTCTATTGGTTTTGCATAGTGTTGGACAACAATGGCAATAGTCTCAGGCATGATGTATGCAACTGAATCAGAAAAGGATATGACAGCTTCTGCCCATGTCCATCCCACCATTAAATAAATAAAAAGCTTTAAGATGATCGGAGAAGCATGTAATGGGTTTATTCCCCCAAATTATATGCTTTTTGTCCTGTTATATTTAGTACCAACCCCAGGCTGATCCTCTATGCCTACAAAAATCAAATTTTCCTACTTGTCTCAGGCACATTGATTTCAGTACTTTGCAGATTACTTGATACTAACAAAATCCAATTTCTTTCTAGGTGATCTCCCAGTGCAGACTCTACTTACTTTTTTTTCAGATATGGATTGCTTTTCCTCAGTTTCATCATGAGTGGAGAACATGTGACTTCACGGCCACATAGGGCCCTGTAGGTCTTCAAGTGAGATCCTTTGACTGAATCCAAACTTCACAGAACAAAGGCTGCACTTGAGGACCTAAAGGGACTACATGTGACCTCGATGCCTCAGGTTTCCCACTCCTAGCTTAGGGGTTTGACTAATCATTTGCATTTGTCAGATAAACACTTCAAGTAGAATAGGATACTTTTATGATGATTTATTTTTTGTCACTTTCAGTTTTATTAAAGTTTTGTTTCTACATTACATATATTTATAGATTACTCCTACTTTGAGAAGTTGCATATCAAAATAAAACAGTTAAGCACAAAAGGAAAATGATACATGTTGGAAGCACTGTGGGAAAACAGGTACATGGATGCACTGTTGGTATACCTGTGACTGGGTACTAATCATGAAAAGCACCTTGGAATTAAACTCAAAAATTACTAAAGAGTATGTGCGTGACTTTGATCCTGATTCATTTCCATGTAGAATAATTGCTCCTATTAACTATTTTACTTCTACAGGAAAAAGTTTTGGATTTGGAGTCAAAGAATATGTTTTCAAATCTTGGTTCTAGCATTTACTTTATAGCTTTGGGAAAATGAATGATAAAACATCTATTAAAATTATTTAATTTCACTGGTCCTTCATTTTCTTAGGAGTAAAATAAGAGGTATGTCCTGGATGATTTTAGGAATTTTTTCCAGCTATAAATCCAATCATAAAATGAACACAATTGTCATAAGATTCTCTCACATGTGACTTAGCTATATAGGAACTAGAGTTATAAGGACCTCTGGGTTGGTTGTTACTTTCAGTTTTCAAACAAATCTGTGTATTAACTTGGAAGCTTTTAGGATTTCTAATTTAAAAGAACTACAAAAAAATCTGAGGATAGAGAACAAGGTTTATTTGGGGAGGGGGGGAGAAGGGAGAGCTTTAGGAAGTTCAAGGCCTGAGAATTAGCAATAGCCAAGAAGTAGTACAGTTGAAGAGCTAAGCCATTATGGATGTCAAGACATTCGGGAATGAGTAGTAGAAAAGTTTAATGCCTGATTTAATTCCATGTTATTTTCTATTATGTTGGCTTGTTAAATGCTTTTGCTTTGAATTTGGCCATAAGGTTCAGCTTGTTAAAAGCCGCTTTCTTTTTTTTTAATATTTTTTATTTGTTTTCTTGTTTGCATCATTCATTTTTCACTACATTTTTGAATTACAAATTTTCTCCCCGTCTTGCCCCTGCCCCAACCCTAAAACAGCAATCCCACTGTAATTAAAAGCCACTTTCAAGGGGTTATGATCAGTTGGGTTAAATAAGTGGTTATCTATAGCAGTACTCAGGACTTCCAGATAGCTGAGAAAGGATGATATTGAGGAGGAGCTTTAGGGAGATAAAAGAGGGAATATTTCATATGACAAACTTACACAGTCATTTTTTTCTTTTTGACTCAAATCACTAATTTTCCTCCCTACATTTTCCTAGACATAAATGGCAGCTGGTGATAGAAACTTAGGTCAACACCTAAGACTTTTTCTCTTTGGTAAGGTTGGGCATTACCAGTCTCTCCACTCATATACTACAGAGTGCATAGCACTTCTCACCCCTTTTGGTCTTCCTTTCTCTAGATGTCTCTGTCCATCCTTTTATCTGTATGTATGTCTTCCTGACTGTCTATTTGCTTCTTTTTTTTTCAATCTATATAACTTAGAGTTCTTAGACCAGTAGTTCTCAACCATCCTAATGCTGCAACCCTTTAATACAGTTTCTCATGTTGTGGTGACCCCCAACCATAAAATTATTTTGCTACTGTATGAGTTTTGCTACTGTTATATAATTTTGCTACTGTTATGAATCATAATGTAAATATCTGATATGCAGGATGTATTTAAATTGAACATAACCCACAGGTTGAGAACCACTGCCCTAGACTTATCATCTGCTATAACCATTCTAGTAAGAGATATTCTTATAAAATCCTTAGAAGGGTGTGTGTGTGTGTGTGTGTGTGTGTGTGTGTGTGTGTTTTCTCAATCTGCAAATGCTATTTTGAATGGATTTTACAATTTGCATGGAATTATAATTTTCAGAATCAGTCCATTTTCATTTAAGTTCTCTGATGTATTAAATAAGCTTGTATCTCATTAAGCAGCCTGTGTGTGTGCACATGCATGTGTGTGTGCGTGTGTGTGTGCGTGCGTGTGTGTGTGTTAGAGATTATTCCATTTAGAGTTCAGCATTTATCAACTACAAAAAGATCCCAAGTGAATAAAGGGAATTGTCAGGGAAGTAAAATTGTGGAGATTTCCCTTACCACGCCTGAAGTGCTTATAAAAAAAATTGGACATTCTGCCCTGATAAAGACATTTAGAACCAATGAAGATTGAACCAAGTGGAGCAGTTGGTTTTCATTATAGCTCTGTGACCTGTTTGGCCCTGACTGTCCTTTGTGAAGATAAGAAATGCCCTCAGATGACATTAGCAAGCTTGAAGCACAAGGGACATGAAAGGAAAGAAGTCAAAACAGACAAGAGAATGTAATTTAACAAGAGACAAGAAAGCAGAAAGAGAAGGGGAAAAATGTGAGAAAAGGGGGAAGGAGGTAAGAGACAGGGACGAAGGAAAGTCTATGCCTTGTGATAAGAAGCAGCAGAGAAGAAACAACAGTCTTATCTCTCCTAATCAGTAATAAGCTAACCATCTCATTTAATTTTGCATTTTTTAAAATTGACTCTGCCTCAGATGACTCAAAGGCATGCCATGTCTTTAAATCAGCTGCCTGAGCAAAGGGCACAAGGAGGACTAGCCTGCTGTCCTCTAAATCATCTGCAATTACCTTTAAAATGCTTTTACAACTCAGAGTGACAAAGTCTAGATGTACTTACATACTCTGTTGTCCTCTCCTCTCAGACATTGGACTGAGAATCTCAATTGAGGCTATTTTTGAGCATAAAATAAAACATTCTATACCTTTAAAATCCCTGCCAATACAGCCCAACTGAAATAATTAAGAGGAGTGGTCCACTAAAAATTATTTTCTGACCCTGCTGTTTCCAAAACACATAAGAACAACAAATATAATTTGTGTCAATCTAGGCGAGTCAATCTGTTTAAAAATGATACTTGTTACTAAAGTAATTATTCAGGTTCTTGTTGGCAGTTTTCTTCTAAAGAATAATCTCAGTTTATATAATGTGCTTGTCACTATGTTCAAATATTTACAAAATTGGAACATCTCCTATGATGCCTATCATTTCTGAAAATGTTTTCCTTCTTACTGACAGGTAGTAACGACTGCAATAAATTAAGAAGATCTTAATTCAGACCAAGAAATAAATTTATTTAGCATTAAATATGTAAACTTGGACTATTCAATAAATTTATTAATATCCATTCATTTTTTTTGAATGTTAGAACAAATTCGTTGGCTTGTTCTTATATGTACAAATATTTATTTTCACATTTGTGTTTTCTCACAAGCATAAGAGCCAGGTTAGTCCAGCAAAGATTAGGGAATGAATGAACTACACTATGGCTATACAGGATTTGCAAGGAATATTTTAGGAGGAATAAGTCATTATTGTTGAAAGTGAATTATAAAACTGGATTTGTCCATGTGATATTTGTGGAAATTTGTCCATCAGGAAAAAAAATCAGAGAAATGCAGTGGTATAGACATTTAGTATCTGTGTAAACATGAACTGGTGGCCATCTCCAGTCATCCTGATCTGTATCTTGTCCCTGAACCTAGATGGCTCCAGAGGAGAAAGTAAAACTGGTGTCTGTGCACAGCCTTCCCTCGCTTAAATATAATTCAGTTATAAGTCATGGCATCATCTTCCTAATGTCATCATCCCCTTCTAAACTGAAGGACAAAGAATAACAACAACAAATATGTACCAGTCTTTGCCCTTTTCTAAACCTCAGGATTCTCATCTATATGATGGGAATAATACCGTTTACATTATCTTTCCGGGGGAAGGGGGAGAGGTGAAGGCAATATTGTACAATAGAGAAGGCACTTAACGGAGCTCTCTCAATATTCCCCTCTAAACAGCTTTAAAAATAATGCTTCACATCAAATTCTAGAGAGGCAGAGAAAACCAAAGGTCTTAATGAGACATTCTTACAACTCTGAAACGGGTTATCTTTTTGGCTGTGGGTAGCTATTGCTGCAGCTGCAGGTTTTTACTTTGATAAGGGTTATCTTTTTGGGTCAGGATGTATAGGACTTACCTATACCCACCTCAACAGGCCTCGGGCGTCCCCGGCTCCC